>CM044104.1:10419691-10457201 GCA_024174645.1 Lemna minuta | reverse complement strand
GATCATATATTTTTCATCAAGGTGTCTCATGTTGTCGACGTCGAGAAGATCAAGAAGGATATCGCGGATCAATTGGGAAGATCAAGGTGTCCCTACGCAATCTCAGATTCTTACTCTTGTTGGATGACATTTGGAAGGAGGTGGACTTGACGAGCATGGGAATTCCTCTACCTTCACCTGAGAACGGATGCAAGGTCATTATGATCGGTAGATCAAAATCATAAGGTCGTATTAAGCATGTCAATCCAAATTATGATACACGATCTTTCGAGGTATCAACCCTGACTGAATCAGAGGCTTGGATGTTATTTCAAAGCAACGTTTGTCAAGATTGGTTCGAAGGTGGAGAATCATGAGACTTGCAAAGGCGCGTGGCGGAAGATGCAATGGGCTTCCTCTTGCTCTTGAAATCATCGGCAACAGTATGATCGATGCCACTATTTTTGATGTGGAGGAGACCGATCTCCTCAGGTCCCCTCAACTTCGAGAAAGGCATGAAGGAAGTATTGTACCTATTGAAGTTCAACTTTGATGAATCGAGAGGATGATAACACTAGGAATTTTCTTCTATATTGTTGCACGTTTGAGGAAGAAATTGTTTTTGAAAGATTCTCTTATTAATTTATGGTTTGTGGAAGGATTTCGGATCAGAAAGGGGAGATAACAAAAATCACAATGCTCGTATCATAGAGCTTGTTACAAGAAACGCCTGGCGATGATTATGAGAGGATGCATGATGTTGTTTGAGAAATGTTTCTACAACTAACATTGAGGGAATTTGAGAAATTCGAAATTTTTATTCAAATCATGGAGAAAATTACAATTGCACCGAAATTACTACGAGCATCGAGACTATTAGCGTAGAAACTAAGTCATCTTTCTAGTGGAAAGAACCCTCCCAAACGACTTCATCCTTGGTCCCTACTTGAAGGTTGCACACATGTTCGTGTCCTTCCGTAAGTGCATTATGTCCTGAATTTTGCATTGGAAAAATCTTTGTCTACTTGGACTGGTCCTCTACAACACTTACAAACCCACCTGATGAGATTGGATGTTTAGTCGACTTGCTTTATTTGGATTTGTCATCTAACTGGGATTTGATGGTCCTTCCTAATTCAATCGTTATGCTTGTGAAGCTCCAAACATTAGATTTGCCAAGGATTGGATTAAAAGAGCTCCCAAGCACAATTGGATCCCTCGCCAAATTGGAAATCTTCTATCTCTCAATTGCTACAAAATTAAAAGTATTTCCTAATGATGCTTTATGGTTTTTCGTGAACTTAAGAATTATGGATTTGCATCCCACAAAGGTAAAACCTCTTCCAATTTCAATATGTAATTTTCACACCTTGATATATTTGAAGGTGTCACAAACAAGATTCAAAACAATGCCAAAGGTTCTCGGCTCACTCATTCGTTCAAAAGATCTTGATTTTTCAAAAACAAAGTTATGTCATATTCCTTTTTCAATTGATAGATTGACGAAGCTAAACGAGTTACATTTATATGGAAATGCAATAGAAGTCTTGCCTTCATCTCTTATATTGCTTATATATTTGCAACATCTTTCCTTATCGTATAGAAGATTAGGTTGCTTGCCAAACCAAATTGGGGATCTTGTGAATCTACATTAGTTAAAAATCAATGGAACATACACTGGAATTCCTAGTAACAATGATGCACTTGCAAGATTAACATATCTTGATTTGAGAAATAGTAAACTTGAGAGTCTTCTTGATTCAATTGGCGCTCATATAATGTTGTGGAAGTTAAATTTATCATGGACAAAACTATCAAGTCTTACAGATAGCATCGGGTCATTAACTCGTTTAGAAGAGTTTCATCTATCACAAAGTTCATTAACATATCTTCCAAATTCTATTAGATATCTTGTTAATCTAAGAAAGCTTGATGTTTCATGGACACGGTTAGATTTGCTACCTGATTGTGTTGGTAATCTTCCTAAGCTCGAGGTATTGGATATGTTTATGACCAAATGCAAATGTTTTGAACATGTGAATCAATGTTGCTAGGAATTCTAGTGTATGTCCCACTGATTTTTAAGTAATGTAGATTCACAAGATCCCCTATTTAGTTTGGCAAGCAACCTAATCCGCTATACAATAAGGAAAGATGTTGCAAATGTATAAGCAATATAAGAGATGAAGGCAACACTTCTACCTCATTTCCATATAACTGCAACTCTTTTAGGTTCGTCAATCTATCAATTGAAAAAGGAATATGGCATAACTTTGTTTTTGAAAAATCAAGATCTTCTGAACGGATGAGTGAGCCGAGAACCTTTGGCATTTTTTTGAATCTTGTTTGTGACACCTTCAAATATATCAAGGTGTGAAAATTACATATTGAAATTGGAAGAGGTTTTACCTTCGTGCGATGCAAATCCATAATTCTTAAGTTCACGAGAGACCATAAAGCATCATTAGGAAATACTTCTAATTTTGTAGCAGTTGAGAGACGGAAGATTTCCAATTTGGTGAGGGATCCAATTGTGCTTGGGAGCTCTTTTAATCCAATCCTTGACAAATCTAATGTTTAGAGCTTCACAAGCATGAAGATTGAATTAGGAAGGACCATCAAATCCCAGTTAGATGACAAATCCAAATAAAGCAAGTCGACTAAACATCCAATCTCATCAGGTAGTTTGTAAGTGTTGTAGAGGACCAGTCCATGTACCTCAACTATTTCAATAGACAAAGATTTTCCAATGCAAAATTCAAGACACAATGACTTAACTGAAGGACACGAAAATGTGAGCAACCTTCAAGTCGGGACCAAGGATGATGTCGTTTGGGAGGGTTCTTTCAACTGAACATGACTTACTTTGTGCTAATTGTCTCCATGTCGTAGTAATTGCAGTGCAATTGTAATTTTCTCCATGATATGAATAAGAAATTTTGAATTTCTCAAATTCCCCTGATGTTAGCCGTAGACACATTCCTCGAACAACATCATGCATCCTCACATAATCATCGCCAGACGTTTCTTGTAACAAGCTCTATGATACAAGCATTGTGATTTTGTTATGTCCTCTTTCTGATCTAGAAATCCTTCCGCAAACCAAAAATTTATAAGAGAATCTTTCGAAATTTTTTCATCCTCAAACATGCAACAATATAGAAGAAAATTCATAGAGTTATCATCCTCTGATTCATTAAAGCTGAACTTCAACAGGTACAATACCTACTTCTTGTCTTTCTGAAGTTGAGGGGATCTAAGAAGATTTTTTTCGGTCTCCCTACACATCAAAATAGTGGCATCGATCGTACTGATGTTGATGATTTCAAGAGCAAGAGGAAGCCCATTACATCTTCTGGCCACGGTCTTCACAAGCCTCATGATTTCTCCACCTTCAAAATCAGAATCTTGATAAACATTGCTTTGAAATAACATCCAAGCCTCTGATTCAGTCAAAGTTGATACCTCGAACGTTTCATAATTTGGATTGACATGCTTAATACGACAATATGATTTTGATCTGCCGGTTATATTGATCTTACTTCCGTTCTCAAATGAAAATTCCTAATGTTATCATCCTCTGATTCATCAAAGTTGAACTTCAACAGGTACAATACCTCCTTGTCTTTCTGAAGTTGAGGGGATCTAAGGAGACTTTTTTTTGGTCTTCCTACAGATCAAAATAGTGGCATCGATCATACTCATCCTGATGATTTCAAGAGCAAGAGGAAGCCCATTATATCTTCTGGCCACCGTCTTCGCAAGTCTCATGATTTTTCCACCTTCAAAATCTAAATCTTGACAAATTTGGCTTTGAAATAACATCCAAGCCTATGATTCAATCAGGGTTGATACCTTGAACGTTTCATAATTTGGATTGACATTCTTAATACGACAATATGATTTTAATCTGCGGGTCATAATGATCTTGCTTCCGTTCTCATATGAAAATTCCTAATGTTATCATCCTCTGATTCATCAAAGCTGAACTTCAACAGGTACAATACCTCCTTGTCTTTCTGAAGTTGAGGGGATCTGAGGAGACTTTTTACGGTCTCCCTATAGATCAAAACAGTGGCATCGATCATACTGATGCTGATGATTTCAAGAACAAGAGGAAGCCCATTACATCTTCTGGCCACGGTCTTCACAAGTCTCATGATTTTTCCACCTTCAGAATCTGAATCTTGACAAACCTTGCTTTGAAATAACATTCAAGCCTCTGATTCAGTCAGGGTTGATGCCTTTAACGTTTCATAATTTGGATTGACATGCTTAATACGATAATATGATTTTAATCTACAAGTTATAATGATCTTGCTTCTGTTCTGATATGAAAATTCCTAATGTTATCATCCTCTGATTCATCAAAGCTGAACTTCAATAGGTACAATACCTACTTCTTGTCTTTCTAAAGTTGAGGGGATCTGAGGAGACTTTTTTTTGGTCTCCCTACAGATCAAAACAGTGGCATCGATCATACTCATCCTGATGATTTCAAGAGCAAGAGGAAGCCCATTATATCTTCTGGCCACCGTCTTCGCAAGTCTCAAGATTTTTCCACCTTCAAAATCTAAATCTTGACAAACTTGGCTTTGAAATAACATCCAAGCCTATGATTCAATCAGGGTTGATACCTCGAACGTTTCATAATTTGGATTTACATGCTTAATACGACAATATAATTTTAATCTGCGGGTCATAATGATCTTGCTTCCGTTCTCATATGAAAATTCCTAATGTTATCATCCTTTGATTCATCAAAGCTAAACTTCAACAGGTACAATACCTCCTTCTTGTCTTTCTGAAGTTGAGGGGATCTGAGGAGACTTTTTTCGGTCTCCCTACAGATCAAAACAGTGGCATCGATCATACTGATGCTGATGATTTCAAGAGCAAGAGGAAGCCCATTGCATCTTCTGGCCACGGTCTTCGCAAGTCTCATGATTTCTCCACCTTCAAAATCTGAATCTTGACAAACCTTACTTTGAAATAACATCCAAGCCTATGATTCAGTCAGGGTTGATACCTCGAACGTTTCATAATTTGGATTGACATGCTTAATACGACAATATGATTTTGATCTGCCAGTCATAATGATCTTGCTTCCGTTCTGATATAAAATTCCTAATGTTATCATCCTCTGATTCATCAAAGCTGAACTTCAATAGGTACAATACCTCCTTCTTGTCTTTCTGAAGTTGAGGGGATCCGAGGAGATTTTTTTCGGTCTCCCTACACATCAAAAGAGTGGCATCGATCGTACTGCTGATGATGATTTGAAGAGCAAGAGGAAGCCCATTATATCTTCTGGCCACCGTCTTCGCAAGTCTCATGATTTTTCCACCTTCAGAATCTAAATCTTGACAAACTTGGCTTTGAAATAACATCCAAACCTATGATTCAGTCAGGGTTGATACCTCGAACGTTTCATAATTTGGATTTACATGCTTAATACGACAATATGATTTTAATTTGCGGGCCATAATGATCTTGCTTCCGTTTTGATATGAAAATTCCTAATGCTATCATCCTTTGATTCATCAAAGCTAAACTTCAACAGGTACAATACCTCCTTCTTGTCTTTCTGAAGTTGAGGGGATCTGAGGAGATTTTTTTCGGTCTCCTTACACATCAAAACAATGACATCGATCGTACTACTGCTGAAGATTTCAAGAGCAAGAGGAAGCCCATTATATCTTCTGGCCACCGTCTTCGCAAGTCTCATGATTTTTCCACCTTCAAAATCTAAATCTTGACAAACTTGGCTTTGAAATAACATCCAAGCCTCTGATTCAGTCAGGGTTCATACCTCGAACGTTTCATAATTTGGATTGACATGCTTCATATGATAATATGATATTGATCTGCATGTCATAATGATCTTGCTTCCGTTCTCAGATGAAAATTCCTAATGTTATCATCCTCTGATTCATCAAAGCTGAACTTCAACAGGTACAATACCTCCTTGTCTTTTTGAAGTTGAGGGGATCTGAGGAGATTTTTTTCGGTTTCCCTACACATCAAAACAGTGGCATCGATCATACTTATGCTGATGATTTCAAGAGCAAGAGGAAGCCCATTGCATCTTCTAGCCACGGTCTTTGCAAGTCTCATGATTTCTCCACCTTCAGAATCTGAATCTTGACAAACCTTGCTTTGAAATAACATTCAAGCCTCTGATTCAGTCAGGGTTGATGCCTTTAACGTTTCATAATTTGGATTGACATGCTTAATACGATAATATGATTTTAATCTACAAGTTATAATGATCTTGCTTCTGTTCTGATATGAAAATTCCTAATGTTATCATCCTCTGATTCATCAAAGCTAAACTTCAATAGGTAAAATACCTCCTTCTTGTCTTTCTGAAGTTGAGGGGATCTGAGGAGACTTTTTTCGGTCTCCCTACAGATCAAAACAGTGGCATCGATCATACTGATGCTGATGATTTCAAGAGCAAGAGGAAGTCCATTGCATCTTCTGGCCACGGTCTTCGCAAGTCTCATGATTTCTCCACCTTCAAAATCTGAATCTTGACAAACCTTACTTTGAAATAACATCCAAGCCTATGATGTAGTAAAGGTTGATACCTCGAACGTTTCATAATTTGGATTGACATGCTTAATACGACAATATGATTTTGATCTACCGGTCATAATGATCTTGCTTCCGTTCTCACATGAAAATTCCTAATGTTATCATCCTTTGATTCATCAAAGCTGAACTTCAACAGGTATAATACCTCCTTGTCTTTCTGAAGTTGAGGGGATCCGAGGAGATTTTTTTCGGTCTCCCTACACATCAAAAGAGTGGCATCGATCGTACTGCTGCTGATGATTTTAAGAGCAAGAGGAAGCCCATTACATCTTCTGGCCACGGTCTTCGCAATTCTCATGATTTCTCCACCTTCAAAATCTGAATCTTGACAAACCTTGATTTGAAATAACATCCAAGCCTCTGATTCAGTCAGGGTTCATACCTCGAACGTTTAATAATTTGGATTGACATGCTTAATATGACAATATGATATTGATCTGTCGGTCATAATGATCCTGCTTCTGTTCTCACATGAAAATTCCTAATGTTATCATACTCTGATTCATCAAAGCTGAACTTCAATAGGTACAATACCTCCTTCTTGTCTTTCTGAAGTTGAGGGGATCCGAGGAGATTTTTTCGGTCTCCCTACACGTTAAAACAGTGACATCGATCGTACTGCTGCTGATGATTTTAAGAGCAAGAGGAAGCCCATTACATCTTCTGGCCACGGTCTTCGCAATTCTCATGATTTCTCCACCTTCAAAATCTGAATCTTGACAAATCTTGATTTGAAATACTTGACAAATCTTGACAAAGCCTCTGATTCAGTCAGGGTTGATACCTCGAACGTTTAATAATTTGGATTGACATGCTTCATATGACAATATGATATTGATCTGCCTGTCATAATGATCTTGCTTCCGTTCTCAGATGAAAATTCCTAATGTTATCATCCTCTGATTCATCAAAGCTGAACTTCAACAGGTACAATACCTCCTTCTTGTCTTTCTGAAGTTGAGGGGATCTGAGGAGACTTTTTTTCGGTCTCCCTACACATCAAAACAGTGGCATAGATCATACTGATGCTGATGATTTCAAGAGCAAGAGGAAGCCCATTGATTTCTCCACCTTCAGAATCTGAATCTTGACAAACCTTGCTTTGAAATAACATTCAAGCCTCTGATTCAGTCAGGGTTGATGCCTTTAACGTTTCATAATTTGGATTGACATGCTTAATACGACAATATGATTTTAATCTGCCGGTTATAATGATCTTACTTCCGTTCTAAACATAATCCAACAAAAGCAAAAATCTGAGATTGCGTAGGGATGATAAGGTTCCACCCAGTTGATCCGCGATATCCTTCTTGATCTTCTCGACGTCGACAACAGGGGACACCTTGATGAAAAATATATAATCAAACCTTCCTGCGTTGCTTCCAATTAGTTTTTCGTCGTGAAATAGCCGTTTATTTGTTCCTTACCTGCGAGATTCTCGTACCGGAGGGAGCCAACGAGTCGACCAGGTCCTCGGAGGCGATGATTCGACCATTCCCCGGTTCTTTCGAAGATGAAAGAGAAGCAATTGTTGAGTTGAGCAGCTATCAAAGCTTCAGCACAACGAGAGAGGAGCGTGAGCGCCATATGATAGCAGACGAGGCCTTCCAAGGAATAACTGTGTGAAGGCGGAAGATCAAGAAGAAAAGAGAGGGACAAACAATCAAAGTCGCGACGTCGTTTGCGGAAGCTGAGGAACATACAGAGCACAATGCTCAGATACAATGCGTCGAACATCATACAGTTTAAAGGCAGTTTTGGTTTGTTAGTTTTACTTTGAAACGGAAATCAAATCGCGGCCATTAAATTGAAACGGAAATAAAATCACGGCCATGAACTGGGGTACAGAGAGAGGGAAAGCGAAAGAGAGCAGGAGAGATGAACACTCGGAATCTCGATGGTTTAGCATTAAATTGTCAACGCAATGAAGTAACCCTGCTTTCTGATTTAGAATGAGAAAATTTTCCGAAATTTTTTCATATTCCTCGTGCAGAAGGGAATTCACTGACATAGAAACTGTGGCATCAATCAGATTCTGGATTTGCCCCTCGAAAGATCGCGTACCTTATTTTGAATGGACATGCGACAGCCGGTGACCTTGTATCCGTTCTCAGATGAAGGAATAGGAAGTCCATCTCCCGCCATACATCATCCATCGAGAGCAAGTATCTGCTTCTGCTAAGAGACGATAAGTATCCATCTAGCTGTTTTCGATTTCCTTCTTGATCTTCTCGACGTCGATAACCTGGGACACGGTGATGAAAAATAAACGATGAAACCTTCGTCTGGCGTTGCTTTTGACTGGTGCGCCGGTAAGTTTCTTCGGCAGGGTCGTCTTCCCGATGCCGCCCATGCCATAGATCCCGAGAACTCTGGCTATTTCGTCGTCGAGAAATTCTTCCGTCCTCTTCGAGTACGCATTTGTTTGCTCCTGACCGGCGAGCCTCTCGTGCGGGAGGCTGATAACCTCTTGGAGGAGACGCTTCAGCCGCTTCCAGGATTATGGGATGATGAAAGTGAGGAAATCGGTGACTTGAGCACCTAGCACGCTTTTACAAATGTCGACGGCAAAATCAGCGAGCGCCATGCTTGTACAAGACTCTGATCCGAAAGGGCACAGAGAGAGGGATAGAAGGAAACAGAAAGAGCAGGGGAGATGAAAACCAGGATCTAGATGGTCAAGCTTTACAAATAGAGCATCCTCTAACGAAATAGAGAGAGAGAGAGAGAGAGAGAGAGAGAGAGAGACGAATTATCCAGCCTTACGAGAGAGAGAGGAAAGATCAGCAGAGATAGAGAGCAAGAAGACAAAAATGATCCCACTTAAATAGCATGGCCCTGCTCGAGACCAGCGGACAACACGTAGAGAGAGAGAGAGAGCTAGACAGATTGAGATAGAGAGACAGAGAGAGCTAGAGAGATGGAGATAGAGAGACAGACAGATATAGCCTTCTATTGACCAAGTCATCCAACCGGTGAAAACCACGTCGACCGAGAGAGAGCAGTTAAACTAAAATGGTATGACTTGAATCGCTTGGCCCTGCCCCAGACCAGCAGACAGCACGTAGAGAGAGAGAGAGAGGAAAGATACGGCCTTATCACTAAAATAGTCCGACTTTAATAGGTTAGCCCAACTCCAGGCCAGCGGACAGCACCTAGAGAGAGAGAGAGAGACAGAGAGATCTAGCCTGCGCGTAGATAGAGAGAGAGAGAGAGCGAGGTGGGTTAGTACGTCAGATATCTCCTCTCTCTTTCATTCCATTTCCGGCACGCCATGCAGCAAAGAACAATGAAGACAAAAAAAGTAGCATAGTCAGATTTCCCTTCTGATACGAGAGAGAGAAACAAGTACCACGCGAAGTACTGTGTCAGGTATCTCCTCTCGAGACACAGAGAGAGAGAGAGAGAGAGAGAGAGAGAGAAGGGGAGTTATGCTCAGGCATCTCCTCTCTCTCTTTCCACCGCCTGCACGCAAAGTCAGAGCTTCCTTCTACTACAATCCATTCATTTTCTACTGCAAGAGTATGTGAAAATCCATTCATGTCCATGAAAATCCATTCATGTCCATCAGGTGGAACATGACGATCTGGAATATATCAGCTATGGAATCTACTGATTCAATAGTTGCATTTTTCAAGGACGAGAGAGAAACAAGATTGGAGTTCTTGAAATTTGATACAAATCGCATCGTAGATTATGAGATATTCATGCTGCTCGCCTTATAATCTTCTCATAATCTTGACTTCGAAACGAGCTCGCTCTCCCGCTCATAATCTCGCTCCTTGATTAGCTCTTCTTCTTATGAGAAACAGTCGGATGTTCTACAGAGTAGGATATTTGATTACTTTTTAAGTTTTTTTAAACATAATATTTTTTAAATTCAGATGCTTCCAAAATTTAAAAAATTAGTTTCTATTTCAAGAGATCCAAGAACAAGAAGTAAGTTTCTTGTTTTCAAATTTGATTTTTTTTCAGTTTGTCGTTCAAATTTTAAACCAAGAATATAGAGTTTCTTAAAAGAAATAATTGAACAAGTCAATTTAATTTAGAGCAACGAGGAGGGAATTTAAAAAAAGTTCTGAAATTCAAAAAATGAATCGAGACGATTAAGAAATTGCAGTTGCAGAAAAGTAACTTATCAAGATTCCCATCTACAAAGACAGTGAAAAATTATCAAGTTAATTCTTAAATGAAAAATATTGGTGAAATGCATTTTTTGAAATATCAAATTTTAAACGCAAGATATGTTACATTCAAATTGAAAAAAAATCAAATATAGCCAAATAATAATAATTTCTTCCCAAATTCTCACAAAGATAAATATATAGCTACCAAAGGAAAATCTAAATAAATGAAGGTAATAAAAGAGAAAATTCAGAAATTACTCATCAGGTTCGATTCAAAATTAAAAAGATACATGTATGAATCATAATTTTTCTTCTTGTCGATGAACCAAAAACTAAGAAATCAATGTATAGATTAAATAAAACATTACAGAAAAAAAAATCAAAATATGGAAATTATTGAATAAATACCACATCTAAGAAGATCACAAGATAGAAAAATTATAGGATCATTTTTACAAGAAAATCTCAACCATTCTATATGTCCAATGTAGAAGACTTGAATCAAGAAAATTTTGAAGCAAGTAAAAGCTTTTCCAACTATACAAATATTCACAGTGAATTAATGCCATCAAATTGTGATTGTAAAATCAAAATGCATATGATATACATTTCAATAACATTGATTCAATTCTTTAAATAATATCCGGAGAATTAACTTCAACATGTGTTTAAAGCATATGCTTCAAAAATATTTACTTCCTTGACTCTCATTACTATGTTGCCCAATGGATGTTTTTCATGAAGGTATCCCCAATTTCTTACCTCCACCATCTCCTTCTTAAGCACTTCTCATCAAGCACATTCTGATCTCTTAATCTCCATAATTATTTCCTTTGTTTCTTTCATTACCGAAGGAAGCATGGTTTTTTATGCCAATCGAACCATCTGATAACTCCAAAATAATATTTGCATCCATGCATCATATACCCTACTAATGACAAATATCCACATCTTTGTGACTAAAAATATTATACATACGATTATGTTTGTCCATGCATAATTTCTTTTATTTTCACTTATCTTATGTAAGCTTACTCCATTTGAATTCTTTGAAAACAAGTGATTGAATTCTCACATCATCTATGCATATTTTTTTATACAAGGACATAAGTGCTTGATAAGATGCAATTTCATGCATTAATATGATACATTTTATGCAGTTTTTATTAAAAATCTAATCATAAATGCATCTTAGCATGATTTAAAATGATAATTCTTATATTTTAGATAATATTCTTGATTTTTCATAAATTATAGTATTTTAGAGAATTTTATGATATTGATATAGCAAGAATATTGATTTATTGATATTATGTGCATTTTATTTTCAAGATTTTCTAGAACTTTTAAGTAATTTTTGAAAGTAAACTTATGAAAATCTCTCTCTCGCGCGCTTTATCTCTCTCTATTTCTTCCCTCTCTCTCTACTTCTCTCTTCCGATCACTCTCCTGATTTCTCTCTCCCTCTCTCTTCCACAATTTCTCATCTCTCTCTTTTCTCTGTCGTGCGACAGATTTCTCTTCCGTTGTGCGTAAAACCTCTCTCTCGAGCCCTACTCTCCTTTCTCCCTTCTTCCTTCTCTCCTAAATGTGCACGTGTGTGCTCATAAGGGAGAGGAGGAAAATTCTTTTCCTCTCCTCCTTTCTCCACGGTAGCTTTTCTCCTCTTTTCCTTCCTTCTCTCCTTCTCGCCCTCCAGAATTTCTTTCTCTGTCTCTCTTTCTTTTTCTCTCCCTCGTCTCTTTCTCACCTCTCTCTCTTTCCCTCTCTTCTGCGATCTCTCTCTCCTGTTCTCTCCTTCATCTCTTCTCATCGCTCTCCCTCCTTTTCTTTCTCTCTCTCTCTCATGCAATCACTCTCTGTCTCGCTTGTGATCTCTCTCCTTCCCTCTCTGTCTATTTCTCCCTTCCCCTCTCTCTCTCTTGTTGGGCACGTGAGCCATAAAGTGGCACGCGAGCCACTTAAAGCTCACGTGCCAGGGCTATTTCAGCCCAAAATTGCCCTTTGGGCGCGAATGCAATATTAGGGCATTGCGAGACCGCGATTTGGTTCTGCTGACGGTGAGTCTTTTTCAGGAAACGGCGAGAGCACCTAGAACTCTTCCCAGGTGAGGAAAGAGGCTGCAGAGGGGATATCTGAAGGTGGAGAGGTCTGCTAATGGCCATGAGAAGCTAGACAAAGAAGAGAAGGGGCATTCCGCCCAGAAATCTTGCTCTTCTTTGCTTTTCTTATATCTCCTGATTTTTCTAACATTCTGCAGAAACACTATTATCAACCTTCGTTCATATTATGTTATTGTGGATTTAGTGAGCACTCCTCTATCCTTATAGTCCAAGCCGTTTTAATTGCCATTGGAATTTCACAATTGATATATACTGTCAGCCTATTGTCTCTTTAACTAGTATCAGAGCAAGGTTCGTTGGCTGCATTTATTACTGTGAAGATGACAGGTGGATCATCAGTTCGAATGGTTGCTTTTAATGGCAGTAATTGGGCAATTTGGAAAGCTAGAATGGAAGATTTTCTCTGTTGCAAAGACTTGCAGGGTCCCTTGCTAGGAGATGGTGCCAAGCCAAAGAAGATGTCTGTGGAAGAATGGAGGATCCTAGACAGAAAACTATGGGATACATTCGTCAATGGATTTGTGATAATGTTTATCACAATGTTGCCCAAGAGAAGACGGCTCATTATTTATGGAAGAGATTGGAGAAGTGATAACATGCATTTATAACTTGAATTCTTACCCTAATTAACTCATATTCATGCTTATTTTATGTGAATATGATGCATGTTATCATACTTTTTAGGAATTTTCTCCATTGGCATGTCATTTCACTAAAGTTGATATTTATGCATAAATTAGGGATAATTTCATGCTTAATAGATGATTAATCTTTTGTTTAAATTAATAGAAGTTAATCTCTGTTATTGAATGAGTTTTGACTTTAGTAGATGTTTGGAAGGATGATTTTAGGATGAATTTATGATTTAGAATGTTTAAATGAGAAATAATTTAAGTAAATTATAAGTCATCTTGATTTCTTCTTTCTAAATATATTTTAAATGACATGATATTAAAAAGAAAAGAATTTGTGATCCAATGGAGAAAATTTGGATTAAAAAGGAGTTGTATATGTTAAATTATGAATTTCTGAAGTTTTATGCCTTTTTCCGATTTTTCTTTGATTTTTAAATTCATTTTTTACGGATTTTTCCTATTTAAAATCGCAAAAAAAGGGGGGGTTATTTTGGTCCACAGGCCCCGGTATGCTGACGTGGCGAGCTGACGTGGCGAGGCGGCGACGTGGCGCGCGGGACCACCGGCTGATGCGACGTGGCTCTGAGGCCACGTGGCAGGGCCGCAGGTGGCCCACGCGTGGCGCATGAATGACACGTGTACACCTGTCACGATTATAATATATATAATATAAGCCTATTCTTAGAACTCGCTAATGATATAAAGCGCTCCCCTATTTAAGCGCAAAATATCCCCGTATTTCCTCCGTGTGGGACTATGTTCCCACACGGTTTCTATTTTGCAGGACGCGTGGCGGCGCGAGGAGCGTTGGATTCGGGCGGAACGGCGGTGATCGCGTGGACCCGAGTCCACGCGATCACCAAATCAAGCACGTGCTGAAATTCTCGCCTAACTAAAGTGATCAGAGGGCATACCTTGTGACACGCGGCATCACGAGAATCGTCCGATCTCCATCGAAGGGAGAGCATCGCGTGAAGCTTTACGTGCGTCAGATCGTCATCAAATCATCGGACGGCCCACCCACTCTTCATCGAACGGCTGACGTTTTTCGTGAAGAACCACGATCGACACGCGATCGTGGCGCGATCGTCGTCGATCGCTGCGTCAGAGGCAACTTTGGTGGAAGCTTTCGGATCTAAGCTCGATCGCCATTCATTCCGAGTCCGATCGCCATGCAATCCAGACCAGATCACCACGCGATCGTGGCATGATCGTTGCGCGATCGTAGCACGATCGTCGCGCGATCGTGGCCACGATCGGCGCTAATTTTCCGCTTAATCGGTCTCGTGGCATCGTGGAATTGAAGCCACAACTCATGCCCAAGGAACCGCTTCCACAATGCTTGAAAACCGCCTCCACGAACGCGTCAATTGCCCATGATCGTCGGGCCAATTCTCCCTTTAAAAAAAGCCATGTATTTCTCCTTTGAGAGAGAACTTTTGATGGATTCGTGAAGGCAATTAAGCAAATTTAAAGGAAGATCTCTAGTTCATCGTGTTCCCCCCGCGTTTAGACTCGATTGCGACGCAATTGGAGCGGGATTGATCACGAATTCCTCTTTGATTTCATCGAATTTTCCCCTTGAATTCCGAAAGTCCGCGAGGAAGAATCCGAGCAAATTCGCTTCAATCCACGAGAATTGAAACCCCATTCTTGCGGCAATCGGGTTAGTAGTGAGATTCGATCGATTATCAAGAGGTAAATTGAGTTTTTATTAGTTTTAGAAGTTTAATTTTGCAAATTAGTTCATAGTGTTCTTCATTTTCCCCAATTTTAGGTCCGAAAAGTCGCTGATCTTGAAAATAGGATATCTCTCTGATTATAATTCCAAATCGCTTGATTTTGGTTTCATTGGATTCCTATTTTCATCAGCTTTCCGTGATAGCAAATTCATCAAATTCCGAGTTCATTTGACCCTCCAATTTAACGTTTGACCAAGGATTGTTCATCTTTCATCAGAAGTCAAATGTTGACTTTCGGGGTCAATTACTTTTGATTTACAAATCAGAGTTTGATAATTTTGGTCTCTTTGGATTCCTCTGGTTCTTAGCTTTCCATTGACATATAAATTGCAATATTTGGATTTCATTTGATCATTCAATTTGAAGATTTCCTCTGAGGTGTTAATTTTGGGGATTTTCTGATCATTGATTTTCAATAATTCATAATAAATCCATTTCTTATCCAAAAATTACGAAATATATATCAATAAATTCCATTTTCTCTCTAGTTTCCAAATATCTACTTTTCGTAATCTTCTGACTCTGTTTGATTCTCTGATTTTGCAGAACACCTACTATTGGTCAAAGTCAACGCTTTGACTTTGACTTTTGACTTTTCTCTGTCAAATCCGAGATTTCAATTCTTAAAACTTCTTATTTACCTTATTTATATCATTTCCATATCTTACATCTTATTTTCTCGTATTTAAAACTCCGTTTAAAGCTAAGTTTGACCAAGTCAACTCTACGATTAAAGTCAACCCTGCTCTCTTGATCGACCCGATACTTACCCAATACTTGATTATTATATCTTGTCTTTGCGAGTTCGGTTTTATAAATTTTGTTTGAACATCGTCTTTGTGTTTTAATGACGCACGAAAACGACACCTCAAGAAGCTCTATGAGACCAAGAATGCAAACAATAAGGCCTTCTTGATGAAAAGGCTTGTGAATCTGAAATATGTTGATGGGAATTCTGTCGCTGACCACTTGAATGATTTTCAGAATATTTCTAATCAGCTTGCCTCTATGAACATAAATCTTGAAGATGAGTTGCAGGCTTTATTCCTTCTCAATTCATTTCCAGAAAGTTGGGAGACTCTCGTTGTCTCTTTGAGCAACTCTGTGCCAAATGGAGTTGTCTCTATGGAGCAGGTGAGCGCGAGCATCCTGAATGAGGAGTTAAGGAGGAGGAATGTAGGGACTAGCAGCGGGGAGTCTCAAGCACTTGTTTTCGAAAATAGAGGAAGAGGAAAGTCAAGGGACAAGGGTCATGTAGACAAGGGCCGGAGCAAGTCAAGGTCAAGGAAAGATATTTTTTGCTATAATTGTGGTGAAAAGGGGCACTTCAAGAGCCAGTGCAAACAGTCCAAGAAAAATAAGAAGAAAAATCAAGAAGGAGACGATGGTGGGGCAAAGGAGATCATCGCCACAGCGCAAGATGGTGATTTCTTGATTTTGTCTACTAATGAGGATGTTCTTTCTTGTGAATGCCAGGACTCAGAGTGGGTGGCTGATACGGGTGCTTCTCTTCATGACACACCATGGAGGGAGTCATTTTGCACATATCGAAGTGGGCAGTTTGGTGTTGTCCGATTGGGCAACAAAGGCATTTCAAATATTGTGGGCATTGGCGATGTGAAGATCAAGACCAACCTGGGCTACGAGCTGTTGCTTAAAGACGTGAGGCACGTAGCAGATCTTCGGTTGAACTTGCTATCAATCGGAAGGTTGGACGATGAAGGTTTTGAGAGCACGTTTGGTGGAGGACGGTGGAAGTTAATAAAGGGGTCTCTTGTTCTCGCCTCAGCTAGAAAGTCTAACACTTTGTATAAGCTTTCTGCTCAAGCCTGTAGCGATGAGGTGAATGCTGTAGAGAAAGATCCCAGCATGGAGTTGTGGCATCGGAGGTTGGGCCACATGAGCGAGAAGGGGCTACAAGCTCTTTCAAGGAGAAACGTTCTACCGGACTTCAAAGGTACACGTCTAAACCCTTGTGTTGATTGCCTTGCGGGCAAGCAGCATAGAGTTTCCTTTGCTAGTCCAAAAGTGCCAAGAAAATCTGTCTTATTGGATCGCATTTATTCGGATGTTTGTGGTCCATTGAAGACGAAGACACCACATGGAGCCATTGATGTGCATGGCATTAGTGGTGCTCTTTATTTTGTCACTTTTATAGATGATTGTTCCAGGGAAGTTTGGGCCTATCCTTTGAAGACGAAGGATCAAGTTGTTGATGTCTTCAAAGAATATTTCATGTTCGGGTGGAAAGAGAGACGGGCCAAAAGATGAAGTGCATTAGGTCTACGATAGTGGTGGTAGTATATATGGGTTCACTTGGCCGAGTTATTGCAAGCAACAAGGCATTCGTCATGAAGTGAGCAGTCAGTACTCCTCGACATAATGCGAGTGGGGAGAGGATGAACCGCACTATCATGGAGAGGATCAAGAGTATGTTGTCTCATGCCAAGCTGCCCAAAAGATTTTGGGATGAGGCATTGAGGAGCTGAGCGGTGGATACAGTTAATCTTTCCCCAAGTATTCCCACTGGATGGCGATGTTGCAGACGCCATGGCATGAAAAAGAGGTTTCCTACAAGCACTTGAGAGGTGTTTGGGTGTCGTGCTTTTGCTCATGTTCCAGATGTGGAAAGGTCCAAATTGGATGGTAAGACAAAGGAATGTGTTTTTCTCGGTTATTCTCACGATTATTTTGAGTACAGGCTTTGGGACCCAATGAAGAAGAGGGTATTCCAAAGCAGAGATGTGATTTTCTTTGAAGATCGGAATGCTTCGGAGACCTCAGGAAGGAAGCGATGGGATGATTTCTCGGTAGAGCAGGGAGAAGATGTTGATCCGGTGGTACCTCAGATACCTCATGGTGATGGGGAGGTGCTGAGAGAAGAAAGAGAACAAGAGGAGATGCCCCAAGAAAATGGTGCTACCTCCAGAGCAGGAGGGTGTAGAGGAGATCCTCAGGTGGAGCTAGCGAGGCAGTCTTCAAGGCGACATCAGCCCTCAAGAAGGTACTCTATTGATGAGTATATTATGCTTACTGACTATGGTGAGCCTGAATGTTATCAGGAAGCAGTGGAAGGTGAACATAAGGATGAATGATTAGCAGCTATGCGGGACGATATGGACTCGTTGCATGAGAATCACACCTATGACTTGGTATCTTTACCAAGAGAAAGGAAAGCATTGAAGTGCAAGTGGATCTTCAAGCTGAAGACTCAAGAGAATTCTTCAAAGCCAAAGTACAAGGCGAGGCTGGTCGTCAAGGGTTTTGGGCAGAAGAAGGGTATTGACTTCGATGAGATATTTTCTCCGGTTGTTAAAATGTCTTCTATACGCATTGCTCTAGGTATGGATGCTAGTATGGACCTAGAGGTGGAGCAGCTGGATGTGAAGACAACCTTTCTCCATGGTGATTTGGAAGAGGAGATATACATTGAGCAACCAGAAGGTTTTGAAGTGGAAGGTAAGGAACAACTTGTATGCATATGGAAGAAAAGTCTTTATGGCTTGAAGCAAGCCCCACAGCAGTGGTACAAGAAATTTGATTCATTCATGACTGAGAATGGGTTCAAGCATACAACAGCAGATCCTTGTGTTTATGTCAAGTGGTTTGGTGAGAATTTTACTCTTCTCCTATTATATGTTGATGATATGCTTATCTTGGGGAAAGATATGTCCATCATTAGCAGGTTGAAGAAGGAGTTAAGTATTCATTTGCAATGAAGGACTTGGGACCAGCCAAGCAAATCCTAGGGATGCAAATCTCCCGTGATAGGAAAGCCAAGAGGATATGGCTGTCACAAGAGAGATACATCGAGAAGGTGTTGGAGAGGTTTGGTATGAAGGATTCTAAACCAGTTGGGTCCCCCTTAGCGAATCATTTTAGGCTATGTGCAGAACAGTGCCCTAAAAGTGATGAGGAGAAGAACAAGATGAAGAATGTACCGTATGCCTCAGCAGTTGGGAGTTTGATGTATGCTATGGTGTGCACACGTCCAGACATCGCCTATGCTGTGGGCATTACAAGCAGATTTCTTGCAAATCCGGGGAAGGAGCATTGGGCCGCGGTGAAGTGGATACTTCGTTATCTCAGGGGGAGCTCCAAAGCTAGCCTATGCTTTGGAGGGGGGACTGCTATGTTGTGTGGTTACCCAGATGCAAATATGGCTAAAGATATAGATACGAGGAAGTCCACTTCTGGTTTTGTTGTCCTATTTACAGGGGGAGTTGTGTCATGGCAATCCAAGCTGCAAAAGTGTATTGCTCTTTCCATGACAGAGGCGGAGTATGTGGCTACCACTGAGTTATGCAAAGAAATGTTGTGGATGAAGAAATTCTTGCTGGAATTGGGGATAAAGCAAGATGAGTATGTGGTCTATTGCGATAGCCAGAGTGCTATCCATTTGAGCAAGAACTCCTCTTTCCACTCGAAGGCAAAGCATATTGATGTGCGGTACCATTGGATCAGAAATGTGTTGGAGGAGAAGCAGTTGCAACTGCAGAAGGTCCGCACAGATGATAATGAGGCAGACATGTTGACAAAGCCGTTGTCAAAGGAAAAGCAAGAGGGAGGTCGAAGGATGGTCGGCATGGAGATACCTCATTCAGCCTGAGGCCTTCAATTTTATTTTATTTTTGGGCTGAAGGGGGAGGTTGTTGGGCACGTGAGCCATAAAGTGGCACGCGAGCCACTTAAAGTTCATGTTCCAGGGCTATTTCAGCCCAAAATTGCCCTTTGGGCGCGAATGCAATATTAGGGCATTGCGAGGCCGCGATTTGGTTCTACTGATGGTGAGTCTTTTTCAAGAAACTGCGAGAGCACCCAAAACTCTTCCCAGGTGAGGAAAGAGGCTGCAGAGGAGATATCTGAAGGTGGAGAGGCCTGCTAATGGCCATGAGAAGCTAGACAAAGAAGAGAAGGGGCATTCCGCCCAGAAATCTTGCTCTTCTTTGCTTTTCTTATATCTCCTGATTTTTCTAACATTCTGCAGAAACTCTATTATCAACCTTAGTTCATATTATGTTATTGTTGATTTAGTGAGCACTCCTCTATCCTTATAATCCAAGTCATTTTAATTGCCATTGGAATCTCACAATTGATATATACTGTCAGCCTATTGTCTCTTTATCTCTCTCCCTCTCTCTCTCCAGAAATTTCCATCACGAGGAGAGATTTCCTCCCCCTCTCCTCTCTCTTTCTATGTCTCCCCTCTCTCACTTTCTTTCCTCCCTTCCTCTTCCCCACTTCCTCCACTTCTCTCTCACCTCTCTCTCTCTATCTCGCGATCGATCTCTCTCTCTCTCCACCCTCTTCTTTCTTCTTCCTTTGTCTCTCTCTCGCGACAGAATTTCTATTCCGTCGCGCATGAGAATTCCACTTCCCTCTCTTCCGCCTCACCTCGGCCTCGTCCTCTCTCTCTCTTCTCTTCATCTGCCACCCTTCTTGTTGTGCATTTCTCTCTCAACCACACGCGCAGAGGAGAGCTCTTTGTGCATGTATTCTTCGCGATCAGGAGAGAGGAGAGGAGGGAGAGGAGAGAGAACGAGGGAGATATAAAAATTCCTTTATTTTTGCAAGTTTGACCTGCGCTTTGATCAAGATACTTAAAAGGAGAGAGACCATCATATCAACGGCCAGAAATGCTCCAAACAAAAATCTTAATATCTCACGATCTTGATCAAGTTAGGGGCTAAAATTTTATGGGCATGATCATCATTTCAAGCTCTACGAATCTGTTGGGGCCGATTTAGATTCAGAGACACAAAAAGAGGATTATGAATGTTTTCATTTTATGCTTCTAGCATTGGCTAGCCAGAAAGAAATAAATCAACGATTGATTATTCTTCATGTGTTGAACACCATTCTCAATGAGTTTCTTCTCTTTTCTATGCATTCCTCATGTTGGATGTAAGACGCCAAGTTTAGGCAAAATATATAGGCTCTCAAAGGTATATTTTAATTAGGGAGCATCATTGGATTGTGTTTTCATCACGAACCTTTATATTAGAACCATTTTCTATCCATCTTTTCTGTTTTCTCATCTTTTCATCCACATTTCCATATTTACAAACCCTAAAAACGACTTTTTTACCATCGATCAAGGATTTTCAAATCTTCGAAAGGAGTTTGGAAGCGTTTGATCGGTTCATTTCATTTCTGCATACATCTTCCTTTCATCAATCATTTTTGCTTTCTAAATCTAAAAATATCAAAAAAATATCTTCTTATTTCAATCTTTTGACCTACCGCCCTCTGGATTCAACCTCGACTCACCACTGTTCTAATTTATAAATCAGATTTGAAGAGTTGAGTATAAATTTTTTTGATATGTAATTTGTGTATTCAACGACCATATATTTATGCATATCAGTGCTCAAACATAAGATCATGGATGCCAACCATCGACAAGAGAGAGGAGGAGGAAAACTCTCCACCAACTTTTGGAGCCAAGTCTACCATATGGTAAATAAGGTTTTCATGTGACAAATGGATCATCTCATCTTTTTAAGATGATCCAATATCGTTAGGGAAGTCAAAGTTGGACCAACCTCCTTATTTTTAAGGAGTTTGGACCAAACTTGATTCTATTTAAAGACCCCTCAATTCTTTCCATAATCCCTAGAAATTATGCCTTAGAAGATAGAGGATTAAAAATTTTGATCTAATGAAGAAAAATTGATGGAAAACCAAGTTATATTTTGGCAAATATTAGATTTCTAAATGTAGGGATTTTTCAGAGATTTATTTTCTGTTATAATGAGTTATAATGGGATATGTGTTGCGGCCAATTGAACACATGGCACACATGAACGAACTACCTAGGGGAAATGACGTGCACACACATGGCACTTATGCGTCACAAGGTCTACCACGTGGCATGTTATTCAAGCCTAGCTAGCCTGTGTGGCATGCTTGCATGGCCCCACACACATTAGATAATGAAGTCAAAGAGATAAATATGCATGTAACTTGCTCGTCTAGACAAATTGGTGAGCCTATTTTTATAGAGAAAAATATCTTTGATTTCTTCCATGTGGGCTTGTCGATTTGCATCAGATGACCTTGATTTTTTTTTTAAAATTTCCTATTCAGAAAACACTATAGCCACATGTCACACCTTGGGGGCATCCAATCGTGGTCAACATGATCGGATGGCCCAACTATTGCCCTCCTTTTACAAAAAAAGAAGGTAAAATCATCATTTCAAGGTCTATCAGAGTGCACCATGTGGCACTCTAAAGTGGCCAATCTAGAGCAAATAGCTAGCATATCTCAAACTTAAAATATATTATCTCACGCTTTAGGAGCATTGAGCTTAAATTTTATGAGTAGATTTTTCTTTTCACTCTCTATCCATCTAATCTCTTTGACCAAATAATTGAGCATAAAAATATTATGATTTTAAAGGTGGATGATTTTAACTTTCATGCCCTAAAAATCTAGGAGCCTTGATAAAAGAACCCAAAACTTGTCTCTCCTCTCTTCTTTTTATCTCTTAGCATCGTACAACCAGAACAAAAGGGAGAGAAGATAAAGGCCTAAGTTGACCATTTTTCTATGTTAAGGATTGAAGAGGAAGCAAACTCACCCGAACGAGGATTGCGATTTAAGAAAAATTATTACAAGGTTTGTGCAAGGATTCAATTCGATTTCTTTGTAGGAAAGAGATGAGATTCCTTCCATTTGGATGAGATGATGGAGGCTAGATGATATGAGGTGCTAGTGGAGGAGAGGAAGTGGAGGGACTCAAAGCTCCGATGAGATTCCTAAGGAGAAACATCAACAAAGGCAGAGAGAGAATAAGGAGAGAAGAGAGGTTAAACACTAGAATGGAAGGGAAAATACAAAAGAAATCTTCATAATCATTCCAACCCAAAAGAAGGGACCAAAGTCCACATATTTACAACATCTAGTGAGGGTTATAATAGGTAACTCTACATCTAGTAAGCGGGTTGTACCACATTTAAAAGAGTCAATTTAGTAAAAGGTAATGACTTAGTCTCTCAAAGAAAAACCTAAGAAGTGCATTTTGTAGAAATAACAAGGTTTTCTTATTAAAATAAACAAAATGTTCTTTTATATACACACTAAAACTTATGATGGATATTATGTGGCCTGCAAGCCAATCACAATTTCATCTTTTGTTTATATTCATTTTTATTATTGTGTGATGTTTACAATGAAGTCCATGATAATATCCAATGATCAAGTGAATTGTGATAAGATCATAATATAGTGATAGTTGGTCTTTCAAAATATGTTCTAAATATTCGTATTTCTGAGATATTCGAGAAGGATATCAAATTATCCAAAAAGAATAGCACTATCTGATCTGACTCATATGATGCGTATGGTTGATCTTATGGCCATTGGTGTAGAGACACCAAGGATAGATAGCGGGTGCTTTTTGGAGAAAGAGTTCACTGAATTGATCTGTATGAGTCATTGAATGGTATTATACTAAACTGTCAACCAAGTTGATTCATGTCACGGTTGTGTACATGGTCCTTTGACTTGAGACACCAAAGACTTCTTGTGGATGGAGGATCGTGTTTTGACTATGAATTGCGAATTCCTAGCCGCGTGATCTCAAAAACGTCATAGATTGGATACAACATGAAGTCCTCGAAGGTGACTGAATGGTTAAGATGAGATCATCTACCCTCGGTATATAAAAAGATTGACTCAAGGAATGAGATGTGGTTAAACCTTTGTCCAAGGTAGTGGAAATATTAGAGAAGTTGTTCTCTATGATTTCCTACTCGCATCAGTACTAAATTAAGTGATCGATTAGGGTGTGACAATTAACCATATCCTAAGTCATTCATGAGTCTCGCGTGAATGAAGGATTATATGTGCACAGTAACCAATGACGGCAGGGTTCCATGAAAGAGTTCTAATATACTTCATATCTGCTAGAGCACTTGGTGTAGCTTAGCACCCACTGGGCTGGTGACTCAACTTGTTGATTTGGTTAAATCGATCTTTAGTCAATTAATCTATATGTTGATATAATTAATTGATAAAGAAGACCAATTAGTGTTATTGGGTTGATCGAGTCATTAACTGGTAAGATATATGAACCTAGAGGGTCACACACATAAGGTCAATAGTCGTCGATGGATATAGACATAATAATAAGGGTTTTTTATAAAAATTTCACATTCCTAAAGTTTATAAATAAGAGGATAACGACCATAATAGAGGTGCCCATGCAAGCCTAGTGGAAATTCTTCCCAGTCTTCTCTTCCTCTTGTGGTGACAAGTGTTCAAGAGGAGATCTGATCGTCCGTAGACTGTGTGGATACTGCTAGAGGTCGGACGCTTGAACAATTGAAGAACTCTTTCAAATGATCCCTGTAAGTACGAATTTTATTCTATACTAGATGATACGATCACCTAGAACTGATGATGAGATCATCTATTCTTAATTCTTCAATTATGTTGAATGTTTTGATTCAACATCTTCCCCTGCAATCATTGTTTTGGTCAAAAACTTGGAGAGTTTGTAGAGCTTTAGATCCCCGCAACTTAGAGTCATTTTGAATAACTAGAACTGCATATACAAAACACATCAAAAGCAAAAAGTACATTACTTTTCAAGGTGAAAAAATTTGAGAGAAGGTATGTCCAATGGTGCTATTTAGCTCTCGGCCCATTTAAGGCCTCTCATCTTAACCTCTTATATAAGGACTTATCTACTCTCCTTTCTGATGGATATTATGTGGCTTATGAGCCAATCACACTTTCATGTATCTTGTCTATGTTCATTGAAATGATAGTTATTTATTGTCATTCTTGTGTGATGTTTGCAATGAAGTCCATGAGCATGTGCAATAACTAAGTCAATTATGATGATATCATAATACAGTGATCACTAGTCTTTTAACATATGTTTTAAACATTCATATTCGTGGGATATTCGAGAGGAACATTGAATTATCTGGAAAGAATAGTACTACCTGATCAAACTCATATGATGAGAATGGTTGATCATGTAGCCATCGCTATAGAGACACTAAGAATAGATAGTGAGTGCTCTTTGGAGAAAGAGTTCACTGAATGGATCCATATGAATCCCTAAATGCTATTATACCTAACTGTCTATCAGGATGATTCATGTCATGGTTGTGTATGAGGTCCTTTGACTTGAGACGCCAAAGACATCTTGTGGATGGATGACAGTGTTCTGATTATGACTTAAGAATCCCGAGCCACGGTATATCTAAAATATCATACATTGGATAAGACATGAAGTCCACGAAGATGATTGTGTGATCAAGATGGGATCATCTGCCCTCCGTATTTAAGGAGATTGACTCAAGGAATGAGATGCGATGAATTCTTTGGCCAAAGTAGTAGAAATATCAGAGAAGGAGTTCCTGATGATTTCCTACTAGCATCAGTACTAAGTTGAGTGACCGATTAGGGTTTGATAGTTGACCATACCTTAAGTGATTCGTTGACGAGACGAAACCGCGAGGTCGTCAATTTCAAGCGGTATCGCGTCAAAAACAATTCCAAACTTACCAATTTTGAGAATTAATCACGAATTCAAGGGTATAATGGTAAATATGGGTCGAATCCACAGGGAATTTAGGAATTTTTCGATGTACTCTTCAAATTTGATCAAATCGGACAAGAAATTGATGGAAGAAATTGGGGAAAATGGCATTTTATGAAAGTAGACTTCAAATCGATTCCACGGAATCAAAAATCGTCAAAATCGGACTTGATTTCGCGGAGAAATCATGAATTGAAGTGGAGAGAAATTTCGGATCGGCGAAATCGCGTTTTGAGATGGAATTTGATGAAATTGGAATTGAAACACTAATCTAAACGAAAATTAAAAGTTATAGGAAGAGAAATGATGAAAAACCGCTCCCACTAAACCCGATTTGCGATCAAATCGCGTCGATTAAGCCTCTTAATCACGAAGAACGCCTCGACGAGTTTCAAGCTGCGATTTCTCACTCAATACTCAACCAAATCTCGATTTCTACCACTCCTCGGACGCGGAAATTGAAGAGGAAGAGGAGGAACTCGAGAGAAACAGGCAAAGATGGTGTCTGGACAGTCAATTTGATTGATCTTTGCTTGGATGTCTTAGAACGACGAAGAACATGTGTTTATATAGGGCGAAAAATCGTAACCGTCCGATCGTTTCGATCGACGGTTACGATGAAACGGTCCACGATGGACCGTTTCGAAAATGTCGTGACCGTCAGATCGTAGATGGACGATCTGGATTTGATCTCCGAGATGCGTTATAAAACGCGCGTCATCGCGTTCGTTGGATCTTCATCCGACGCTCCAGATCCTTCCTCCAAGATTAAATCGTGGCCGTTATAACGCTTCGATTTAACGCACGTGCTTCGATCTGATCCGGTGGTCCGAAGCGCACGCGATCGGCGCGCGTGATGCCGCCACGTGGCTGAGATCCAGCCGTTATAACTCGTTGATATGCGCACGTGTTTGATCAGATCGGATGTTCCACCGGTCCACTTAATCAACGCGCTCCGATCGCGATCCGACGCCTCAGCTTCTGCCACGTTGCCTGCAGTTATAAAACGCTTGAATTTAGTCCCACACTGGATAAATCTTGAAAACCGTCGAGTTTAAATAACCCGACGGTTTCTGTAGTTAATACCTTCGCCATCTAGGCGAGGCTGAAGACCCATTTTCTTATATTAAGTAATAATAATATATATATAATATATGCGCCACGTAGGCGCAGCGCGGGTCTTGCGTGGCGCTGCCACGTGGCCCTGCGTGCCACGTCGCATCCACGCGGGCCCCGCGCCCTATTTTTTTAATTTTTATTTATTTATTTTATTATTAAAAATCGAAAATAAAATAAGAAAAAAATGCTTTAAAAATCCGGAAAAATCCTTTAAAAATAGAAAATTCATAACTTTTAATATATAACTCCAAATCAATCCAAATTTCTTTCATTTGATCCAAAATTTAATTGTCTATTATTCTAAAATGTCAAATTAATTAAATAATAAGAGTTAAAAATTATTATTTCAAAAATACATTCATTTATTAAGGTTTTAATCTTTAGAAAATGAAATGAATGTTTATAAAAGTTATTTCTCTTATTATTTTATCTTTAAAAACAATTATAATCTCAATAAAAATATGGGTTATCAAATTATGAAACTCTAATTTATAAAAATTAACCCTAATTTAAAGTATTTTGAGATTATAATGACTTTTTAAGAGAATAATAGAAAAATACATATAAATATGATAACATGCATGTAAATGAAATTATTTAAGCTTTAATATGCATGAAAAAAATCATGTTTTTATGATGTAAATATAGCATGTTATCACACCCCCCAACTTAAATTATTGCTAGTCTCTTAGCAATTTACTACATGATCTCCCTAGAAAGTCTTTTCATCCTTTAATCCTACCACTAAAAAGGTGAAGTGTATAAATGTATGATCACGTTTTCCTCATAGTGTAGGCCCTAATGATCTAGATTCCATTTCTAGGTTGACTTCTTTAGTGCATGTTAGGGTAGTGCTCATCGGCTAATGCTCAAGTCTAATTCTTGATTGTAATCAAGGTGAGCCTATCTAAGGTATGATGCTATGGTGCTGAGAATAAACTCACTCTCTCATGAGTGGATGTAATTCCTTACCCTCTCCATAAACACATCACTCCTTCCCTCAAATTGGAGGCTACCTAGTACTTAGAATTCCCCTCAACTCGCTTTCCTCCTTAAAAGAGTGCAATTCAAATGGGTTCCTATCTTTGGATGCATCGTGTGAGGAGGCTGAAGGAAATAAAGACACTATTTCTAGAGGTATAACTTGGCTAAAAGCAAATATGCTGATAAAACAAAGTGGATGATAAAATCAAAGAAGGTACCACTTATGATGATTATACTCCCAAGTGAGGTGGATGATGATGGATAGGGTAGATGATGGAGATGATAGTGAGGTAGAGATAAGGGTAGAAGATGTTCCCACTTATTTTCCTTCTTTTTGTAACTTCTTATTTCTCTCTTTCTTTTGACATTGCTCCTCTTTTTCTTCTTCAATTTTTAAAGCATTTGAGAAGACTAGAATGATGATGTGGAGGAGTTTTTAGGATTTCTGAAAAGAGTGTGTAGCAAATGAAGTATAGTGAAGGTAAGCACATGTGGGAGAAGAAAGTGGAAGGTGAAATGGATGTGTGGATTCACTTGGAAGTGTTCATCATCAAAAGCGAAGTTTAAAACAAATATGGTGTTACTACTTGACTGCTTTGGAAGAGAGAACTACATGCCTATAAGGGAAAGATAGGTGCTACAAAGATTATGGATCATTGCACTCTTTAAAGGGAAAAGTCTAGCCTCGGAAAATTCCTCATACTAAGCAGTTTGGGCTAATAATAGGTAGAGGAAGGAATTTTCTTTTCTCTCAAATACTCTCCTTTTCAATCCCATAGCATTTCAACCTCTTGATTACTCTTTTTCTTGGTGCCTCATTAGTGTCCAACCAAAGAAGCCAACCACTTACTCTAATCCATTGGTCTCTCTAGACTGAGTTTAGTCTCTATTACTCAAAATGTAAATCTGTCGACTATAAGCTTCACTTCCTACATCCTCTGGGTATGGTCTTGATCTCTTGAGATGAAAAGACTTCTAGGTGAATTAGATTAGACCAAAGATTTTGAAAAACTAGGAGTTTTAGTAGAGAGAACTTTAAAAATCTTTTGAGGAGATGAGTTTCTTTTCCTAAAATCCTCACATAACTAGAATCATTCATTTGCCCTCAATGAGATACCCTACGATGCTCATGGAAAACTCATATCGAATCATGGCATGACACAAATAAAAAGTGCGGTGAGATGGGTTTAGAAAAAGCTGAGCATGGTGCTGCTGCAGTGGATTTTGGTGCTCGCTTTCCTAATGTTGCTCTTGCAGCGTCCAAAAGCAAACTGAAACTCAAAACACAAACTAAAGAGGTGGAGCTAATCTGGGAAGCTGCCTCCCAAGAGCTGCTGAAATTTAACGCTCTTCCAGCTGGATGTCAGAAACTGAAAGCCTAGACTACAGCGGATCGAGGTGATACCGCCTACGCCCTGGAGTGTGCGAGAAGGAATCACGGGAATTTATCTCGTCTGTAGTGCAGTCGCTCACGAAGCCTGATGCGACGCCAAGATCGATGGCCGTTGCCACCTTGAATTGTCGGCCGCTTTAGGATCGGAGATAAGCACTGCCTCCGCCGCTGAGACAATTCTGCAGAGCCACGTAAAGGACGATCCCATCGAGCGCAGCTATCGGTGGAAGAGTCTGAGGCGGGAATCTGGAAGAGCCGGACTTTGCCATCACTTGCGATGCTGAAATGATCGCTAAGTCAGATGATGCTCGATCGTGGAAGGCCTTGGCTTCTCCTTTGCAGATCGACTGCCAAGGTTCTCGTGCGCGTGCGTGCACCTCAACCCTTCGAGTTCCTCGAGCCTCTGGAGCAGTGCTCCCAGCTCCTGCCGTCCGCGCAGCTAGAGGCTGAGCTTCTTGACAGCCTCGTGAGGCTCGGTGCTCTAGCTCCAGCCACGAGGTGGCGGGCTTTCCTGCTGGATGAGCCGGGAGAGACATCCCGATGGGTGTCTCTATGCCGTCCTGTGAGGCCGAGCATAGTGCGTCGAGCTTGTGTGCCCAATCCTTCCCATCTGGACTGAAACGTTATCTTTTATAGTAGTAGTTTTGACTTCTTAGATTCACTAACCTCCTACTTGCCCATTACGCTCAGTAGCATGGCGTGGTGATGCTGATGGTGTACTCCATATTTTCTTCAAACGAGTGCTCGGAAGTGCGAGTTGCTGGAAAGTGTAGCAGGCTCACGTGATGATGGCCTGTTGAGCATCTCGGTGCAGCACCGGGCGAAAATGCATCGTGTGATGAAGCGTAAGTACCTCCCAGTGATCGCTTTGTCGTAGTGGGGATTGCTTGACTCCACTTGGTTACACAGTCCACCTGGCCACTCAGGAGATGCACTCTTTCCCGTCGGAAGGTGGGAGGTCCTGCATGAAATCTATCCCCCAAGAGGTCGAGATTTCCACCTCAAGGATCGGCCTGCATCAAACATCTGCGTCGTAGCCCGAGAATGTGTGCCGCCATGACATTGTAGGCACCGTGTAGAAACGGTGGGCACGTCCTTGAAGATGGAGGGCCGAGTAGAAGCCGCCTGTAGGATCTTGTCTCATGTTCTTCCGTGCCGCTGTGAAGTGCCTTCCATGACGCCGATGAGTGACACATCGCCGCATGCACTTGCTTCCTCCCTGCGAGTACGCATCGTCGGATGATCTGACAGTCCGCGTGATCCTAGGTGAACAAAAGTGAGTTCTTCCTGCAGTAGTACTTGGCGCTGGAAGAACTTATCTCTGACTACGAAAGGTTCCAATGCTCAGGATCGATCCGGTGGACGACATGGAAGACTGACGTGTGCAAGTGCTAGTGCGTGACTCGAGATGGCGAGGAGATGCCTCGCTGGAAATGGTCTCTCCGATGTCCTCTCCTCCCGAGATGTGGAGACGCGATAAGTGAGTACGCACCACAGATTTCATGCCTTCTTGTCTTTAATCTCTAAGTCGAATTCTTGAAGGAGCAGCACCCATCGTATGAGTCTTGGTTTTTGGCCTCTTTCTTGGAGAGCAAGTGCCCGAGTGCATGATCGGTGTAGATGATGATCTTGCTCACCCCAGGGTGTAGGGCGAACTTCTCGAGAGCGTAGACCACCGCCGGGGCTCACTTTTCTCCGTCGTCGTATAATTGATTTGAGCTTCGATGAGGTCTTACTTGCGTAGCGATGGCCGTCGGCTTCTTGTCAGTCGCTGCCCCAAGACTGCTCCCACCCAGCCTGTGATAAATGCAGGCGTACAATCACAGAAGAATTAGAGTCCAATTAGGACTTTGTAGATGGTGCTTCGATGGGTGCTTGCTTCTAAATGTCTTGGCGATCTCTCGCTTCCCTTCGCCGTCGATGAAGTATGTACGAGAAGAGGTGGTGACTTGGAAACTTTAACGAAGTCTTGGATGGGCTCGTCGATAGAAGCCGGCGTGCGAGAAAGCTCCTTGAAAGTCCTTCACGGTATTTGGGAGAGGAGGTTTTGGATGACCTCTATCTTGGCCTTATCTAAGCTAAACCTTTGCTAGGAACGATGTGCCCCGAGGCACTGCTCCCTCTCGTACCATGAAGTGGGATTTCTCATTGAAAGTGAGTCTGTTTACGACGCCTCCGGTATCTTCGTCGGGTGAGCAAGACAAGTCTCGAAGTCGTTTCCAAGACGGAGAAATCGTCCATGAAGACTTCTAAAACATCGCCAAGAGGTCGGAAGATCGAGTCCCGCTTACACTGATTGGAAGGTACGGGCGTTGCACAGTCCGGGCCAACAGTCTGAAGCGAAGGTGCCAAAGGACAAGTGAGCCGTGAGTCTCTCTTGATCGTCGGGGTGGATGTAGTCTGATTGTAGCCAGTATCCGTCGAAGCGAAGTAGTTGGATCTGCGGTCGGTCAGGGATGCAGCGGTCGATGAAGCGGTAGCAGAAGTGATGTGGTCGCGGAGTTCAGCTTCGATAATCGTCAGACCCTCCTTTGTCCGGTAGGCGCGTGGATTTCCTCGCCTTTCTGATTCGTACGTGGTAGAATTCACCTCAGGCTTTCTTTAGGTGGCGTGTGCCGGACTCACCCATTGGCTATCGGATATGGAATTTAGATAATTTCTGCATTTAGCCATTTAAGAATTTCTTCTTTTACGGCCTCCCACCCCTTAAAGTTGAGTCGTCTACAGGCTCTACGACGGGTCTTGACTCATCCTCTGGGAAGATGCGATGAGTACATAGTGTTGAAGGTCAGCTCGCACCCAGGAGTCAATCGAGGTCCATAGATTAACTCTTTTTATTCTTCCTTAGCACTTCCAGTAATCTCTCTTCTTGCTTGGGGTCAGCTTGGACGAAATAATTACCGGCTTTGCTTTCTCGTGTCAAGGAAGGCGCACTTGGTGTAGACGGGAGAGTTTTGAGCTCTAAAGGATTGGCTCCAATCCGTAGGGCTCCTCATGCTCCTTCCTTCGTCGATCATCATTACTTCTTCTCACGCATTCGTCCTTATGTGGAAGTGTAGTGAAGTGAAACAAGCTCTGATCCTTGAGATATAGTGAAAATTGCTCATTCAACTTGTTGATATGCGACCTTCCTGGTGTGCTCCTCCACTTGAAAATAACTTCTCCTTTCCCGATGGTTCTTAAGCACAGCAGTAGCTGGGAAGAATTGATCCTATTATGAGTGGAGCTTAACTCAGCTCACTTAAGTCTTTTTATCCTAAAATACTAGGAAATCTCTGGGAAATAACAATCTTCTATTCTAACTAGCCATCTTCTACTAGTCCATGGGGTTTTCCTAACGGATCCATGACTAAGCGCAGTTCTACAAAAAGGGCCGGTTGTAACTCCCTATGATGACGTTAGATACAGCTTGGGGAGGATGTTTTATGCGCTCCACGGTATCTAGTAGGGACCTAGTAAAGGACATTCCTCCGATTTCACTGAAGTCATGGGTGCTCCAGGATCTCTCTTTTTTACGGGTAAGGAATTCCATCATTATGGAGCATTATAAGTTGGATCCTCTTAGGGTTTCTATGGGGAGTACATATACCTTTAAGGTATTTTCATAGGTAGGGATATGCTTGATGAAAGCGCATTAAGGAATAGTTATGGTTACCTTCTTAAAGGCTTCTAGTAGGTGCAAGTAGTTTCATTAGTCTTGGCTTTTGTGTTCTCGGTTTAAGGCTTAGGGGATAAAGCCTGGGGGCTTATGTTGTCGGGAGTTGGGATTCAGCCGTAGCACATTCTTCCTCGTCCTCCTAGATAAGTAATCAACACTCAACGATGGTGGTGTTTCTCTTCTTTTGGCCTTGGTGGAAAGGGATAGTCTGCCATGGATCCGGCGAGGTTTTCCTGGAAGGCCAGTACGACGGGGGCTGATTCTGCCGCTTCTTCGTCGACGTGTATATGATTGATATTGTAGGTGCAGGTCGACGAAGCTCCTTCATTCTTGGATTTGCCGTGGCTGCGGGAGTAAGCTGATCGATAAAGTTACTTGCTTACCCTTTTGTACGTGCGTCGGTTGGACGTTCGTCTTGACGAAGTCCACAGATCCAAATCACGCGTAGAGTTCATCCTGGGTAATTTGCTCCATGGTGATGCGGTGCGGGTGCGGGTCGGTGCGGCGTGGTTTGGCGTGGAGCTTGCGACAGATAGCATGGTTGAGTCGGCGGGACGAACGGCAGCGATCTTTGATAGGGTAATTTTCTTGACCGTTGTATTGTGGAGGATAGGTTGATGTTGTTCCTCCTATGGCATTATTAACAAAGGAATTGTGCATGAAGGTATGCATTCAGGTTGAAGATAATTGCACGGATAATTTGAGTACGTCCACATGTGCAGCTTAATTCCTCGATGGACCTTACATACATGCATTCCTGCCATGGATTGCCATCACGGGCAATCTGGTGTGTTAGAATCTCTGCCAGGCCACGTCGGCGCATGTGGCACAGCTTTCTTGAAGGAGGAGGCAGGGCGAGTCCTTGAGCCGTTGCAGAGGATGTTGAGTGGTCCGAGGAGTAAGTTACGGACCACCTTGACCCCAGCCGATTCTTTCGAGCATCCTAGTTTCCGGCGGCTTGGCGTCTAGAGCTTTTGGCATTGCACCTCTTCCAAATGGATTTAGCATTATGGTGACTATTTTCCGCCACCGTTTCGATGAGACCCTTGCGTCATCTTCATATTTGCTCATAAAGTGTAGCACATGTTTGCATCCAAAAGGTATCTATCTTGCGGGCTAACCGTCATAAAAAATTTGAGTTAATTCGTGATTAGATGCGCCTGCATGGTGGGCACTCCTCGTAAGATCTCTTAGTCGTTCCAGGGCCTGAAGTGAGTTTGGACGAGCCTTGGGTGAACTCTGGGATGGCTTTTCAGCGGGCTGGAGGTGGTTTTTCCTACGGAATGGTACTCTTAAAAACTCCTCTTTTCCATCTCGGTCCAACACTTGTAGATTCTTTCCTAATTTTAAAAAGCCAGTCTTTGGCTCTATCTCTAGAGTGTGAGGAAGAGTTTCATCTTCATCATGTGTCGAGCGGGGACGTTTTAGAAGGTGATTAGTCTCTAAACTTGGGGAAAGCTCATCTGTGTATATGGATCTTCGGAAGGCTTACCATGAAAGATAGGCAGCATGCTCATTACATGGGAGTCTATTCTAAATTTGACTCTTCCTAGGGTGCGTGAATTCTAGTGAGTGCGTGGGAGGACGGGCCTAGCATAGTCCTCTAGTAGTTTTTCCTAAGCATTTCCTTCATCATTCCGGGCATGTTTCCCTACTGGTTGGTGGGATCAAAAGTTGAGTGGGGAGACCCTGAGCAGTGCCTTCGGTCTCGGTAAACCCAGGAGTCCCTGAGGATCGTTCAAGAGGTCTATTCTGGGGATTATTAAATTTTTCTCAGGCGGTACGTCTTCTCATGAAGAGTGGATCGAGTAGGTAGATGGATAATAACTTATAAATACTTAAAATATATTAAGGTACAAATGGAGTCGTATTTTGAGTGTCGGTGTCAGGCGTGAGTTACGCGTTCTTAACGCGATTTTGAAGTAGTGATGCGTGTCTAGAAAGGAGCGAAATCACTTATTCTTATCGAGTGGGATCTCGAGTAGGTGATTTCTACTTCGGATCACTCAAATCTGATTGAGGTTGCTTGAATTTCAAGGGTGCAGATCGGCGTTGACCAGAGTCAAAATTGACTTAATTTGATGCGAAAAATTGCCTTAATTTCTGCAGCAGCGAGGCGCCATTTTGTGAGTGCAGAGACACCGCGAGGTGGGTCAATTTCAGCGAGCATCGCGTCAAGGAAACAATTCCAAACTTACCAATTTTGAGAGTAGTCACGAGTCCAAGGGTATAATGGTAGTCTGGAGTCGAATCACGGGGAATTTAGGAATTTTTCGATGTACTCTTCCAAAATTTGATCAAATCGGACAAGAAATTGATGGAAGAAATTCTGGGGGAAAATGGCATTTTGATGAAAGTAGACTTCAAATCGATTCCACGGAATCAAAAATCAGTCAAATCGGACTTGATTTCGCGGAGAAATCATGAATTGAAGTGGAGAGAATTTCGGATCGGCGAAATCGCGTTTTGAGATGGAATTTGATGAAGTGGAATTGAAACACTAATCTAAACGAAAATTAAAAAGTTATAGGAAGAGAAATGAGTGAAAAACCGCTCCCACTCAAGCCCGAGTTTGCAGATCAAATCGCGTCGATTAAGACACTCTTAATCACGAAGAGCGCCTCGGCGAGTTTCAAGCTGCGATTTCTCACTCAATCTCAACCAAATCTCGATTTCCACCACTCCTCGGGCTGCGGAGAGTGAAGAGAGGAAGAGGAGGAACTCGAGAAGCTTGCAAGATGAATAGTGTACGGGCGGTCAATTTGATTGATCTTTGCTTGGATGTCTTAGAGCGCAGAAGAACATCGCTGTTTATATAGAGGGCGAAAAATCGTAGCTTGTCCAGATGGTTTCGATCAAACGGTTACGATGAAGCGATCCCGCGATGGACGTTTCGAAAATGTCGTGACCGCGGAGCGTAGATGGGCGATGCTGATTTGATCCTCCGGATGCGTTATAGAGCACGCGCGTCCGCCATCGCGTTCGTTGGATCTTCGCATCCGGCGCTCAGATCCTTCCCTCCAAAGATCATCGTGGCCATGCATTCTCAGCAGCTTGATTGCGCACGTGCTACTGATCTGATCCGGTGGTCAGCGCCACCTTGATCGGCGCGCGTGATGCCGCCACGTGGCTGAGGTCCCGGCCGTTATAACTCGTTGATATGCGCACGTGTTTGATCCAGATCGGATGTTCACCGGTCCACTTAATCCAACGCGCTCCCGATCGCGATCCGACGCGCGGCTTGCGCCACGTTGCTCGCTGTTATAAAACGGCTTGAATTTAGTCCCGCTTTGGATAAATCTTGAAAACCGTCGAGTTTAAATAACCCGGCCCGGTTTACTGTAGTTAATACCTTCGCCATCCTAGGCGAGGCTGAAGACCCCATTTTCTTATATTACGTAATAATATTATATATATAATATATGCTGCTGCACGTAGGCGCAGCGCGGGTCTTGCGTGGCGACTGCCACCGCTGTGCCTGCGTGCCACGTCGCATCCCACGGGGCGCGACGCCTATTTTAATTTTTATTTATTTATTTTATTATTAAAAATCGAGAAAATAAAATAAGATGCTTTAAAAATCCGGAAAAATCCTTTAAAAATAGAAAATTCATAACTTTTAATATATAACTCCAAATCAAGTAATTTATACTCATTTGATCCAAGAATTTAATTGTCTATTTATTCTAAAATGTCAAATTAATTAAATAATAAGAGTTAAAAATTATTATTTCAAAACTATTTCATTTATTAAGGTTTTAATCTTGAAAATGAAATAGATGTTAAAGATGTTATTTTCTCTTATTATTTTATCTTTAAAAACAATTAATCTAATAAAATATGGGTTATCAAATTGTGAAACTCTTAATTTATAAAAATTAACCCTAATTTAAAAGTACAAGATTATAATGACACACTAAGAATAATAAGAAAAATATATAAATATAATGCTGTACATAAATGAGAGTGTGTTTAAAGCTTTAATATGCATGAAAAATCATGTTTTATGATGTAAATATAGCATGTTATCATTCGTGAGTCTCGTGCAGATAAAAGATTATACAGACATGGAAATCGATGACAGAAAAGTTCCATAAGTGAGTTCTTACATACTCTATATCTCCTAAAGTACATGGTCTAGCTTGGCATTGAACCTGCTAGCAACTCTACCTACCGATTGGGTTGAATTGATCATTGATTAATTAATCTATATGTTAATGTAGATAATTAATGTGGACCAGTAAGGTGTTAATAGGGCTATAGAGTTTTTATCTAATGATATATATATACCTAGAGGGTCATACACATAAGTTCTATGGATGTTGGTGGATATAGACATAATTATGAGGGTTTTATCAAAAATTCACATACGAAATGTCTATAAATAGGGGAATAATGACCACAACTCAAGGTGCTCACACAAGCCTTGTGAGAATTCTCTCTTTTCTTCTCTTTCTCACTTGGTGAAAAGCTTTGAAGAGGAGATCCAACCATCTGGAGACCGTGTGGATACCGCTAAGAGGCTAGACACTTGAATAGCTTCAAGAACTCTTTGATGAGAACCATGCGTATCATCTATTCTTGTGATA
>CM044104.1:10039406-10419191 GCA_024174645.1 Lemna minuta | reverse complement strand
CAATTCTTCTCGAAAAATCATGAATTTAATATCAATAATTTTATTTTTCTCTCTAGTTTCTGAAAATTTAATTTTTGTAATATTTTGACCCTTTTTATTCTCTGATTTTACAGAAAGTCAACTATTGGTTAAGGTCAATGCTTTGACCTTGACTTTTGATATTTCTTTGTCAAATCAGTTTCTAAATTCTTAAAATATCCTATCTAGTATATTTATATTATTAACATTAATAAATATCATTTTCACTTCTTAAAAACCCTAATTAAACCTATGTTTGACCAAGTCAACACTACGATCAAAGTCAACCGTGTTCTCTGTGGATCAACCCGATCTTTACACTATACTTGATTTTATATCTTTGTTATTGTGAGTTCAGAATTATAAATTTTGTTTGACCGACGTTTGTGTGTTTTCAATGACCGCATAAATCACTTCGTTAGAGTGCTTCGATCTTCACGCTTCTTCTGAGGAGCTTTAGTACATTTCACATGCACAACCGAGCCAAATACGCGTAGATGCTCAATTGAGGGCTTTCTCCCAATCCATGCTTCATATGGAGTCAAGCCTTTCAAGCTTCGAGTTGAAGCACGATTCAACATGTAGACAATGGTGCTCACTATCTCTCCCCACAATTCCCGAGGTAAATCCTTCTCCTTGAGCATGCTTCGAACTAAGGACAAAAATGTCCTATTTTTTCTTTCAACGACGCCATTCTGCTTAGGCGAGTAGGTTGCATTGAGGTGTCGTTTAATGCCTTGAGAGATACAGAATTCTGTGAATTCTTCGGAAGTAAAATCTCCTCCTTTGTCTGATCTTAGACACTGAATTCTTTTACCTTTTTCTACCTCAGCCAATGCTTTAAAACACTTGAATTCTCTCATGGCATCAGACTTCAACTTCAACATAGATACCCACATTAGTCGAGAGAAGTCATCCACAATTGGAAGGAAATACCTGCTTCCCCCTAATGTGGATGGCGTAATTGGCCCACATATGTCCATGTAGACGAGTTCTAGAGGACTCATGGCTCGGAAATGAGAAGCTTGAGGAAGCGAGCTTTGATGTTGCTTTCCAGCCATACAGCTTCGACAAATATGATCAGGTACACTGATATGAGGAAGTCCTTCAACTAACTATCTTCTGGACATTTCTTTCAAGGAGTGGAAATTAATATGTCCAAATCGCGAATGCCATAGTTTACTTTCTGAATTATCCTCGGTAGTGATCAGGCATTGATCCACTACATTAAGCTTCAACAGGTAGAGCCGACCCTTTGATCTTTGTACCTCAACAATCAATCGACCATTACAATTGAAGATAGTCAACTTACCTCTAGCCATAGTCATACGACAGCCCTCTTTATCCAATCGACCGAGACTAAGAATATTCGTCGCCAAATCCAGGACAAATAGAATGTTAAGAAGCTGTAGAATGCCCCATCCTTGTGATTAATCTCGATATCACCTCAACCTTTGATTTGGATCTTCAAATTATCTCCAAATTTAACAAATCTAGATGCGGATTCATCCAAGTTACAGAAAAAAAATTTGGCAGCCTGTCATATGGTTCGTTGCTCCCGTATAAAGATACCAAAGAGCTGGATCAGAGAGCGCACCCTCAGATCCATGAAGGAGAAAATCACTTGCCTCTTCAACCATAGCCATCAAGAGAGAGGAGGTCGCCGCTGGAACAGAGGAAGTGGTCGTCACCACTGTTGGAGTGGACTCGGACACATAGGCTCGATCATCTCGCTCTTTCTTGTTACTTCTGCATTCATACGCAAAATGTTCATATTTCTGACAATTGTAACATTGAATTACCGATTTGTTAAATGATTTCTTCTCTTTGTCTTCATTTTGAGGCGAATTACGCCCTTGACCTTGCGCTCGGCCTCTGCCTATACTGCGGCCTCGATGAAGTCCTCTTTCATGCGATGAGGACTCCTCAGTCAATAATTTTGCTTTGCTTATCACCTTGGCCAATAAGACCTGCTCCTCATCACGAGATTCCCGTTCTTTGAGCCACAGCTCGTGAGCGGTGATAGAGCCGATAACCTCATCTAGACTCACCTTTTCCAAATCACCATACTGCTCCAGAGAAAGCGTGAGAGCATCGAATTTAGAAGGCGTCGCCCTCAAGAATCGTCGTACCACTTCTTTCTCATCCATCATCTCTCCCAAATTTCACAAATCAGAGACGATGTGCATGAATTTCATCGCAAAATCCACGACGGAGTCAGTCTTGGCCATAGTGAGCATTTTGAAGTCTCGCTTCAAGCCATGGATGCGGGACAGAATCACTCTATCCACGCCAAGATTCCGCTGCCGCAGAATCTCCCAATTCTCTTTCGCCGTCTTCTTGGCATCAAGAATCACCAACTGATCTTTCGGAACGGCGCTGATGATTGCAGAGAGTGCTAAACAGTCCTTCTTTGCGACGTTCTCAACTACGATTGCTTGCCATAAATCATGCGAATCTAAGTACACCTCCATGGCCATCGACCATACGCGATAGTTTGTCTTCGAGAGTTTGAGAGACGTCACCGATGCTGTCAATTCTCCACCGTCAGTCATCTTCTTCGCCATGCTTGATTCTTCAGAAAAAATGACAAGGCTCTGATACCAATTGTTGGCTCGTCAAGGTCTTGAATCTCTCTAGGAAGTTCTCACAACAGAAGTTCCTCGTGGCGGAAGAAGATGGAGACTAATTCCAGAAATCGGGGAAGAGAGATTCACAACGTAGAGAAGAAAAATAACAAAGAAGTTCATTCACAATTTTTCGGGCAAAACATATGTCCCTTTAAATAGAGAGACCAATAGAAGAAAGAGAGAGAAGGGAGAAGGGCGTCTCTAACTAACTCCAATGCCACATGTCACGGTGTTTGTGGTGGCAGCCGCATCACTATCATAACTACTAGAGACGGATGGCCACGATCATTCTGCAGAAGTGAAAACTAGCTACCCGAAAGCAAAACGGAAACAAACAGTTATTTGCAGGAGGCAACTTCCGTAGAAGCGTCGTTCTCCTGCGTCGCTTGGAGAGGACTGGATGCAACCCTTCACCCTTCTCCCATTCTCCATAGAAGCACCTCTGTCTATAATCTCTCACGCACACAAAAGAAAGATTTTCTTCTGTCACGACATCTTCTTCTCCGCCCTTCCTCTTCTTCTGCTTCTCTCTCACGCACACACACAAAAGAGGGTTGTGTCTCTTCTCTCATCTCTTTTCTCCCTCTCTTCCATGCCCCCTCTCTCACACACTCTCTCGCTCTCTCGCGCATCCATGGGGAAGAAATTTTTCTGCTGTGACATGCCGCCTCAAATCTTTCTCACTGTGATCTTATTCTTCTTGTTTTTTCCCGCTTCTCTCGTGCGCGCACACGAAAGAGATTTTCACCCATCTTAAAATCATTTTTCTAAATTGAAGAGAGTTTCACCCTTTCCACGAAAGATGGAAGAGAGTTCAAATCTGTTTTGAGATAAAGCTAAAATTTTGATACAGTTTGGAGCTGAAATTTTGTAGGCATAACTGTCATTTGATGTTCCACATCCTTATATGGCTGATTATAAATCTGAGACAAAAAGTGAGATTTTTTAACGTTTCATTACATGCTTCTAGATTGGATAGCTAGGATGAAAGAGGGCATCAATTGATCATTTTTCATCTATGTAACATCATGTCTAGTGAGATTCTTCTATTTTCTATTCATTCCTTGTGGGATGTAAGATGTCAAGTCCAAGAAAAATGTATAACCTCTTGAAGGTGTGTTTTATTAGAGAGTATTTATAGATTGTGTTTTCATCAAGAATTTTTATATTAGAATAATTTTCTATTTTCTTAATTTTTTCATTCACATTTTCATATTTTTAAACCATAAATCATATTTCCATCGTGCACTCAAGGAATTTGGAAATGTTTTGGTTGGTTCATTGTATTTTTAGTATCCATCTATCTCATTTCATCAATCCTTTCTACTTTCTTAATCCATAAATAACAAAAGTATTTCATTATTTCATTCTTTTAACCTTCCTCCTTGTGGATTTGACCTCGACTCGTCATTATTCTAAAATTTAAAACTAAATTGAAAGAGTTGAGTGTAATATTTGATATGTGAACTTGCACTTTCAACGACTATGATTTCACACATATCACTTGCATCAATCCTACAAACAAGCATCAAGAAATAGAAGAATCTAGGACTAGAACAACAGTAGCCATTTCTTCTAGTACTCCTGAGTATAAAAATTGAGCTGTCAAGGTGCACCTTGGCAGCTACCATGGTTCATTGTCGTGGCACGTTGCAAGCAAACCATTGTTGCCACTTACAAGGTGCCTCCCTAGCTGGGAGGCTTAGCTAACATGAAAGATTCTAAAAACTCTTGAAAATTAATTTGAAGAATGAAATCTAAAACTTACCAACATACTACATGAAAACTCAAGTTACCACCCCTCCCATGGTTCCCCGTTTTCTATCTCAGCTATGTTTATCTCTTAGATGTTTGGTAAAACCTTGGCCAATTCACTGTTGGGGTAGTCATGTTGCAACCAGCATTTTAATGACACCAATGGTGATATGCTCTTTGCACTTGGTCTTGGATGCTTGTATGCGCATATTCCTTGACCTCTTGAAAAGAATCTTTCCATAGGTGCACTAGTAGCACAAACATGAAGGAAATCCTTGCCGAACCACAAAGCTTTGAGAATTGATGGCTTCTAATGTAGCATGATCATACGTTGTCGAAAACACATTTATACGTGTCAAAATTAAAATGTACCTTTCTTATAATATGGATTAATCAACTTTAATTTAGTATAGAGGTAAGTTAGGGCTGAATCCATGGAGAATTAGGGTCTGTTGTTATAGTGTTTTAAAATTTGATCAAATTAGATAATGAATTGGGGTGCAAAATTAGGGAAATTTATTGATTAAGAAAGAAAACTCAAAGATCTATCCAGGGAATCAGAAGTTACACAAATTGAACCTATCTATAGAGAAATCAAATAGCGAATTTAAAGAGAGAAAACCATTCATGAGGAGAGAGAAATGATAAAAAACTATGAAATTCAATTAATCTACTATTTGAAAACAAAATCTCATGCTAAATGATTATGGATTAAGGAGAAAAGATGCAAAAAAACTCAAAACTCACACTTGAAGTGATCTAATTAGCTCCTGATCAAGGTATTTCATTCAAACAATTTCAAAAATAGAAATTCAGTGTTGAAATGGTGATTTCTCCCCATTCTCTTGACGAAATCTCAACTTCAAAGGCTCTATCAATACACAAATGAGTCTAGAACACACTAAGATCAGGAGATTCATGGATCACTGATAACATGCATTTTTACGTGTTTGACTCATTATTCTTTAGTGACTTTAAAGCATAATTCAAGTCATTATTATACATGTTGTCATGTTTTGATGAAATTTTTGCTCGTATCATATCATATAGTTCATAAGACAAATTTACATTAATTTACCTTTAATATTTGATATTTAACCTTTTACAAGTTCAAATAGATAATTTAATTGAATGTGCATGAGTTTTATGATCTTAGGCTTTAATGAGGAACAATGAGGAATGAAGAGGACAAATGAATTACAATACAACGAAACACTTCTTGTCATTTTCATATTTTATTTCAAGTGATATGATGAAAAAGAAGGACAAAAAATGGCAAAAAATCATCCAAAAAGGAGTTTTTATAAAAAGATACAAAGATTGTTAGTTTTAGGGGTTTTTCTATGATTTACCTATATATTTCTGGGTTTTTCTCAAATTCTCTATTTTTTATGATTTTCCTATTTTTTGAATTTTTCTTCAGAATTTTCAGAAATTTTTAAACTTGAAAAGTCAATTTTCATTTGCATGTGTTGATGCAGTTCGAAGGCGTGTCCCCACGTGGTGACTAGTCAATGCACACGTGGCACCATCAAGTGGAGTATTAGTCTCTAATGATCATTATGGTTATTTAGTAGTCTTAATGGGCTAGAACTTATAAAATCTAAGTCTACCTTTTGTTTTATAAATGTGAGAATTAGTTTTTTTTTATCGCAAGTACATGTGGCAGCATCCGGAATAAGTTCACAAGATCTCCTTAATCATAGCGTGACATGTGAAAACATAGTAATCGTCATCCATAACATCTCCATAATTGTAGAGTGACACGTGGCAGCACAAGAACTGCCATATGCAGCGGACCACGCGGCCATTAAATTTGATGGCACTGACCAAGCCCGATATACTGGATTTTCTCTCTCTTCATGAAGCAAATTACAATGCGACACGTGGTGCAATAATGTGCATTCCACACTTATGAAGATGGATCTGATGGCTTAGATCTCACCTGCTCTTTCTCTCTCCTCTTGACAAACTACAACATGACACACGGCACAATTTGCTGTATTCTGACAAGCAAGTTGATGAAAATCAACGGTTTGATCAAATCAAACGATTTTTAAGGAACTTTTAATGATTAAAAATGCTACAAAATTAAAATCATGATATCTCATTATCTCAAAAGAGTTAACAGCTGAAATTTTAAGGGCATGATCGTCATTTCAAGCTCTATAAATCTATTATGACTTATTCAAAATTTGAAGCAGAAAAATTGGGTTTTATTTAATATTTCATTATGTGCATCTAGCATTATTTAGCTAAGAGGAAAGGGGGGCACCAATTCATCATTCTTTGTGTAATGGAGTATCATTTTTAGTAAGTTTATTCTCTTTTTTATTCATTCCTCACGTTGGATACAAGAAGCCAAGTCTGGGCGAAATGTATTTTTTATTGGCTCTCAAAGTGTGTTTTGATTAGAGAGCATCACTAGAGTGTGCTTTCATCGTGAATATATAGATTAGAACCATTTTCTATTGATATTTGTCATATTCCCCATCTTTTCATCAACATTTTTATACTTTTCAAACTCTAAATCACATTTCCACCATTGATCAAGGTTTTCAATCTTTGAAAGAAATTGATTTCATTTTCCATGTACATTTTCTTCTTTTCATCGATCATCTCTGCTTTCTTAATAAACAAAAATAACAGATCATTTCAATCTTTTGACCTTCCTACATGTTTATTCGATTGTAATTTTATGCATATCAATCATGTTGTCTACAAGGTCTGATTAATTGAAAAAATATCCAAGAATAAATTCACCATCAAAGAGAGAGAGGGTTTAATCAAACTTCAATTTGGGCGAGGAGATGAATCATTATCTTGAAGTTGTGGTCTCTAGTTAGGAAATGAAGCACTAAGATGAAGTCATGTCATTGCCTCAGTGTATGAAGCACTAAGCATGAGCATGAATCATAGGTTGATCATATTCATTGGATCTTGATCCAACGCCTCAGTGTTGGGATCTAAGGTCGATAAGCCTTCCAAAATCTTGATCAAAATATTGATTGTAGTGGAATCATTGAATTAGATATTCAAAACACTAAGGTATCGAGAATCGATGATCTTGTCTTCAAGTATGTATGAGAAAACATACTTATAGGATTCATTTGAAAGAGTTCTTGAATCTAATAAAGTGTTTAGCCTCTAGCCGTATTCGCACAATCATCAAAGCTCTTCACCAAGAGAGAAAGATAAAAAAAAAAAAAAGAATTCTCACAAGGCTTGCAAGGGCACCTTAAGTTGTGATTGTTTTCCCCTTATTTATAGATATTGGGTGATGGCGAGCAAGACCCGTCTCCATCGGCTCAGGAGACACCAGCAGTCTAAGCTTTGCCTGATCGACGCGCGAAGACAAAGGAGCCGGGTTTTCGCTACACGGCCTATCCCTTCGAGATGACATCTAACTCCGCGACGACGACGAGTTATTGGGCCTATCTTCCCTATCTTCATTTGTGCGTTAGCGGACCCAAATGTGTTAGCCTATCATCTAACATACTTATAGGTTTTCACCCTATCTTCATTTGTGATTTTCTTCCTTGGCTTATTGGGCCTCGCATTTGTGTGTTAGCGGACCCAATTCTATGTGTTTGTGTTTCCTTTTTCCCCCTTGTTAGGGTTTATTTGGGTCTCTATTCTGGAGGCCCACTTAAACCCCTAAAGAGGGGGGGCCCTTCTATTTCTCCCTTAATAGGGGGGAAGGCCTCCTTTGTTCTTATAGGGTCTCTCTTAAATAGGCCCACTAAGGCCCATTATGTACACCCTTTGGGGGGCCCATGGGCTTGAGGGTCTCAAGTGGGCCCACCTTCCCTTAGCCCACTTATGGGCTCTATATAAGACGAGGTAGGACCCCCCCTCAACCCTAGAACTTGTAAGCGCTGTTTGAGAATTTGATGAAGGCTCTCGTAGTTTGTTTAGCTAGTTGTTAGATAGATAGAGAGTGGAGAGGGAGAGGAGAGGAAGGAAGACGCCGAGATATGGAGGAGGAGACTTCCCACTCGTCACCCGCGTGCATGAGGCGAAGAGGAAGGAAGGGGAGACAAAGGGGAAGAGGAGAGAGCGACTTCTGCGTACCTCGTCTCTCTCCCGCCGCCCGCGTGAAGAAGGGCCCACGATGACCACATAGAGATTCGTCAGTTCTTTGGGATTTCTCTCCTGGTCTTAATTTCCCCATCCTCCCCACCTAACCTTTCCCCTTCCCCTCACATGGCGAATTAAGTTCCCGTCGACCGACGAGAATTCGCCCGTGATTTCTGCTTCTATTCGCGATGACGTGACGTTGGAAGAAGAATTCGCAAGGAGAAGCCGGGGAAGGACGACAAGAGAGAGAGAGGACAAAGAGAAGAGGAGAAGAATCTCTCTCCCTCCATTCACGTGGAACGAGACGCGAAGGAGGAAGCCTCATCGTCAAGAAGGGAACCCTGCCCGCAGACATCGCGGAAGGGTCCTTGATGCCTTCCTGCTCCTCTCACCGCCCGTCGCGGCGCGGATTCGGTGTCCCCCTCCCACTGTCCTTCAAAAACTTATCCCCCCTCTCCACCAGTTGTCTCGCCCTCGTCCACGAGTGATGCTCCACTGAACTGACTAGACTCCGCCGCGATTTCCACCCCTTCTTGATGTCATGAAGCAGTCTCACATGATCGAGGTTTCCATCACGATTTCTGTGTGACTTGGTGATGACTTTTAAAGAAGAGTAAGAGGAGAATCTGGGATAGTGACCTCCCCCTCCTTCACGCCCTATCCAGAAGCCTTGCCTCTCACTCCCTCCCGCCATTCCTGGAGCGACGGCTGAAAGGAGGGGTTGTCACGGAAAACACCTAAGTGAGGAAGAGAGGGTGTCCGCACCTGGGGACAGCCTGCATCTGCCATAGACACGACTCTACTTCCCCTCTCACCGCCGTCCCTCTTCCGCCGCCAGCGCGTCAGTCAGCGCCCGCGCGCCGACCATTTCCAGCAGCCTGCGGCGCACGTCGCCCGGCACAGCCTGCAGTCTGCCGAGCACGCGCGCAGGTCCGCGCCATCCTACCGACGATGACTTCGCCGGTTACCGGCAATGTTCGACCTTCGATACCGAGCATTGCTCTTCACCGGACGCCTCTGCCAACGTCGAGTCCCCGCTTTGTCATGCAACTGTCATCATAGTCATCTTAAGTAAGTCGTGATCTTGATACTTGAGTTTTCTTCTTCTTCATCAGCCGTGAAGGTCCTTCTTGATATGGTCGTCCTCGTATTCGTCTTGATATGGTCGTCGTCATGTCGTTTCACAAGCTTTCTTTATCTGTATTAGCTGTAGAGGTGTGGATCACGTAGGAGGCAGTCCTCATTGCTTGAAGCTCCCTTTAGGCTCTTCATACTTGGCTTCATATGTCTTTACTGCTCTCAAGATGTCCGAGGGAGATGATGTGCAACTCTTTGACCTTTAGATGATCTTGGAAGTTTTAGGTAGTTAGGAAGATGATCCTCATGACTGTCTTCCTTATGGCAGCTTTCTTCATAATGACTATCAACATATAAATGCTCTCCTTGTTGATCGATCTTCATACATGCATGGGTTTAATCATGCAAAAGGCTTTGTCTTGAAGTAGAACAAGAAGATAGTTTCTTCCATAAATAATTAATATGTACATCTCTCTTATAATTCTAACTATAGGTGGTATTCGAGAAGAGAATGGGAATTTAATAACAAAGATGTTCCTATTTAATTTTCTTGAGATCTAGTAATTATAATTATATAAGGTATCTATGATATAGTGGATATGGTTTGGATAATTAGGGAACCTATATCAAGGTAAGAGGTGGTTGACTTGGTCCATTCAAAGAATTCTAAGTATCTAAGGATAAGGGTTTAATTTCTTTTGACCAAGTCAATCTTTGGATCAATATGTAAATGGAGGAGGAGGGAAAATAATTCCCTTTGGATCTACACTCTATTTCAATGTTTTAGAGAGGCTTTCTTCATTCATTTCATGAATGGATAATTTCTCAAACTTGTGAATATGGAGGAGTATAGTATTTTGTTGCTGTTGAGAATGATTTCTCTTCCTTAGTTCATACCTAGGTTTACTTGGAACCCTTGTGTTCATGTGTTGAGATAATTCTCCTTCACCTTGGCCAAGGATTTGATTTTATCTCATTCCTTGAGTCAATCTCCTCAAATACTGAGGGTAGATAATCCCATCTTGACTATATAATCATCTTTAAAGACTTCATGTCGTATCTAATATATGATATTTTGGATATCCCATGGCTAGGGATTCGTAAGTCATAATCAAAACAGGGCCATTCATCGACAAGATGTCTTTGGTGTCTCAAGTCAAAGTACCATATACAACCATTTCATGAATCAAATTTATTGATAGTTAGGTATAATACCATTGAGGGATTTATATGAATCAATTTTTTGGGTTTTGAGGTTGATAAACCTTGCAAAATTTTGATCAAAACATTGAATACAATGGAATACATCCAATCGGATAGTCAAAACATTTATGCACCAATAACAAATGATCATATCATCTAGTATGTATGAGAAATCATACTTACAAGGTTCTCTTGAAGGAGTTTTTGAAGCTATTCAAGTGTCTAGCCTCAAGCAGTATCCACACAGTCTTCGGATAGTTGGATCTCCTCTTTATAGCTCTTTACCAAGATAGAAAGATAAGAAATACGAGAATTCCCACAAGGCTTGTGTGGGCACCTTGAGTTGTGGTCATTTTCCCTCTATTTATAGACATTTGGTATATAGATTTTTTATAAAAAAATCCTCATAATTATGTCTATATCCACCAACAATTATAGAATTTTATATGTGTGACTCTCTTCGTCTATATATCTCACTAGTAAATAACTCTAAAAGCCCAATAACACTTTATTGGTCAACCTTAATTAATTATCCACATCAACATATAGATTAATTAATCAAAGATCTATTTAACCCTATTGATAAGTTGAGTTGCTAGCCCATTGGTTACCAATCTACACCACGTACTCTGAGAGATGGAGTATGTAATAACTTCTTTATGGAACATTTTCATCATTTCTTACCATGTATGTATAATCCTTCATTCGCATAACACTCATGAATGACTTAGGCTATGGTCAACAATCAAACCCTAAATGGTCATTGACGAAATGATTTAGTTCGTTCGTTGAAAACACACGATCGTTGGTTAAACAAAATTTATAATTCTGAACTCACAATGACTAAAAATATGAAATCAAGTATACTGTAAAGATCGGGTCGAACCATAGAGAACACAATTGACTTGTATCGAAGAGTTAATATGGTCAAACTTAAGTCTAATAAGGGTTTCAAAGAAGTGAAAGTGATATGTTATTAATGAAAATGATATGAATATATCAGAGAATATATTTTAAGAATTTAAGAAAATATTTCAAGAAGAAAAGTCAAAAGTCAAGGTCAAAACATTGACTTTGACTAGATGTTTGTCTTTCTATAAAATCAGAGAAGAAAAAGGTGAGAAAATATTACGAGAATTATATCATCAGAAACTAGAGAAAAAAATAAAAAATTTTGAAATTTAATATGTGATTTTTAGAAACAAAATTAGATTTACTATGATTTATTGAAAATCAATAATCAGAAAAATCTTGAAACGAAGACCTCGATCAAAATCATGAAATTGACTAACCAAATGATATCCAAATCTTGCAATTCATATATGAACAGAAAGGTTACAATAAAAGGATTCCAAAGAGACCAAAATTGTTGAATTTTACCTTGTATTTTAAGAGTAATTGCTCCCGCAAGTCAACGCCCAAAATTTAGATTAAAAATGAACATCAGTTGGTAAAATGTTATATTGAGGGGTCAAATGTTGATGAAATTTTACGAATCAGATATCTACGGAAAGCTGATGAAATAAAGGAATCCAATGAAACCAAAATCAAATGATTTGGACTTAAGATCAAATGACACATTCTACCCACACACATTCTTTCCAAAAATATCAGAAATCCCTAATTTCTACCCACATTTCATTGTCCGATTTGATCTCATTTCAAAAGATTCCTCAAAATAACATTAAGTCTCTGTGGATTCGACCCTTATTCACCACTATACCCTTAATTCGTGTTAATTTGATAAAATTGGTGAGTTTGGTATTATTTTTTACAAGAATCAATGTGCAATTAATGACTCTATCGATTTGTTCCATCATATGTGCACACATGTGCCTGTGTGTGTGTGTGTGCACGCGTGTATGCACACAGATGTGTAACTAGTGGGTTAAGCATCCTTTTCAGGATATAAGCTAAGCCCATTATTACACACTCATTTCATACCCATCAGATTGCTATTTTTTTTCATGTGGGACTATCTTTCTTTTTATATCTTCCTAAGTGACATGGCACAATGAGAAGCATCTAATTCATACACTTAATCGAAGTTGTTGATATTCACTTAAGTGAGGGGGTACATGGAGCACTCTGATTGGGCTACAATTCATTTTAAAATAATTAAATCTCAGCCGTTCATCTAAAGGAGTTATAATAGTTGAGATTAAATGCACTCGAAGGACTTTTGTGGATGCATGGCGACATATTAGGCGTTGATTCATGATTGGACGGTTGAGATAGCGCCACGCTTCTTCTTCACACTCGACGTGGCAAAATCTTAGCACTCTATCTTCGATCGAATGGACGCGACTTAATGGCTACAATTCGCATCCAAGAGTTTCATTTGGGCTGTTGATTGAAGATGAAGAGGAAAATCTAATAGTCATGCCCTAATTTGCCTATTTATACGCATGATCTTTGACAGAAAATGTATTCTTGGATGTTTCAAGAAAATCGAAATATTTAGACAACTTAGTCTTTGAATCTCTTGATTTCTTCCTCTTCTAGACTCATTTCTGCATCTAGGGAGTGCTTAAAATCAAGATTTCATCAAAAGAAAATGGATAAATCACCTCTTGAATGCCAAATTTTGTCTTCCAAATTGCACAATGAAAAGCCCTTGATCCGGCGATCAATTAGATCATTTCGACGCGACTTTAGGTTAGATTATGTATTTTCCTTTTAATCTTTTATCCTATTAAAGTATTGAGACCGTATGGTCGTTGAAAACACACAGTCAAGAGTCAAAATAAAGTCCAAACTTACTAATTTTGAGATTAAATCACGAATTGAGGGGTATAATGGTAAATAAGGGTCGAATCCACAGGGAATTAGGGAAATTTTTTTATGATCTCTTTCAATTTTGATCAAATCGGACAATGGAATGGTGATAGAAATTAGGTAATTTGATATTTTAAGAAAGAGGACTCAAAGACTAATCCACTGAATCAAAAATCACTGTATTTGGAGTTGATTTCGCGGAGAAATCATCAAATGAAGAGAGGTGAAATTTCTGAAAATAAAAATTATGAAAATCCAAAATTAAGAACTAAATTATATCAAATTAGGATTCTAAAATAAAATCTAAAGCTACATGAAGATAGATTAGGATGAAACACGATCCCTAACCCACAATTGCAATCGAATTGATCCAATAAATCGTTAGAATCAAGGCTATTCATCAAAATTCAGAAAAACGCGACCGTGGAGTTCAAGCGTCGATTTCTCCCTCGTCGATCATCAAAATCTCACTCTCAAACACACTGTGGACGTGGAAATGAGTCTAGAAGTGATTGGAAACAAGAGATTCAAGAGATTTGGTGTCTAAACAGTTTGATTAAGTCGAATTGCTCTCGAATGCTTTACAATCTCGAAGAACATCTCAATTTATAGGATGATTTGGGCGTAACCGTCCGATCGTTATTTAATCCACGATCAACGGCTCTGATGAAACGCATCGGATGCGAATCGTTACCGTTAAGGCATGGCCGTTGGATCTTCGATCGACCGCTGAGATGAAGCCACATCGCGTGCGTTATAAAAACGCATCAAACGCTCACCATCGGATCACAATCGGATGTTTCAGATGCATTGCCATCGGTTTAATCTTAGTCGTTATAACTCCTTCGATCAACGGCTAAGATTAAATCGTTTAGAAAATGATTCCGCGACGAATCAGGATGCGCCACGTACTCCCACGCTGAAGTGAAGATCGATGATCGCGATTTAATCGCGCCATCGGACGTCCCACGATTCGGCACGTCACCTCCCGCCTGTGATCATTGATCGCAGATCGATCGGACGCTCTAGATTACGCCACGTCACTTGCGTGCTAATAATAATCCAAAATTTTGATTTTAAATTTGAAAATTTGATTTTTAATTTGAAAATTTGATTTTTAATTTTGAAAAACCTGAAAAATTCATTAATAATTCAGAAAAATTTAAAAAAATTATCCCTAGAATTTGGAAAGTTCATAACTTTCAAAATATAACTCCAAATTAATCTAAATTTCTTTCATTTTATCAGAAATTAAATAATCTATCATTCTAAAAATTTACATGTAATAAATAACATGGGATTTAATTTATATTTAAAAAATACATTCATTTCTTTCAGATTTTTAGAACTTTGAAAATTAAATAAATGTATATAAAATGATTTCTCTCATCATTTAACTTTAAAAACTACTTATAATCTTAAGTAAATATGGGTTATAAAATTATTTGTCTGTAATCATCATAATTAACCCTAAATTAATGTATTTTGAGATTATAATGACTTTTTCATCAAATGATAGATAAAAACTCATAATATAATAACTTGCATAGGAATGGAATCTTTTAAGCCTTAATATGCATAAATAATTATGTATTATCAAGTCTAATTTAGTATGTTATCACCTATATCATTATCTTTCAAATTTTCAATTGTATATTAGGTTAATTTTATATTTAATTTTGGTTTTCTCTCTTTTCAAGTTCAGAAATTCTACCTAATTTTTGCTATTTGATTTCGACGCGAATCTTGATCCAAATTGAATGATTTTTGATTTTGTGGATTTTTCTTTGAGTTCTCTTTTCAAATCTACTAAAATCCATAATTTCTCACTTCAATTCATTGTCTGAATTTGATCAAATTTCAAATTACACCTCAAAAATACCTTAATTCTCTGTGGATTCAACCCTTATTAACCACTATACTCTTTAATTCATGAGTAAAAATTTAAATTGGTGAGTTTGAAATATGTTTTGACACTCATCCGTGTGTTTTCAACGATTGCGTGGATTCATCTCGTCAATTATAAGAGAAAATCAAATTGAAATTCTCACACAAACCTGATCTTTGATGCTAGCACTAAGTTGAATGTTGAAAGACTCATTATGTTATTGATCCTCAACTTGCTCTTGCATCCACAAGAATACTTAAACACCAAAAAAATGATAAGCTTGGGCCCAAGCCTTCCCTTCTCCTTCTAATCATGTAATTTTAAGAGAGAGAAAAAGAAAAAAAGAAATGATTCAAGAACTTTAGTTTAGAACTCTTTCTTAAATTGTGAGATATCATGAGTGTAAATTGGAGAATTTCTAGCCATTGATTTTTTTATATACTGCCTTAGAGAGCATCACATGGCTCACTTTGATTTAAAAATATCATTCAAATTTTGGAGTGCGAGGTCTTTGATTTTCTAATAAATATCTTTTAAATGTGTGAGGGATTTTTTATGAAAATTTTCTTTGAAAAATAAAAAAAAACTCTAAATTTAGAAATTCAATTTCTCACAAAATACTTCTTTTCCAAAAAATATTATCATTGGATCAAGAATTTAATTTTTCAATTTTTCTTAGTAAAAAATTCCCTAAATCATGAAAAGAATCAATGGGTCATCTAGAAAATAAACTTAGTTCCATCCTCCTTAAAAATAAGGAGGTTAACCCAACTTTAACTTCCTTGATAATTGTGGAACATCCAAAAAAATATTGGATGACCTTCCTATCAAATTCAAACATTATTAAGTTCTTTTCTTAATGACAATAGTGTCAACTTGACTCTAGAAGTTGGTGAAGAGTTGTTTCTTCATCTTTCTTATTGATGAGTTGCACCGTGCTTTCTATTTGGGCACCTATATCCTTGCATCCACTTGACTTTGAAAAATTAAAGTGGGGTGGGATTCAAAATATAACCTAAATATATAAAATGATCCAAAATATGAAAAAACAATTGTTACATCATATTTGGCCTTAAGAAGTGAAAATTCTTGGAATTAGAGTATTGTTAGTGCATAAACATGGTAAATTATGCATAAATGCAACTTATAGTTTAGGGTTATCGTGGGGACTTTTGGACAAGTTCAGGGGAGGATAGGTAATGTAGAGGATCTTGGGGTAATGGAATGTTTGACAATGATTTAGGTGATAAAATAGTAAATAATGGAAAGGACTTGAGTGCAATGTTTGAGAAGATTCATCTAGCTAATAGGAGTGGAATCAATGAAAAAACACGATATAGTAAAGATGACCACACAAAGGGGCCACAAAGGAGGGTCTTTAAACACTAAAATATATAGGGTAAAAGGCACAAAAAATCAAGAAGAGGATGACAAAAGTGAAGATTTTTCAAGTCTAGAAAAATGGGGATGACTAAGTCTATGATGCCACAAAAGAGAAGCATAAGGAACAAAATAGAAAATAATAGCAAGAAGGCCTACGAATGAAGTGTAGACACAAGATCATATATCTTGCCACCATTCATATTCCAAACCAATCTTTTGATTGATATGTAGATCATGGAAAACACAATTGAAAAAAACAAAAAATGGCCACACATTTAAGGGTACAAGTGATGTCAATGATGGATAAAATATTATTGGAAAGCTACAAACATAAAAAATTCCTTGCAAGGGAAGAGGAGTGGGGGTTTCTTGATCTGTGGCCTTCTAGTTGAACATGATTGACAATCAAAGACAGAAACATGGGGATAGGCAAAGGTAAGTGCAAGGGAGGAAAGGATGGAAGGTGAACCAATAATATGGGCATACACCCTCTAATGGATAACCTAAGACGACTGAAACACAATAAAGGCATGCTTATTTGAGATGGACACATGATTGGCCATATGAAACCTTGAATTCATTTAGGGATTCATACAAATTAATTTAGTAAACTCCTTATCTAAATATTACTTGTTATCTGATCCAATAGATATGGATCAGCTATACCCATCATATGAGCAAGATTATATAGTGCTATTCTTTTAGATAATTCAATGTCCTTATCGAATACTTGACGAATAGGAATATTTATAACATATGTTTAAAGATTAGTGATCACTGTACTATGTTTAAGACTTTGTAATTCCATATCCACAAGGACTTCATTACAAATATCATACAAGAATGATAATGGATGAAATTTTATTTAATGATTATAAATGAGAGATATTATGTTTAATTTATAGGCACATAAAATCTATTAAAAAGTACCCAGCTCTAAAAGCATGTCAAAGAGCAAAAACCTTGTAGAAAGATAAAATAAGGAGAACATGCCTTTCTATATATAAGAGAAGAGGACCCTATTTTACAAATTTAATATTTCTCTCCAATTTCTTGCAAATTTTTTTTGATTTACCTTTGAGTCCATTCACTAGATTTATCTTATTTTATAAATTCTAATAAATAATATTTACCCTAATATCCAAATCGACTAAATGAATCTTAAAGTTAGGCCCATGTTTTGTGGGCTCACAATTATGCTTAATTAATCTTTAATTAGAGTAATTAGGCATTTTTCTAACGCCGAATCTTGCTGAAGCATAATCTTATAGATTAATTCTTATGTATGAACAATTCTAATGTGATAATCATCATCAATTATTAATCTTTAAATAGTTTTCTTCATAGACTCATCATCAAAGTAACAAATTTTTCTTCTCCACCATTTTTTAAGATGACATTTATCCACCATTTATTAAATTAATATATAGTTATTGTTACTTCCATAAAAAGATATCATGGGCATGATCTCATAATTAGTTCCAATTGTTTTAGCTTTCTTTAGAGGCAAAAATGTTCTTTTTATTTTTGTGAAAATCAAAGAGGGATATCACATTAAAATGCCACCTAGTCAATGGTCAAGATAAGGTGCATTGTGGAAGAAAAATTCATCTCCCTTTGGGGATTGCACAAAAAGAGTTTGGGTAGTGGATGAGCCTACAAAAGAAATCCAAAATTCAATAAATTTAATTAACCTCTTGAGGGCTGATAACATGCATTTTTTTACACATTTAATTCATCATTCTTTGATGATTTTAAGGGATAATTCACATAATTATTATTTATGTTATCATGTTTTGATGAAATTTTTGCATTCATCATATCATATTGTTCATAAGCTGAATTTGAGTCAAATTGTGGTTAAGTTTATGCACAATTGACCTTTTGATCTTTTACATGGTCAAACAAGGATAAATCAATCATATGTGCATTTATTTTTGTTTTCATAGGTCATGAACAATGGACAACAAGAACGAAGATGTTAAGAAAACAGGCGATTTTTAGTAAATATTTCATTTTTAGCTTCTTTATATTTTAATTTCATCTGATATAATGAAAAAGAGGATGAAAAAATTATCAAAATGGCAAATTTTCATTCAAAAAGGATTTTTTTTGGAATTTTTCCTATTTTTTATTTTCCTAAATATTTCTAATTTTTTTTGGTCTTTTAGGATTTTCAAAAACTAAAAATTTGGTTTTATTTGCATGTGCTGATGTGGCATTTTGACATGGCATCACAGACATGCAATTCACGCGGTGGCAACAGGTGTCACATAGTCAGTGCTTGCATGGCACCATTAAGAGGAGTATAAGTTCTTAAATGTAATTTTCAACTCATAAAAGAACTTAATGGACATAGATTTAAAGAAAAATATTTCATCTACTTTTTCAAGGTGGGAATAATGTTTTTTCATATAAGGACACATGAAAAAATTTGAGGGTTTTGATTTGTGGCACTAATTTGAAAAGTCATATACTTGGTGGATTGGGTCCATTGGATCTACTCCTTATTAGTGAAACATCTGGCTCCATGTGAGGTGGTAGATCACAAGACCAAGCGATCAATGGTCTCCAACCTATTCATTTTTTATCTCTCCTCGCATCAAATCTAGAGGTGACACGTGGCAAAATCCTATGCGTTCCCCGCTTGATAAATTTGATTAAATGACTGCCGTATTTTATCTCTCCTCATGGAGAATGGCATATTTTTTAGAGTTTTTGATCTTGATCAGTCATGATCAGACAATTAGCGATTGATCAAGCTACTTTAAAGAAAAAAATCAATCATAAAAATTCTCTAAATTGAAATTATGATATCTCATGATCTAAATTGAAATTAGGACCTAAAATTTGGTGGGCATGATTGTTATTTTATGCTCTTCGCCTAATAGTGGCTGATTTCAATTCTGAAGAAGAAAAATTAGGTTTTCTAATATTTCTTTGGGTGCTTCTAGCAATAGCTAGGTGGAGGAAAAGAGGGTACCGATCGATTGTTTGCCTTATAAGAAAACATCACTTTTAGTGAGTTTCTTATCTTTGCTATTAATTCCTTATGTCGGATACTGGGTCGCTAAGTCCATGAGAAATGTAGGGGCTCTCAAAGGAGTGATTAATTGTAGAGCATTGCTAGAGTGAGTTTTGATTATGAAACTTTTTTTAGGGTTTATTCTTTTAGATATTTTTTTAAAAAATATTTTCCATCCATATTTTTCATATTTACAACCATAAATCACTATTTCACCGTCGATAAAGAATTTCCAATATTTGAAAGGAGATTGGTTAGTGTTTGATCGGTTCATCACATCTTTTGGACACACCTCCCACTTTCATTAATCATTTTTTTGTTTTTAATCTAAAAAAATACCAAAAAAATATTCCTTCATTTAAAAATTTTAACTATCCTTCTTGTGGATTCTAAATTTTTAAAAATTTTATTTTTAAAAAAGTTGAGTACAATGTTTGATGCATAAAATTGTGTTTTCAACGACTATGATTTTATGCTTATCATGGAGCCCCATAAATATTATAAGAAAATGCCAACCTTATAATTCTTCTACCAAATTAGGGTTAGGCCTATTAGCCAAGAAAACCCTATGTATAAATTAGAATCAAATGAGGGTAAATGAGACACAACTATGAAAAAAATTATGGTAATGTCATGATATTTTCACCTTGAGGGGACTTTAGGAATTGTTGGAAAATCCTTAGACAATCATTTTCCCTTCATAAAATGGATCCTTCTCGTCCTAATTCAATAACCATTTTCTATATCTCACTTTCTCCTAGAGCTTTTGAATGTCTAATTTTGTGTTTTTCCTTTGTGAACAATTTTATGGACATTAACATTGTCAAAATTTTCATTATCTCTCCTAATTGATGAGAGGACTTGTGGATTTCTTTTAATTTCTTGCATTTATTTCTTTATTATTTCCCTCTTGAAAAATCTTAATTTACATTTTTATAAATGGATACTTTGCATTTTATTTTACTATTCTCCCTTTCTCCTCCAAATGATGGGGGAGGAAAATTGTAATATCAATGTAAATTATAGCCTTCAAACCTGTTTCATTTTTGTCTCTGAGTGATTGATGCAATCTAAAGAAGCTCAACATTTTATGTAAAACAAAAGCCAAGGAAGATCAATATAAATTATAACTTGTCCTACTTAAGAGATAAATCTTGGAGCCTTGTGCAAAAAAACTTTGTTACAGGGGGACAGGAAGATCCTTCACCTCCACCACATCATTCTGCTCTAGACGACACTCATGGCAATTCTCAAAAATCCCTAAAACTTCAAGCATTCCATGGCTCCTACTTTGCTTTGGTAAATTCCTATGTGAAAGAGAGTAGTTATATAGTGATGATCTCTTTTCGAATACGATGAAGAAGATAGAGGAATGAGTAAATTTGATGCCATAATGGCTGTTTTTTTCATGCAATTATACAAATTATTGTATACATATGTCCTCAAATTTTCATACTTTTATTCTTGAGATTCAAGATGAAAACAAGCTTTATCAAGTCATTTCAGTCTAGCATGAAAAGGACAAGTGTCTTCATGAGCTAAAGTTCATCAAGTAGATTCATTCTCCATAATTTGATGATGGAGAGAGAGTAATATTTGAAATTCAATTTTCCTGCCCTCAATATTCATTTCATAATTTTAAAATGAATAAATAATTTTATCATGCTCTGTAGTTATATCCTGTTGGACAGAAAAAATTTCGTCGTACCGTGTTTCGAAACCCTATTTCCTCTTCTCCATCATCGTTATTCCACCTCCATCGCTCGGGATGGCCAACCGCGCTCGTGCTCACCACCGGCAGAGCTATCACAACGGCGGCCGGCGTGCGCCTTACCCCGACGTGCACGAAACCAACCACTATTCGCGAGGGCAGCCGCAGCCCCGCCCCCCTCCGCCAGCCGTATACGAGGAAGAGATCGATTTCCAGAGAGTCGAGATTCGAAGGCTCGTCGCGGATAACCGCAGGCTGGCTGATAATTGCGCTGGACTTCAACGAGATTTAGGCTTGGCGAAAGAGGAGGTTCACCGATTGAATATCCTCGTTTCGGATGTTAGGGCTGATAAAGACGCGCAGATGAGGGATCTGATTGATAAGAACATGAAAATGGAGGCAGAGCTCCGTGCTGTGGAGCCCCTTCGGGGCGAAGTGGCACAGCTTCGTATGGATCTTCAGAAGTTGAATGCCCTGCGTCAGGAGCAGGTTCAAGGGTTGACACAGGAGCTCTCGAGGACGCAGGCCGATGCGAAGCAGGCGCATGTTCTTAAAGGGGAGATTGATGGGCTCAGACAGGAGCTCTTGCGAGTCAGGTAATTGATTTTTTTCTTGTTCTTGAGTTGTTTGCTTCTTATTATGAATGGAAATTGTAGAGTATGGTAAGCCTTTCGTTTCGTGTCACAGGACGGCGTTGGAGTATGAGAAGAAGGGAAATGCGGAATTGGTCGATCAGAGGCAAGCGATGGAGAAGAACTTGGTGTCAATGGCGCGCGAGGTCGAAAAGTTGCGTGCAGAAGTGACCAGTGGGGACCCACGAAACTGGGCTGCCGGTATCTTCTCTTAGTATAGATTTCGTTGATCCCAATTTTCTTTAAGCTTTAGATCGTCAAGGGTAATTTTATTTTGATTAAAATGCATGACTTTTGGAATCATGTTTTCATCTTTTTTCTGTTTTTAAATGCACCTGTTGTAGTAGCTTGTTCTATTAATTATTCAACTGTGCCACGTAAATCTAACTCAGTGATCTACGAAGGTGGGGCCTACGGAGTTAAAGTCAACAGTCCGGAAGGGGCTTTTCCTAAGTATGGTGATGGATATGCCCTTCACTCGGTATGCTTCACAACTTCAAAGAGATAGTGATTGCATTTTCATTCGGACATCTGTTATCTTCTCCTTGATGGAAGATTGAATATATGTACTCCTACTACTTCTCAGGGTGCCTCAGATAAAGGTCATATATACCCTATACCTCAAGGCGCTTGGGGAGGATACGAGAAGTCTCGTCTTCCAAGGCGCTGATGTTGAATGCAGTGAGCTCAGGGTCATTGATCTCAGTGATCATGCTTTTGGGAATTGGTGTTTCAGCGACAAAGGGTTAGATCGATCAAGGCTTCTCATGTTGTCCAACATGATATAAAAGAATCTTAGGACTTAATGCGTCAGTTTCATTTTCCCGGATGATGTTTTTATCTTTTAATTGAATGTTCAGACATTTAGTTTCTTTATCATCTTAAAGCCGTTTACTTTTGTGCTTCCTTATCGTGTCACTTGTTGCAGACTAATTTTTTAGGGCAAGTGGATCATTCGTCATCCATAATACAAATATGTGGGATGAGATTATGGTCCTAAACATTATTTTTCTACATTTTTTAATGATTTAGAGTAGGGTGGATGCTGATACTGAGTATTATGTGTATGAAAATCCATCTTTTGTGAGGTGAAAATGCTATTCAGACATGGGCAGGAATGTTGGATGACGTCAGATCATCCTGACGGATGATTCATTTATCAGGTTGTCAGGGATTGACTCAAAGTGTTGACTACGATTGAAGTTAAAATGTCCATTCGGATTCATTTAACTTCTGGAACCTGCATTATGATGAGGAGAGTTTTAGAAAACGTGGATAAGTTTATCGGTTTTTTTCTAGCTGCACGTTAGTCTGTTTTTATAAAATTGGAGGAAATCATAACTTCTCCTTTGTGACTCGTAGGGTTATGTAACTCAAGAGATCAATGGACCTAGATGTAGGTAAAACTCTTGGGTAATTTTATATTGGGTGCTGTTACTGACACCACTTAATTCCTTCAGATATTTCATCGATGATTATAACATCTTTGAGAATTGAAGATTCATATGAAGTGCTAGGCTGCATGGATCATGTTCGATTGTGATGATCTGATTAGGATTTTTTTCGGATAGGCACTGGTCCTCTCGGGTTGCTGCTGAACAGTCTGATGGCTGCTCAATTGACATGATCAGCTCAATATTAAATGGGAAGTTGGGAACCTAGGAAAACCACATATCCTATTATCACTGGCAAGCATGGAATGGGGACAGTGATGGCAACGGTTGCTTCTATCTCTCTAACAAGCATCTGTGGCTCCCATCTTCCCCATCAAAATTACATTTATCTTATCTCTCTAAAAACATTCGTGTTGAATTTTGATGACAGATCAAGGTAATTTCAACCTGGGTATCTCGACATACTGATCCACAAGGCTGAGACTGAAAATAGTTTACTCTTACTTGATCATTGCAATCAATCACCTCTTACTACGTTTGAATGTAAGGCCTCCCTCTCCCTGCAGATGAACTGACTGGCCGCCTGGTTTCTCAATCTTTTTCAAATCATTCATTTGGACCATTTGATTCCCAAAGGCTACATTTTGTAGTATGTTTTGCATCTTCCAGTATTCATGATTGATGACCCTTTATGATGGGTTTCCTAAGTCAAGGTGCTATTATTAGGTCATCTACTGAAGGAATATACTACTGGATTTCAGAAAATTAGCCCTTTACAGTGTGATTTTCTTGAATGTGTGTTCTTGTTATGTGAAAGACCTTTGCTCTGAGTCCTGAAAATAGCTTGAAGACTACAGATTTTACACAGTTATTACTGTGATTAATGAACGATGCATATTTCCTGGGAATTATCAACCGCATCTAATCTTATGAGTGACTGAAAAGCTCAAGCTGAGTTTTACCTCTCTGTTTAGCCTAATCTTACTTGAGTCTTTTGAGTAGTTCTTTCAGTAGGAGATGGAAATATTTCAAACATAGTGAAGAACTTCTGCCCTTATAAGCTTACTAAAATGTCTTTGGGTTTCTGTTTCCCATTGCATTGGAGCTCATTCTCCTGGGTGTCATAAGAGGCCAGAATTGTGGGTTTTCGTGGCATGAATGGAAAAAACTGATGTGCCTGTCTATTTAGGGTCTGCGTGATGCCACATTAATTATTCTTGGTGAATCAACTCATACCAAAACTTGATGACTGGCAGTTTATAAATGTCCACTTGTCTCTCTTTGGTTCAGCAAGAGCTTTGGAGGTTTGTGACATCTACGTTATGCTTCCATAATCTTTTTCTTTTGTTTGATTGTTTTATTCCATAACTCTATCACCTGGGCAAAAACAATTGTCCTGCACGAGTGAAGATGAGTTGGAGAACCAGAGGAAGATGGAAAGCGGCATGCAACAATTGATCTCTTGAAGCAGGATCAACAGAGGCAAGTGAATCTCTGTCTCTGTCAAAAAAAGTACTGCTAGATAAAACATTCTCTGTGAACTGTGTGGCTTTGCATGCAATGTAATTATAATAGTTCACTTTTTGTTCCTTACTGATCATGGATTCATCATAGTCATCAGATACAGAGTAGTCGATTAGGTAGCTGTTTTCCTAGGCCTTGGCGTCTGTATCTGAACTCTAGTTAAAAATTTGTGGTTCCTTGAATGTGCTTTGCATATTTAGGAACTTTGTGGGAATCAAGAACTCATGTGTTTCTTTAGCATTTATTATTTATGACTTTGACTGAAAAAAAAGTTATCTTTTTGGGGTGTGTTGGTTTCCAGGTAAAGGGAAGTATTTTTTAGAATTAAGGGGACAGTCTCCGTCATTGTGATTTAATTGTGGCTCTTTGTATGAGGTTTAGGTATGACATACCCACCTAAACCTTCCCCTAATTTCCAGGACGTCAGGAGAATGGTCCTGCTGCCTTACCTCTTAGAAAGAGACCGAAATTGATGCGCTGTGGATTTGAGAGCTCTTGCCTAGGTGACAATCAAGGGTCATATTAAAGACATGTAATGAATTTTGCGTACCAGCTACCTCATCTCTGCCAAAAGTCCCAGAGAAGTAGAGAAATTTTTTAAGAGAAAAGTCATGTGAATGCTTGACTGTATAATGCCAAGAAAAGAATGTTGACTGAGCGGTCTGTGACTGACAAGATGTTGATGCACACCCAAGATAAGAAGATCATGCTCTATGAAAATCCCCCTCTTTCTTGAAGGTTGACAACACACTGCTGTGGTGCCTGTAAACTCGAGTGACCTGGAAACTGCAGAGTGGATATGGCAAAGTGGGATATTTCATCAAAAAGAACACCATCAACGTGAGCTTGTCTGCCAAGAATCTTCATAACCTATGTGTTACTCTCCTAACCTGAGTTGGGGGATTCCCTGCATTTGAGACACCAGAAATGAACCATTGAAATCTTGTGCTTTTGATGATGCCCATGCCCAGCTTCTGCCATTGAAAAGCTTCTGCCCAGCTTCAATGCAGGCATTTCAAGAACTTCTTCTTCAGATGAGCCTCATAATGTGGCTGTTGAAAAGCTTTCAGTGCAGTCGTGTGAAGAACTAGTCCGTTGGTTGTCTGGGGCTCTACTACCTCCGTGTGAGGATCTGGAGAAGGAATAGATGGCTGTCATGAATCAATAAACTTGCTGGAAGACTGAGGCTCCACTCTGGGTGAAGATGAAAATCTGACGAGATGTTGGGGGCTTGGTCGCCAAAGAAACAGGATTCATTTTGCTGGGTTAGCAGTTCAGAAGCAATTAGAGGTGTCTGCTGCTCACATCTTAGATTAGGAAGTTTCTCTGCTAGTGCTTGAGTATAGATGGCCTGTGGCTGGTTACTTTTCAGCCATGTCTTAGAAATTTTCCACAGACTTGTAGAATGTCAATATTGGATCCCAAAAATTCAGTCTGGTGATCTCCTGTTTGCTATCCGAGCCATATTCAGCCAGGGAGGAATTGACACGAGGGCTTTTCTACGGCTTCCTCATCTTACTTAATCTCGACAGACGGACAGCAATCGGCAAATCAGTAGCTCTGGCTATGTTATTTGTGGATTGCTAATTTCTGCAGGCTGATTGCCGTGCTTATAACATAGACGAGCCGCGCACAAATCTACTGCCACATCTTGCACTGAATTGATGGGTTGCAGGCGCCTATTACTTGATAGTGTTGATAGACCATAAGCATCTCAGTTTGGAATATAGCATTGTAAGACCTCGCCAATAGATAGTTCAAGAAGCATCACAAAGTATCCAGCTGAAATGGTTCTTCCAGGTCTTACAATGAGTTTCTGTGCAGGTGACATTTCTTCTCCGAATTCAAAGACAACACACAAAGCTTTGTTATAAAGCACTCAATTCTTAAGAATGAAGGGTGCTGTTGCTCAACCATATGACATATATGATTGCATTGAATTATCTCATAATCAGAAGGACAGCACTGAGCATGCTCCCCCGCGGAGAAGGGGTGATGTGGTGGTCTGTGGCTTAGAGTCTATATCATTGCAAGTTTATTTGTGGTTTTCTGCGATTTATTCACAGTTTGTGTGCTTATTTTAACTGTAATTGTATCTGATGTATATGATTGTTGGCATAGTCTGTTGACTTTGTTTAATTTTTCTAGGAACGTGATGTTTAATTTTATGACTTTCTTGCATTGTGATTTTCAAATCGAGGAAAGTGAAAGAAAACCTAGTTTGGAGGGAGTATGTAAGACTTAATTTCCGATTACTCCTGCACTAGTTTATGAAAGAGAGAATCTTGAAAGTAGATGATTGTTAATCTTCTGATTTTCTCATGTCTGTCTCCAAAATAACTTCATTCCTTTTGCACTCTTTTTAGCAGATATCGTCTTTTAGTTATCTTATTCTTAGTTTTTTTTTATGATATTCAATCGTGTCTTGCCCTAGTGTTCAATGTCATCCTTCCATTCGTATTATTTTTTGTTGACATTTCCCATTCCTTTTTTTCTTCTCAGATCGTCGATAATAATCGATCTCACAGATCAGTTCTACGGTCCGATGACCGATTCTGAGATCTTTCCATGGAGGGGTTGAGTAAAGCTTCACTTCTGAGTACATTTTCCTCGCCGTTGACCTTGTAATATCCATTCACTGTCGTCTTTCTTTCAACCCAGGTTCCGTAGTTTCTGGAAAATGTCGTCGCCTGCATTTATTCCGGAACGAAGCCCTAGAGCGCAGCCGGAAATTCTGGGAGTTAGAACAAATGCCCTCTCTCTCGGAAATCTCGCCGTCTTGAGATCTGGAAGATAATAACGTTTCAGAGAAGCCTTCCGATCCGCCGGTTTATTCTCTGACATCGTGTCGGCTCTGAGGTGGCTGAGTAACCGTTTTGCGGAGATCGCGTACGGATCTAAAACCTTCACCTTGTCTTCGTCCTATCAATCAATTTTTCTATTTGCATTTTTAGCAAATCAATTTTTCATCTACGCGAAAAAGGAAATCCTTTCAGTTTTAAAGAAAAAGCAAATAATTCATGGCGTTCATAACTGGAGATGGGACAAAGATAATTGGTATTTACAGACGCGGAACCACGACAAAAATCAGAAAAGAAATCCTCATTCTTTCAAGAACCCGTCCCCTTAACCAATGAAGAGAAACCACTTGCAGAGAGACAAACGTTAATTCTCTCCGGTGGGGAACAACGTCAACATCTTTCTCGCTCCAGAGCCGCCGTCAGAATCAGATATGGAAGCGCCGCCGCCATGCGCCGCCGTTAGCTGAGACCCCTGCGGCGGCGCCAGGCGCTGGTCGAATGCTCCGACTCCGATGTTCCTGTGAAAGTTGTAGAATTGCTGCTGCGCAGCCGCAATCTGGTGGTGTGGCTGCAGTACTGGGACGTACGGCGGCGCTCTCGCCAGAAGATGGCGAGGAAGCGGTGCGCTGGCGAATAGCCTGTCCGTTGCGGCGTCGACAGCGCCGCCTCCGCCGGAGATCCCCTGCATCCTCTTCAGGTAGAGTCGGTACTTCTGGAGATGGCTTGCGACGTTCTCTCTCGTAAGTCCTTCCACGTTCATCAGCTGCATTATGGTCTTGGGGACGGCATTTTTTATGCCCAGATGCGCGACTGCTTCGACGAAGCGCTTGTGGAGTTGGGGAGTCCAAACGAGGCGCTGGCGCTTGAGCGTGCGGGCCGGCTCCTCGCCCGGGCTGATGGCGGCGCCACCGAGGTCCGGCGGCGGGTCGAAGTCTGGCGGCGGCGGAGGACGAGATTCGTGGCGGAGGTGGTGGGAGGAGAGCGGATTAGGGTTCTCGGGGGTGGCGGAGATGTCGAATGCGAGGGCGAGGTCAGGGGTAATTAGGGATTGGGAGATGGGCATCAGCTCCTCCGGACTCGGTAACTCCTCTTCCCATCTCGCGAACCAGTGGGGCTCATCCTCTCTCATGCTCTCTCTACTATTTCTCTCTCCAAGTGCCTGGATCAGCCGGGTCTTGATGCTAGTAACCGCTGCTCTATCAGGCGGAAGGGTTTATTTCTTTGCCCCCGGGGAGAGGGGTTCGAGGCGGATCCCCTTCTTTCTCTCTCTATCTCTTGCTTTTGGCGCCCCTCTTTCTATTTCTTCTCTCTTCTCCTCGCCATGCGATTCCCAGTTCCAGATCAATAAAAGAATGTCTGCAAGCTTTCGGCTTTAAGCCTCTCTGAGACCAAGATAGAGAGATGCACAGATAGAGCAGTTCGAGTCAAAGAGTAGAGGAAGATAGCGATAGAGAGAGACTACCGCGAGAGATTAGAGATAGAGAGAGAGAGAGAGATCTGCGGTAGCTGCCGACTGCCGTTCTTCCTCATCTCGTTAGGTTCCTTGCTGTTGGGAGGCGGGTGGACTTTTCCGAGGCAGATCGCAGTTCACTAGACTTCGGCGTAATTACAAATTTGGCCTCTATCCGTGCGACGAATCGATCTCGCCGGGCCCACCATTCCAATTTTCTGTCGTTTAGCCAACGGACAAAAGGCAGGAGCTGGGTCCTCATAACCCTGCGATTCGATGGATGCATTGGGTCAAATGATTGAACGCCCCAGAAGCACGCGGATCGAGTTTCGACGGCTGAGATCGAAGCACGCGATCGTAGTTTCATTGTAGTAATCCTCATCAGCGCTGGGAATATTTAACGAAAGCCGTACTGTTGAGTCCGCCCGACCGATCCAGCAAACAGCCGCCACCGATTTTCTCGGTGTAAACGTTTTCTAAATAACCCTCCCCGGACGCGTGTCGCATTTCAATAGTACGATCTTCACCTTCCTCGACGAATCCAAATCCGTAGAGAGAGAGAGAGAGAGTGAAGAGGAGAGTCCCACAAGGAAGGGCTTGCCAGCGGGCAAGCTGCAGGGCCCTCTTCGGCCCCCCCTCCCTGAGAGGGAATCTTTCTCTTGTCGTCGTCTCTCGGTCTCTCTTATCTCTCAGCGACCGAGTCTCCTTCTCAGGTCTCTCACTCTCTCTCTACATATATATTTATTTCTGCAGATCCCCGTGCCATCTCCGTCCTGAATGCCTGATTGGAACCCCCGTCGTGACTGACGGCGAGGAAAGCCGTTCCACGCGTGACGTCGCAGAACGTAGACAAGTCAAGATCAGGTTTAACATGATGGGCCGGATTTGGGCCGAATCAAGTCTTGTCCATGACGTCATCAATGACTTCCACCTGTCAACCGACTGACAGTGCAGTGGCAGCAACTTTTCGTGGCTCCCGCTACCGGCGCCACGTGATTGGCGGCGCCGCCATATAGTAAAACTGCGGGGTCTTTGTTTGAGACATGGACGTTCAGCTGGTGAACTCCGCCACCATTCGCGGCGGCACTCCGCCGTCAGGCCAACCAACCATCCCGTTGACAGCCTTCGACAAGCTGGCCGCCGACATGCACGTGTGCGTGCTCTTCGCCTTTGCAGCGCCGACATCAACAAACGAAGACATCAAGGACGCCCTAGCAAAGACGTTGCTCCACTTCTACACGTTAGCCGGCAAGCTCAGCGTTGACCATCTCGGCCGCCACTTCATCCTTCTCTCCGACGGCGCTCTGGTGTTGGAAACAAAAGTAAACTCCGTGCTCTCCAAAATTCTTCCTTTCTGCCCGTCGCCAGAGCTCCAGAAGCTTCACCCTCCTGTTGAAGGAGTGAAAAAAGCTTTACAGATCCAGCTCAACAGATTTAGTTGCGGTGGGCTTGTAGTTGGAGTGACGAGTCACCACCGAGTTGTAGACGGTCAGTCAATGAGTTGCTTCTTCTCCGCCTGGGGAAAATCATTGAAAGGACTGCCCGTCGACCCCCTTCCTGTTTACGACTTCAGCACGTGGTTGAAGCCCCGCCGCGAGCCAGTAATGGGCGGTGAGCTTACTCCGCCGCCGAGATCCCCTCCTCCGCTGCCGCCTCCGGAGGAAGACGTCTTTAATGTCTCGCTCCACTTCTCTTCCGAGTTCATTACCCAAGGGTTGAAAGCTCGGATGACGGAGAAGTATACTACATTCGAGAGCTTGCTAGGACATCTCTGGAGGAAGATAACGACGGCGAGGAGGCTAGCCGGTGGGGTGGTTACGGAGGCAAGAGTCGCCGTTGACGGGAGGCGACGGGTCAGCCCTCCGATTCCGCGGGAGTTCACAGGGAACATGGTGGTCAACGCTCGGCCACGAGCAACTGCCACAGAGCTTGCAGAAGAAGGTCTCGAAGGGGCAGTTGAACGTATCCATGCCGCTATTAAGGGAACAGGGGAGGAGAGCTTCAGAGCCGTGGTTGACTTTGGGGAGATTCACAAGGATGAGGAGGAGATGCTGGTCAAAGATGCTGTGGAGACCGAGCTGTATCCGGATGTGGAAGTCAACAGCTGGTTAGGGTTTCGCTTTGACGACGCGGAGTTTGGGGGCTGTGCCGCGAGCGCGTTTGCGCCATCGTGGATACCAGCGGAGGGTGTGCTGGTATTAGTTCCTTCGAGGGAGGGAGATGGAGGGGTTGACGTGATCGTCACCCTGTTCGAGTCCCATGCAAATCTGCTGCGGAAGATATCTCATTCGCTAGATTGAGAAGAGGGAGACGGCCATTCAACAAAATTTACAGAATCTGGCAAATTTACAAAATAAATGAAATTGGTATAAAACTTTTAAAAAATATCTTATAATCATTTACTAGTTAAAAAAATGCATCCGGAAGAGCTGTGATCCCTCAATTAAAAAGCCCACGAAGCTAATAAAAGAAGAAATAGAAATCTTTACCCTCTTTGTTGACGTTTTGATCCTCTCCATTAACGTAGATGAAGGTAACGTTCAATTTCTCTTAGGGGTTGTTAGAAAGCAAGGTTGACTATTGACCTACACTTGTGTCTTTGACTAAAATTTTCTTGAAGGTAATTCCTTACTAATGATCTAAAATTAAAGCTCTCTGATTTTTCTTTGAGTGTAGTCTAATAAAATTCCTTACGTATGATTTTCATGATTTAATCCTTTACCTTCCTCTAGAGATAAGTTGACCATTGACTAAAATGTGCCTTCCATGCTTGTGGGTTGACTTGATCTTCAAAAACCTTCTTGTGAATATCTTTTGAATGATTCAAATTTTTCCATTAATGGTTGAAGAGATGTACTGATGTGGGACAAAATAGGAGAATCAAAATTTATCAAATAGAAGTGTAAGGGATGGTGTTTTGATAGAGGAAAGTTGTGAATTTTTAATATTGGTGACCTTGAACTCTTTAGGGTTAATCCCACAATTGGAGAGGAGAGAGATTATTTTTAATGACCTTGAAGTGGAGTTTCTATTCAATGAATCAGACCAAATTTCACAACCAATGTGCATAAATACCCAAATATATGAATAGAGGCTATCCTAGGGTTCACACAAATCCTAAGAACAAGAGATTTTGGGGGAAGGATGATCTATCACACAAAATGAGAGGAATGAGAGTACCTTGATGGAGATTCTTGACTGATGTGACCTTGTTGGGACAAAATTCGAAATCTCCTTCTTGATTACTCCTTGCTTTGAGAGAAAAGAGAGAAGGGAATGAAGATGAATGATGGAAAGAGAGAAGGAGGAGAAGAATGAGAAGGGGGAATGAGAAATGAAGGGTGTGTATTGTGGAGAGGAAGAAGAGGGATGGAGAGGGAAAAGTTGTGGGTTGGTGTGTGGATGAGAGAAAATGAGAGAGGAGGGGGGGGGGGAATTCGTGGAGGATGAGAGAGAAAGAGTGCGGGAATAATAAAATTTTAAACTTTTTCGAATTTCAAATTATGAGAGAGAGTTTCATAAGATCCACAAAAATAAGGGAAGAGAGAGAATTCTTCAACCCTTGAAGGGGTGTGTCTCTTCAAAGGGTGTCACCTTTTGAGGATCCTATTGAAAGGATGCGTTAAAAAGTCACTTGTCAAGATGTGAATGTGCCACTTGGAGGGTTTTAATTGGTAGAAATTTTAGGGGTAATTTGGGTATAGTAATCTGCCCTAAAATCATGGGTTCAAGTTAACTTGGTCAAAGAAGGATCTGTGATACAAAATAACTTGAAATTTGAGAATATAAAATTGCTTCCTATAATTTAGGGAGATAATTTGACTTGGTCAAAGGGGTTCCTAAATTTTAGGAAAGTGGTTTGACTTGGTCAAAGGTTCAAAATTAAAGGTTTTAGGTCAAGAGTACGGTTTGGCCAAGTCAAGAAAAGTATTTTAAGGATTCTAAGGATTAAGGGGTGGCACCCTCATCTTCATGGACTTGCTCCTCTTCATGTCTTCAAAGTCTTTTGATATATAAATGTCTTCTAATGATAGATTCTTGAACTTCTTCGTTAGGATCAACATGTTATTTACTTCATATAGATGAACCAAATCCTTGCATTTCTCCTTAAGTTATAATGCTTTGTTGTCTACTTGGATGCTTCACTTGGTATTGAGGTGTCCCCACCATGTAATTTTGGAGTTAACTTCTAGCGGGGTCCGTCTTTTGATTCAACACTTGTAGTGAACTCTTCTTGAAATTATGAATATGAAATCATGAGGGCATAATTATTATGAAAGGTTACATGCCAGTATGGGAATTTTTTATGCAGCCACGGAATCAAACATTTATCTTAGAGTTTGTGGGAATGATTGATGTGAAATTTATAATAATTATCCCAAGATTTTAACAGTCGACTAATATTTTTATTAATGTTGATTTATGTGATTTAATTCTCTACATTGTCTCATTTATATAAATATTTCTGTTGAATTGTGAAATATCATGACCTTGAATGCTTAAAAATTCAAAAAGAGGCTCTTCATTTCAAAAGAGCCTAAGATTTCTCAAATCAAGCAATGTTCAAATAAAATTTTTTGGAGATAAGCTAGTGAAAACTTGATAAGAGGAGGGAGATAATTATATTTAGGACATAATTAGCAGCCTAAATAATGAAATAAATCCTATCTATCCTTGATTAAATGGTTCATTCATTTTCTAAGTTGAATGAACGAATGAATCAACCCAACTTGCATTTGATCCAAGTACAACCTCACTCACAAATTAAAGAGTTCAATCAAGGAATACCCCATCAAAATAGACACTCCCATCGTATCTCTTGCCAATTTTTTTTGCAAAATTCACTTAAAAGTGTAAAGAAATACATCATGTATAAGCACAATCACTTCCACACATTGGAATTTCCTTTTAAATAGGCCCATATTTTGTATGTTGCCCCCAAATTAGTAGAGAAAAGAGGAGAGAGAGTGGGAGAGAGAGGATTAGGAGCCCCTTACCATTGGATAAACATATGATGGCTCCTCTTTTTGCATTTTCAAGCATTCAAGGGAATAAGAGTGCCCCACATAACTCATTTGTATAATTGATTGCATAGACTTGTGATAACATGCATATTTGATTTAAATTCTTATCTTATTTGATTAATATTCATGCTTATTTTATGTGATTATGATGCATGTTATCATAGTTTTATGAATTTTCTCCATTGGTATGCCATTTCACTAAACTTCATATTTTTGCATTAATTTAGGGTTAATTACTTCACTTTATTGATGTTTGATCTTTTCAAGATTTATAATTAACCAATTTATTTGACTTATTTTGACTTTAGTAGATGATTAAAAGGATTAATTACAAGAAAAGAATGATTGGATGATTAAAAAGAGAGAATTCTTAATGAAATTACTTAGTATTATCTTCAATCCATCCCATTTTCTTGTCGAATTTATATTTTTAGGTGGCATAATATTAAAGATGAAAAAATTTGTGATCCAATGGAGAAATTTTGAGTTTAAAAGGAGTTATATTTCATGAAGATATTGATTTCTGAATTTTCTAGAATTTATTTTGATTTTTTAAGGAATTTTTACGGATTTAATTCTTTTAAAAAGGGCAAAAAGGGGGAAATTTATCGCGCGGGACGCGCGGAGCTGGCGTGACGTACGGCGGACACGTGGCAGGGCCACGTGAGGCCGCATGGACACTAGTGTGATGCTTGTGTGGCGCCTGCGTGACGCACACGTGACCCCTGTGTAGTGCCTATGTGGTGCCTACGTGGCGCAAGGACGGTCTTTGTGTTGGTAGGAGATGGGCCCACGGGTTAGTGGGTCCAGGTAAGTTATTCAGGGCGGTAACGCATTTGCGTTAAAGAGCTCCACATTTTATATTTGCGTTTTCTGCTAACTTCTTCCGTGTGGGACTATGTTCTACTTAATGTTTTAAATTTTCAGGCGACGTGGCATCGCGCGGCGCGTCGGATGCGATCGGAACGGGTGAGATGCATCGATCGCGTGGACTCGCATCCATTGGATCACCATCAAAGCATGTGCGCAATTCCTGACCATCGATCGCGTAAGTAGAATCCAACGGTTGAGATTAAATCGCGCATTAAGTTCATCGTGGGGAGACGCGTGGATGCATCACGACGGTCCGATCAAAGATTTGACGACTAGGATTAAGGGAGATCGTGGAACCCATGACGTGGGATCGTGCCCATTGTTTGCGCACGACGTGGACGCATCATGGCCATTGAAGAAGCGTTCATTAGATCAGACGGTCCAGATCGCGTGCAACAAAATTTTCCTATAAACCCGTATCTTCTCTTTTCTGAAAACAACTTTTGATTGAATCATGAAGGAATTAAGCAGTTTTTGAGCAAAATCCTGAGTTCTTCATGATCCCCCCACGTTTAGACTTGATTGCGATCCGATTGGGGTAGGATTGATCGCGAATCATTGCTTGATTTGATCAAATTCTCCCCTTGAACGCCGAAAGTATGCAGAAGAAGGAATCGATCAAATACACTCCAATTAACGCGATTTGGAGCCCGATCTTCACGTCAATCAGGTTAGTAGTGTGAATCGATCATTCATCTTGCGATAATTGTAATTTAGATTAGATTTAGGTACTTAGTTTCATGACTTAAATCAATTTGTTTTTCATTTTTGCCCAAACGGATTTTTGATAATTTTGAAACAAGGATTTCTCTGATCTTAAGTCCAAATCGTTTGATTTTGGTTTCATTGGATTCCTTGTTTCATCAGCTTCCCGTGGATAGAAAAATCGTAAAATTTCATCATCATTTGACCCCTCAATTTAATGTTTGACCATCTATTCTTCATTTTTAATCCGAATTTAGGCATTGACTTGCGGGATCAATTACTCTCAAAATATAAGATAAAATTTGACAATTTTAGTCTCTTTGAAATCCTCTATTTTTTATCTTTCCATTTATATGTGAATTTAAGATTTGGATATCATTTGGTTAGTCAATTTGAAGATTTACACCGAAGTGTTCATTTCTGGATTTTTCTGATCTTTGATTTTCAATAATTCATAATAAATCCAATTCTTCTCGAAAAATCACGAATTATATATAAAAAATTTCCATTTTCTCTCTAGTTTGTGAATATATAATTTTTGTTATATTTTAAGCCCTTTTTATTCTATGATTTTATAGAAAGTCAACTGTGGGTCAAAGTCAACTCTTTGACCTTGACTTTATCAAATCAGCTTCTAAATTCTTGAAATATATTATTTGGCATTCTTATATCATTACCATTAATTAAATATTATTTTTTCTTCTTAAAAAGCCCAATTAAACCTAAGTTTGACCAAGTCAACTCTGTGATCAAAGTCAATCGTGTTCTCTGTGAATTGACGCCATCTTTACACTATACTTGATTGTATATCTTTGTTATTGTGAGTTGGGAATTATAAATTTTTGACTGACGTTTGTTTGTTTTAACGACCGCATAAAATGCTACATCTACTTGATATGCCAATTAGATGTGCATATGCATCAAACATATGTTAGTGTGCTATGTTTTGCAAGATTTGAACCCCCCCTCTCCCACCATTATACTTTTCAAAATAATATATACATGCTTGAGAAAAATAATGGGTTAAGTCATCATGAATCCCACTAAGAAATCTTTATCTGATAGGTTTATGTGTGGTGACAACCACACACTATGCAAGGGCCATATAGCTAAAGGGATCTAAAACTCGATAAGCCCCTCAAATCAAAATATATACTTTCAAGGTTCCTTAGAGGAGCTCTTTGAAGTTATTCATATTTTTAACCCCTAGTTGTATCCACGCGATCTCCGAATGATTAGATCTCCTCTTGTACCTCTTCTTCTATGCTTCTAGAGATCCTTAAAGATCTCATTACCATCTAGACTAACTAGATCACAAGGGGAGAGGCAAATAATACAAGAGAGGAAGAGAAGACTATGATGGGCACTCACTGAGGCTCCTTCCCCCTATTTAGAGACACTTGGTGTTGAGATCAAAAGCTCAAAAATCTCTCTAAAATTTTTGATCAAAGCATCAAACACAACAGAAGATGTTGAATTGGACATTCAAAAAATATTTAAGTATAAAAATGAATGATCCAAACATATATTGTAGATGATTCTATCATACCATATAGAACAAAATTCTTACCTACAATGGTCATTGAAGGAGTTGTGGAAACTATTCCAGTGTCCTACCTTTAAGGATATCAACGCGATTATGGGATGATTAGATTTCCTTTTCAGCGTTCTTTATGAAGAGAGAAAGAGAAGAAGAGGAAGAGTTTCTCTAACTCATTATAAACTTTCATGCAATAACTTTTCATAAAAGGTATCAAAATTATGTATGTATTTGGAGCGTCCATCAAATTTATGTTTGTGACCCTCTAGGTCCATATATCTTGCTAGTTAATAATTTCATAGGCCTAATAACACTTCTTGGTCAACTTCAGTAATTAGTTAACTATATCAACATATAGATTAATTAATTAAAGATCAATTTAACTCAATCAATTATTCCAGTTTTTAGCCTGAGGATGCCAAGCTACCCAATGTGATATGGGAGATGTAAACTATATTAAAACTCACTTATGGAACCTTTTCATCATCAGTTACCATGTATATATAATCTTTCATCCATGTGAGAATCATGAATATTGTAGGGTATGACAATCTAAAAACCCTAATTGGCCACTCAAATTATTATTTCTACTTGGTCAAAATCATTGACAACTTTCTCAATATTTTTACTACCTTTGACAAGATTTAATTGTGTCTCATTCTTTGTTTCAATCTTTACTGATACCAAAGTTGAACAATATCTTCTTGACCATATGATAACATGCAATTTATACAAGTAATTATGTGATTATTAATGTAAATTAAGACATAAAAAATTTCATTCTTAGTTATCTTATCATACTTTGAGTGTTTATATATCATTTCATACATTTTTAAGTTATAATCTCAAAATGTATTATTTTAGGGATAATTATGCATAATTAAATAATATATTTAGAGAAGATTATTCCCATCTACATTTCATATTATAATTAGGTCTAAATGTTAAATAATAAGAGAAAATACTTTTTCTACACTCACTTATTTTTCTAGGTTTTATTTTCTAAGAGAAATGAGTGAAGTTTTGAAATAAAAATTAATTCTCTTGTTATTTATTAAATTTGAAATTTTGAAATGATAGATTATTTAATTTATGATCTAAAAAAAATCTTATATTAATTTGGAGTTGTATTTTGAAAGTTATCAATTTTCTAATTTTTAGGGATTTTTCTTGAATTTTCTGAATTTTTTGAATTTAAAAAAATAAAAAATCAAGATTTTATTGCGCGCTGACGTGGCAGCAGAGTGACGTGTCACCATGTGGTGATGTGTATATGCCCCACGTGCCCCACGTGTGTGTACTTGTGTGCATGTGTGTGCGCATGTGTGCAAAGTGTAATTAGTGGGTTAAGCATCCATTTAGGATTTTCATTAACCCATTCTATGCACTTTTATTATATACCGGTCAAATCATGTCGATTTTTTTCATGTGGGACTATCTTTTTTTATATCTTCTCAGTTGACGTGGCGCGACGAAAATGTTTGATTCGCACACTTAATCGAAGCCGTTGATCTTCACTTAAGTAAGGGGGTACTCAGAGCAATCTGATTGGGTGACAATTCATTTTTAAAATGGCTTAATCTCAGCCATTCATTTGAAGAGTTATAACTGCTGAGATTAAATGCGCTTGATGGACTTCGATGGATGCGTGGCGACATCTCAAGCGTCAATTCATGATCGAACGGACGTGATCACGTAAAATTTCTTCTTCACGCACGACGTGACAAAATCTGAGTGCTCCATCTTCGATCGAATAGACAGAACTTAATGTCAATGATTCGCATCCAAGCATTTCATCAGAGCCGTTAATTGAAGATGAAGAGCCAAATCTAACAGTCACGTCCAAATTTTTCTATAAATTAACATGTTCTTCGACAATGTAAACCAGTCTTGGATGTTTCGAGTAAATCGAACTGCTTAGACAACTCAATCCTTGAATCTCTTGATTTCTTCCTCTTCTAGACTCATTTCCACATCTAGGGAGTGTTTGAAATTAAGTTTTCATCAAAAGAATGGGAATAAATCACCTCTTAAATGTCAAATTTCATTTTCAAATTCGCGGAATGAAAAGCTCTTGATCCGGCGATTAATTGGATCAATTCGAGGGCAACTTTGAGTTAGATTATGCATTTTAATCCTAATCTTTCATCCTGTATCATTATCTTTCAATTTTGAATCATAGATTAGGTTAATTTTAGATTTAATTTCTGTTTTTCTCTCTCCTTGTGATCGATTTTCTACCTCATTTTCGCTCTTTGATTTCTCCTCGAATCTAGATTCAAATCGAGTGATTTTGATTCCGTGGATTTATCTTTGAGTTCTCTTTCTAAATCTACTAAAATCCCTAATTTCTCATTTCAATTGATCATCTAATTTGATTGAATTTTGAAGAACACCTTAAAAAATACCTTAATTCTATGTGAATTTGACCCTTATTCACTATTATACTATCTAATTTATGATTATTTCTCAAAATTGGTGAGTTTGGAACTTGTTTTGACACATCTCAGCATGTATTCAACGACCTGGCAGATTCTTCTCGTCACCATACAATCGCCCTTGAGGACTTTATGCCTTTTTCAATCTATAATATTTTAGATATTTCGTGGCTAGCAAATTTTAGGTCATTGTCAAAACATAATCATCCATCCATAATATGTTTTTAGTATGTCAATTATAAAGACCACGAACACAAATATGTTATGAATCAACCTAATTGATACTTAGGTTTGATACTATTTAGCGATTCATATGGATCAATTCAATTAGGTTTTTATCCAAAAAGCACCTATTATCAATCCTTGGTATCTCCACACAAGTGGCCATATGATTAGTTATTCTTGTCATATGAGTCGGATCAAATAGTTCTATTATTTTTCAAATAATTTGATGTCCTTAAATATCCTTTGAATATGCAAATTTAGAGTATAATTTTAAAGGCTACTCATCATTGTATCATAATCTCATTATAATTTAGTTAGACATTTTATATGCTCATGGACTTTATTGTAAAAATTACACAAGAATACCATTGAATAAAATTTCATTTAAATTAACATAAAAGAGATATGGAAGTGTGATTGGCTTCCAAGCCACAAAATATTCATCAAGATTTAAGCTAGGAAAGGTGAAGAGAGAGAATTAGTGTGAGAGAAAAAGAAGAGAAAGAGTAGAACTAGATAGAGATATGGAGATTTGGGTAGAGAATTAAGAAAACAATAAAAATTCATGAAATAATATTAGAGAATAGAAGTAGAGGAACAAGAAGGGCTATGTTTTGTGCTATTTTATATTCTTTTATGGACTCAAAGATTCATATTCTCTCTAGAAATGTTGGCATCAAGTTGGTTAGAGATCCATGTCCCACATTGGCTTCTTTTACTTTGGTTCATATTTTGATCCTTGGTTAATTGGTTTCAGATACTCTTTAAAACTTCTTTTTATTTGGCTCATTGGGGCTTACATTCGTCTTTCAATTGGTCTTGAATGGGAGAATAAGAGAGAATAAGAGGCCCTTAATGGTGTAGATAATATCCTCTCACAGTTTCATAATCAAATCTTGGACCTACTAATTACTTCTTGGGAATATAATTTATTACAAAAACCCACAGGTTTTTTATGAATACAATAAAAATTTATTGCTACCATTATGAAAAGAGCTAACATGGAAAATTGCAAAACATGTTCTACATTGTGTACTTCAGCAACACCACTCTCCAAATCTTCTTCTAGAACCTATCTTCAGAAACTGCTCTTTAGATCTATTCAATGGCTCACCATTATGAGATCTCATATTGCATCAGTTAATTGAGCTTTCTGACACTTAAGACTAATGAATGTTAAGCATCTACTTCACTACTTTAAAGGAAGCATTTTGAATGGATTGATAATTCACAACAATTTAGAATCCTCATTCTCCATATATTTTGATGTAGACTTGGCTGGATCAAGAATCGATCAAAGGTTTGCAAGTGGCTACCTAATCAATATAAGATCAAATTTAATTACATAAAGTTCTAAGAAACAAAATATGGTCATGCAAATCATGCATGGCAAATAGAGTGTAAGGCTCTTACTGACTCAATTGCAAGCTTCTATCAATCAGATTGTTGCTTTGAAAAATTCACATTACTATCCCCACGACTCCAACTCTTTCAGTGTGAAAATATTGGCACAACATATCTTTAATCTAATCCTTGTTTCATGCATGAATGAAACTCATAGAAATGCATTTTCATTTTGTGTGGGAATACGTCAGTTCAAAACATTTCAGATTGGCTTTCTTCTTGGTGAGGGGATACTCTTGCAAATATTTCTAACAAAGGCAGTACCAAAGCATAGATTTTTCTTGATCAAACCCAAATCTCAATGGTCCTCCCACGTTGAGATGGCCAGAGGGTATTAAAGAATCTATGACTCCTAGAGAACTAGCTCAAGACAAATAGTTGGTTCACAAACTAACAAGCAAAGCGGCACAAACAAATCAACATCAACGTAATCAAAGTAAGTCAACTTTGTGTGTGAACGCATTCAGACTAAATATCTATTAGACACCATGTGAAGAAGAACCTCCAAATCCACAAGTCAAACCACAAGAACTTTGTACATTTCTAAACACATCAAGCTAAAAATATATTTTTTATATGCTCACTAGAAAAACATCAGAATGATTTTTAATGGTATCCAAACTACATGTGTTAGTTGATTAATATCCAAGATGAGTGTGATTCAAAAAATATATTTATTTCACATAATTAAATCATTCATGATCGAGTCAAAATTCTTACTATATTAAAAATGGATGCCAACATAATCCCCATGAAAAAAATAGCATGCCCTAAGGTCTATGCTGTTCTTATTAAATACTCTTTTCTGTATACATAAAACATGATATTGTATAAGATTTCTTTATATCAAATGAAAAGTAATGATCCCAATCATTTTGGTCTAAACTACCCATGTTTCTCTATAATCATCAATCTTGTAAGACAAATATTAGTCTGAGACAGCTTTCTGGATACTAATTTTGGATCTTAACCCTAAATGTTGAACATTCTCAAGGTTCAAACGCCATGCCATTTTACCTCATCACTTATTCATTAACTCAGATTGGACAAATATTTCTTAAATGGGAATATTTTTCTTTTAAAATTCCTAGTTTAATGTACGTTTTTATCTTTATTTTTATTATAAATCCTAAAACCCAAACATTGGATGTGCTGAAATAGAATTAAAATTTGTTTTCTGAAAAGTTTCAGCAAATACGTTTAAAACTAATTAAAAATTTACAATATTATTTAACCTAGAAATTTGAGAAATGTCATTTATTACAACTCGCAAGAAAGGAAAGTCACAGCTGGAGTAACTGTCATCGGTGACTCGATGCAACTTTCTAAAAGAATCGCCGCAAACAGTACCCAGCAAAATCCTAGTTCAGCTTGCCCTAAACTCACCGACTCATCGTTGCATATAGAAGAAAAGACACTTCAGTGCTTGAGAAGATGGCGGATCCCAGACAGAAACATGCGCCGATCAACCCCGTCATGCAGCCACCTTCACTTCCTTTCCCAAAGGCCAGGCACCGGCGCAGAGGCGGCCCGTTCTATCTGAGGAAAAGGTTCAGGATCCTGTGGATAGAGAATAACTTCCGACGGCGGTCTAATCGGAAGATGAGGATAAATAATATCATCACGAAAGCGGAAGACCTGAGCGTACTCTGCAACGCCGAGGTCTGCGGCGTCATCTACAGTCCCCACGAGAAAGAGCCAGTCGTCTTCCCTAGCGTCGGTAAGGCTAAGGCCATGTGTGAGAGTTTCATGCAGCTCCCCCCTCACGAACGCAAACGCTTCTCCCTCACCCATGAGCAGTTTCTCCAGGTATAAATCCTGATAATTATTGGGGAGGGTTTACGGGTAATTTTGGTGTTTGGCTGCGAGTGTAATTAGGAGCGTTACCTGCAGGAGACGCTTGAAAAGAAGATGAAAAAGGTGCAGGAAAAGATGAAGGAGATTGAAGAAAACGAGACTCGGATCCTCGTCTACAAGGCGCTCGCGGGGGACGACATAAGAGGCATTGACTCGGAGGCATCGCGTAAGATGAAAACGATGGTGGAGAAAATGTACGATGAGCTGTACGCGAAAAGCAGCTGGGCGAAGTCAACAGCTCCTGCAGCCCCAACGTCCAAGTTACCCAGCTTAAAAAGAGGATGATCGGATTTTCTGCATATCTAAAACAGTTAGTAATGTTTTTCTTCCATTATGAAAAACCAGATTTTTAGTCTGCTTGAATATTTGAAGTTAATGTTAATTTAAGTACATTTTGATGCAAAACCAGAGAAGCTGATACTGGTCGTCAAAGAAAACTTTTTACTGATATTCTGCGAAATTTCTGAACTGCGTATGTAGATGACACTGTATTCCCCAACGGCATAAGAAGTGACGTTTCCTAGAATGCCCAAGTGGAAGCATAAACAAAAATTTAAATGAAAATCAAGCTACCTTCATTGTTAAAAGACAGGACCATGATCGCAAAAACAAAGAGGAACCAGTCCAGAACATTTAGTGGAATGATTTTATGTCAACACCTACAAGTTATAGTGAATGCACAAGTTTGTTTTTACAAGGGAGTCTCATGAACTAGGTGCCCACGGCTTCAACATTTGGTCTCGCGCAGAACCTGCCTTCGTGCCATAACCGGACAGGTATGCGTTGAATCCAGTAAGCTTACAGGATTGGATCTTAATGGGTTTTTCGGAATGAACGTATGATCTTGATGTTCATTGGGAAAAAACTGATGGATCGAGCGTACCTTGAGGCGCCATTGATGCGGAAGATGGCATGAAAAGTGATGGATCGTCGCTTAGAGAAGAGAGCGGCTCCTCCACTAGTGGAGGCAAAACATGCGGCGTTCAACACAATAGAGCACTTTGTTCTGAGTTTAGTTTTAATGTTAGAGACTCGAGTGAGAGCATAGGTGGTGGCGTGGGTGGCAGATGCAGAGGTAGTAATGCCAGTGGCGGAGGCAACTGCTGGTGCCGGTGCCGGCAGCATATGTTGCTGTGATACGGGACAAGTTTTCCTTCCTCTCCTTGTTGATGTGCTCTGCGATATAGTTTTTGCGTGACAAACATTCTTTCATTCATTTATTTTAAGAAGGCGGCAATCTTCTCTTTTTCCCCCGAATCATGTTTTCCAGTTCATGATCTTCATGCCAATCACTTTTCACCAGTCAGTTGCAGCATTTTTTCCTTTTCACCATCAGTTCAGAAAATCAGAAAAAGATTTTTCAACTTTTTGCATCATCGGTTCAGACAGGATCTTTAGTTCTACCTGCCATTACTAAAATCACTTCAGTGTATCTTCCACTCTTCTCGCTGCACAATGTCACCATTGTCCTCGTCTCTTGGGCTCATTAATTCAATTCGAAGACCCCCTTATTAGGCATTTGAAGGAGCATTTTGCTATCATTCAACATTCTTGGTCGATGTTTGAAGGCTCACTTGAGTTGAAAAAATCTTGCCCGTCAAAGCTTCTTTTCATCAACCCAAGAATTGGCCCACTGATATCCCACTATGAACCTGTTGCTGGCCTCATCATTGAGCTCATATCCCACCCCATTGTGCTTTTTATATAATTGGGTCCATAAAATCCCCTTTATTGAGAAAATTAAATATTTATTTACTGTGCTTATTCCTATTCCATATTTTTTTAGAACACATTGGCGGCGCAAGTTTTTCCCACGAATTGGATCTGACAGGAAACTTTGCTTTGGTCTATTCAGAGATCATCTGTTCCAGGCCGCTTTGTGTCTGCTCCTTTGGGCTCATCACCACCCACCTCTTTAAGCGAAAGGTCACCTCCTTAGGAATCCTGTCGATCACATCTTTCTGTAAGGGAAATATTTGGAGCATTTTAAAACAAACCCGTTTCACCTCATTCAAAAGGGTATTCGCCCGTCATCCTCGTTAAATCTAATTCCTTAGAGATTTGACCGTCACCAACCACTGCACTAACTAAATTATAATTTCAAGGAGCTGAATATCATCTTTGATATCAAAACTCACTCATTCAAGGATCTTATGCTGGTGTGTACCCAACCACCCTATGGAGGTTTTCAAGTCTCGGGAACACTAAAGCTCAAGAATTTAATCTTCTGAGCGGTTTTGATGAGAACTTTGCATTATACAAAGCAATTAGAAAAGTTATATGGGACTCTTGCATGTTGTTGAAAGATGCATGATTTTGTTGAATTTCAAGAAAAAAATTAGGTATCCCCCCAGGGTTATGCTGAAAATATACGGATAAAGAAGCTTCTCGAGGATTATGAAATCGAATTTGGAGAAGGTCTTTGTTCATTTAACCTAACAAACTCTCCGTTGTGTAATTCAGGACGAAATAAATTAAAATACAAGCTCACTTCATCCGTGATCACATCAAAAAAGTTGGCACTGAATTGAAGTTCATAAAAATGTCAAATAAAATTGGAGATATCCTTAAAAAACTCCTGGATAAATAGTGCTGCAATATTTTAGTCAGGGAGCAAAGAATATTTATAGCAAGAGATACAGATTATGATTGTTTTGCGAGATGAAGACAACTCGTTTCTATGCTGTGTTGTTCAAACAGTCATGGAGAGTTAGATTATCAATTCATGTTGTTAATCCAATAAAGGCAATGATAAGTAGGCAATTATTGTTTTTATGGTTCTCAAAATAAACAAGATTTATAAAAATATGTCGCCCTGACAATTTTGCTACAAACTTGTTTTTCTCGATTTCATTGAATGTTCCTATTTTTAGGGCACATTGCTTCGAAGTTTGCTCTTCGAAGGTTGTTTCACAAAGCACAAATTTCCTGTGTATGGGGACACTTATTTTCTGAAACATCCATATAGCTCTCATTTTTAGTATCTGTCTCTCTGTTTTATGACTTTAAAGAGATGCGGTTGTCTGGTGGAAATTCCACCCTCTTGTTACGCCTTTCGAAGTGCATTTTGCCATCATTCAAGATTCTTCGTTAATTTTTCATGGCTCACTTCACTTGAAGAATCTTGCTCGTCAAAATCTCTATGAATAGGCCCAATGATATCCAACCATGAATATATTGCCGGCCTCATCAATGACCTCCAGTAATTGGGGTCCACAAGATCCCCTTTATTCAGCAAGTTAAATATTTATTTATTGTGCTTATTCACATCCCATACTTTTGGGGCACATTGAAGGGAATTTCATGGGGCTCCTTCAGCAAGTTTTGATCTTAAATTAATTCTCCTTCTCATTTACTGAAATAAAAATTAATCAAGATAAAACTGATAAATTTGCATTTAACTGGCTTCATTTTCTTCCCATCTTTGTCTATATTGTCCTTTATTCAAGGTACGGGAGTAGAATCTCATGCAAAATATGGTTAATTCACTCTTATTGACCTTCAACAAATTCAAATATCAATAATTCATCAAATTAACCTTGCTTCATTATAATTTGAGCTTATGAGCGATATGATGTGATGAATACAAAAATTTCATCAAAATATTATAAAATGTATAATAATTATGTGAATTAAACCTTAAAAATATTAAAGAATCATAAATGTATATCTGCAAAATTCATATTATTAATCATATTATTTATAAACATTTGGTATAAGGTTTTTTTCATAAAAACCTTCATAATTATGTCTATATCCACCAACATCCATAAACCTTATGTGTGTGACTTATGAAACGAATGCGTATGGTCGTTGAATACACACGATGTTGTCTCAAAACAAAGTCCAAACTTATCAATTTTAAAATTAATTCACGAATTGAAGGGTATAATGGTAAATAAGGGTCGAATCCACAGAGAATTAGGGAATTTTGAGAGATATCTTTGAAATTCGATCGAATTGGACAATGAATTGAGATAAGAATTTAGGCAATTTATTATATTAAGAAAGATAACTCAATTGCGAATCCACGGAATCAAAAATCGAGTGATTTGGATCAGAATTTGCAGAGTAATCGAAGTTTGAAAATGGAAGAAAAATTCGATTGCGAAATTTATTTAAAACCGAAATTATACTGAAATTAAACTTAATCTACGATTAAAAATGTAAATCTTATGCTAAATGATGAAAGATTAAGATGAAAACACACAATCTATCCCAAAGTAGCCTTCGAAATGATCCAATTAATCACCAGATTCATGGCTTTTCATTCCACAATTTCAAAGACGAAGATGGCATTCAAGATGTGATTTCTCCTTATCCTCTTGATCAATTTTTTATTTCAAGCACTCCTTGGACGTGAAAAGGTGTCAAGAAGGGAAAGAAGTCGATTGACGCTTGAATTGTGGTATCTAAATGATAACATGCATTGATAACTTGAATTCTTATCCTAATTAACTCATATTCATGCTTATTTTATCTGAATATGATGCATATTATCATACTTTTTTAGGCGTTTTCTCCATTGGCATGTCATTTCACTAAAGTTGATATTTATGCATAAATTAGGGATAATTTCATGCTTAATAGATGATTAATCTTTTGTTAATTTTAAATTAAAAGAAGTTAATCTATGTTATTGAATGATTTTTGACTTTAGTAAATGTTTGGAAGGATAATTTCAGGATGAATTTATGATTTAGAATGTTTAATGAGAAATGATTTAAGTAAATTCTAATTCATCTTGATTTCTTCTTTCAAAATATAATTTAAATGACATGATATTAAAAAGAAAAGAATTTGGTATCCAATGGAGAAAATTTGGATTAAAAAGGAGTTGTATATTTTAAATTATGAATTTCTAAAGATTTATGCCTTTTTCTGATTTTTAATTGATTTTTATTTATATTTTCTTTACTAAAATCGCGTAAAAGGGAATTACTTACCAGCAGATGCTGACGTGGCGAGCTGACACGTGGCGCGCGGACCACCGCGTGGGTACGACGCGGTACTGAGGCCACATGGCAGAGCCACAGGTGGCCCGCATGGGGCGCAGGTGGCGCACATGGCGCGGACATGCGGCGTGGCCACGCGACCACGCGGGTCCACGTGGGTGCCCGTGTGGGGTGCCACGTTGCAGGTAGGGTTGGCATATGGAGGGCCCGCGGGTATAGTGGGGCCCTGGTAAGAGAGTGGGGGCGGTAACACAATTAGTTGATAATTGCGCCCCCCTATTTAAGCGCTTCTTTTCCCATTATTTTCTCCGTGTGGGACTATGTCCCACACATTTCTGACCTGTTGCAGGTGACGTGGACGCACGACGGGCGTTGAATTTGGTCAGCAATGATCGCAAGGCGGCGATCGCGTGGACTTGAGTCCACGCGATCATCAAATCAGGCACGTGCGTTAAAGTCACTTTAAGTGGCCGCGATCGGAGCGCTCACCGAGCGTCACGTGGCATCACGAGGAGCACTTATCATCATCAACGGGAATATCGTGCGATTAGGATCAGACGGCTAGGATGAGGCCTATCTTATTTTCATCGTGTGACGCATGGAGTGTCGGATCTCCATCACACGGACGGCAGCGGATCATGTGGACCACGATGATCGTGCGGATCACGATCGTGCGGATCTCCTCTCACTGTTGCAACGCGTGGACCTCTCCGGAACGCTGGATCTTCATCGGACGGCAGCGGCAAAGCAATAATCACAATCATGGCTCACGATGGCGGTTCAATCGTGGCCCGATCGTTACGCGATCGTGGCCCGATCGCCCCGCAATCGGGGCTAATTAGGCATAAGAATGAAGCCACGATCAACGCTCAAATTGGAGCTCCTTCAATGCGGAATCATGGGATTGATCCTTCCCACTTCATCAGACGGCGATCGCGGGAGCATTGACATCACGATCGACGCTCGATCGTGGAGCGATCGTGGCTCCGATCGAAGCGGAATCAAGGCCTATTCATGGCCAATCCCAAAGTCACGACGTCGCCCCAAGAAAACGCCCCCACGATGCCATCGATCCGAGCCCACCACCGCATCAAATGGCTCAAAATCGGGCGGGAATTCCTCTTTAAAAGCACGTATTTCCCTTCTTTGAGCTTCAACTTTTGATCGATTCGTGAAGTGAATTAAGCAAATTTCAAGGAAGATCTCTAGTTCATCGTGATCCCCCCGCGTTTAGACTCGATTGCAACGCAATTGGAGCGGGATTGATCGCGAATTCCTCTTTGATTTCGTCGAATTTTTCCCTTAAATTCCGAACTTCCGCGAGGAAGAATCCGAGCAAATTCGCTCCAATCCACGAGAATTGAAGCCCCATTCATGCGGCAATCAGATTAGTAGTGAGATTCGATCGATTATCAGGAGGTAATTTGAGTTTTTATTAGATTTAGAAGTTTAATTTTGCAAATTAGTTCTTAGTGTTCTTCATTTTCCCCAAATTCGAGTCTGAAAAATTGCTTATTTTGAAAATAGTATATCGATTTTATTATAATTCCAAATTACTTGATTTTGGTTTCATTGGATTCCTCTTTTCATCAGCTTTTCGCGGATAGTAAATTCATCAAATTCCGAGTTTATTTAGCCCTCTAATTTGACTTTTGACCAAGGACTGTTCATCTTTCATCAGAAGTCAAAGGGTTACTTTCGGGGTCAAGTACTTTCAATTCACAAATCAGAATTTAATAATTTTTGTCTTTATATTCCTCTGGTTCTTAGCTTTCCATTAACATAGAAATTGCAAGATTTGGATTTCATTTCGCCCTTCAATTTGAAGATTTCCTCGGAGGTGTTCATTTTGGGGATTTTTCCGATAGTTGATTTTCAATAATTCATAATAAATCCATTTCTTATTCAAAAATCATGAATTATATATCAATAAATTCCATTTTCTCTCTAGTTTCAAATATTTTGTTTTCGTAATCTTCTGACTCTAGTTGATTCTCTGATTTTACAGAACACCAACTGTTGGTCAAAGTCAATGCTTTGACTTTGACTTTTGACTTTTCTCTGTTAAACCCGAGAATTTAATTCTTAAAACTTCTTATTAAGCTTATTTATATCATTTCCACTCATTACTTCTTATTTTTACTTATTTAAAACTCCTTTTAAACCTAAGTTTGACCAAGTCAACTCTACGATTAAACTCAACCCTGCTATTTGTGGATCTACCTGATACTTACACGCTACTTGATTTTATATCTTATCTCTGTGAGTTTGGTTTTTATAAATTTTATTTGACCAACGTTTTGTGTTTTAACGACGCACGAAAATGACTGGTCAAAATAGCGACGTTGCCGGGGAGCATGCGTTCTTGGTTATATTTAGGTTTCTGTATTCTGTTGTTCACTGACCTGCAGAGAATTTATCAGACCTCATCACTGGTGAAAAAGGTATAGCAAGGTAAGATTACTTAAATTTTCCCATTATTTGATAGTTTTGGTGCAAATTTGGTAGTCTATTTGGTGTTTTTCACTTCTTTGAGGCATCGATATTGATATATCTGAGATTTATCCTCTGTTATCAGTGACTTATTAGTATTATTATCTTTATTGTTGTGATTTTTGATATTGTGTAGCTTGATCTATCTTTTAGGTGGATTAAGTGAAGCATTTTTCATTTAGACATCATCCTTTCGTCTCACCGTTTTCTGACTTTCTTATATATATACTTGCTGTTTTGTGATCTTTTGGCTTTAGATATGAATAGGAATCATAGGAACCGAGGAGGACGACAGGGCCAGTGACCCGCGAGGAATACAAGGAATAACCCCTTGTATGATGATTTATTTGCCTCATCTAGAGCTCCATCGGAGGCCTCTAGTGAGTCCCTTCCAGCCATCGCCACACCAGGGCGAGGAGAGCCGATAGACGCCCCTCTTCCCGCCAAGATAGTGAGACGACGTCTTAGTGATTACGCAAGACCGGTCGTCCAAAGGCAAACTACGCGAGTCAATGCGTCTCTACAACGAGGTGCGAATTTTAAAATTGACTCACATATTCTTGGCCTTTTGTCCACTTTCCATGGACTACCATTGGAGGACCCATATCGACATGTGGACGAGTTCAGCCAGGTGTGCGAATTCAACCAATTCCACAATGTCCCCTCTGAGACGGCCAAGATGCGCTTCTTCCCTTTCACGCTTAAGGAAAGGGCAAAGGAGTGGTTCTTTACCTTGGGTCGTGAGTTTGATTCATGGAGAGATATGGAAGATGCATTTTTGCGTAAGTACTACTCGGTAGGTAAGACTAGTGTTGTGAGACGCGCTATACGCGAGTTCTCACAAGGGCCGGGTGAGGTTTTCTACGAGGCTTGGGAGAGACTTAGAGATCTTTTGAGACAGTGTGCGCATCATGGTATACCTAAACATGAGATTACTCAGATTTTTTATGATGGTTTAGGTGCACCTGACAAGTACTTGCTCGATGCCGCTAGTGGAGGCACGTTCATGAGAAAGTACGAGGATGAAGCCCTCGAGTTGATCGAGTTGGTGGCAGAGAATAGCCATCATCATGCGGCTAAATCCCTCAGAGGACGGAGCACTCCCGCTAAGGGAGGGATGTTGGACGTGGAGGCTGGCAGAGACAGTATGCTTTTAGATAAGATTGAGAAACTGACGGAAGCTCAGAACTTGATCATGGACTCGCTTAATGTCCGACTGGGTTCTAAATGGCCACGCGCCAGTTTCATATGTTGATATCTCGTCGTGTTCGCATTGCTCTAGTTTTGAGCACGTAGAGCTGGATTGCCCCGTGATGGCAATCCAAGGACAGTTTCCATTTCAGCCAAACCATACAACATATCCAGGTTTGAGCCAGGCGGGTAGGTCGACCTACCCGAATTAGGGTTATCCTAGTTTTCATAACCCTACTTATGCGCAGCACCGGAGTGATAACATGCTATTTATGCATGTAATTATATGATTATTAATGCAATTTAAGGCATTAATTACTCCAATTATATGCATGTTATCATATTTTAAGATCATTTCTATCATTTATACATTATTTCATGATTAGATCTTAAAATACACCAATTTATGGGTTATTATGCATAATTAAACATTATAATATTTAATCCTAATTATAATTGAAATCATAATGATCTTTTAAGGATGAAAATATAAGAGAAAAGACTTTTATTGACATTTATGTTTATTTATGAATTTATTTTATAAGATACATAAATGTATTAAATTAACTATAATTAATTCTCTTATTATTTTAATAATATGACTTTTTATAATGATAGATTATTCAATTCTGAATCCAACAAAATAAATTTGAATTAATTTGGAGTTATATTTTGAAAGTTATGAATTTTACAATTTTTAGGAATTTTCTGGAATTTTTCGGAATTTATTTGATTTTCATTTCGATTTTTATCATTTAAAATAAATTAAAAATTGCGAAAAGGGGGGTTTTATGTCGCGTATACACGTGGCATTGTCACGTGGACAGGCGCGAGCGCTTGCGTGGCGCGGAGGTGACGCGTGGCGCGGATGTGACACGTGGCGCGGATGTGACACGTTGCGGTGCATATTTATATTTACATATGTAGTTTAATATAGTATTCCGATTATCGGAAGAGAAGTTTATTAACCCCATTAAATCGCGTACCTTATATACGTGCCTTCTTCCCTTGTTTTTCTCCGTGTGGGACTAAAATCCCTTGTTTTCTTTGATTTCAGGATACGTGGCATAGCGTGGAGCGTCGGATGATATTCGCGATCATCGGCGGCGTAGATCGCGTGGACACAAGGTCCATCAGATCACCAAATCACGCACGTGATCAAATACTCATTTAAGTGAAATGATCAACGCCGTCCGATCACTAATTATAACGGTCCAGATCATTCGACGCGATGGATCTCCGATCAAATCAAAGCCACCCGATTTAAATCCAACGATCAAAATCAAGACGTCGATTCATCTTAAAGGTCGCACGATCGCGACCGTTCATCGCGATAATCTCTTCATCAGACGACCAAAAATCACTTTCGTCTTCTTTAAATATCGTTCTTCGCGACGAAGAACACGCTCGTGATCAATCTCCAAATTCTCTTTGTAAGCACGATCATTTCTCGCGCCGTTTCTTTCCCTGTAATCGCAACTCATTTCCGCTCCATTTTAATGTGTTAATTTCAATTTCGATCGAAAGAAATAGAAGAAATCAAGTTTTGTACTTCAAACTTCGTCTTCACAAACTCGGAATGAAAAACCTTGCATCCGGTGATTAATTGGATCATTTTGAAGGCTAATTTGGGTTAGATTGTTTGTTTTCATCTTAATCTTTCATCATTTAGTGTTAATTTTACGTTTAGAATCGTAGATTAAGTTTAATTTAGTTTAAATTTCAGTTTTAAATCAATTTCACGATACGAAAATTTCCTAAACTTCAAACTTTGATTAATCTTCGAATTCTTATCCAAATCATCTAATTTTTTATTTCGTGGATTCGAAAATTGAGTTATCTTTCTTAATATATTAAAACGCCCAATTTCTAATCTCAATTCATCATCCGATTTGACCAAATTTCAAAGATATCTCTCAAATTTCCCTAATTCTCCGTGGATTCGACCCTTAATTACTATTATACTAATTAATTACTTTGATTAATCATAAATTGGTAAGATTAGGACTTTGTTTTGACACTAAGTCGTGTGCATTCAACGACCATACGATTTAGTCCCGTCAAATGGCGCCGTTGACGGGGAATTAAGGCGTATTTTTTAGGAAAATCATCGATTTTGACTCGGTCAACTCTAATTTTTCTGTTTCTTTTTTGATATTAGTCCAAATTGATCCTACACTGAGCTATTTGTAGCAGAAATACATCGTTTAGATACTCAATTTCGACGAGATTAGGTGAATTGTCCCTCTCTACGGACGACGGACGATCATCGCGTCATACTCGAATTGGGAGAGCATAACTCTCACGAATAGTGACAATCAGGTATGATTAATCTGTTATTGTTGAATAATTTTATAGTATCTCTTCTTATTATTATATATATTAGTATATTAGTGTATATTTATGAGAGGAGAGTCTGATTGGAGAACGAGGGATAATCCTTTACACTTTGATCTTTTTGAACGTTCCTCGCAATCACTTTCATCTTCCGCGTCATCATCGACCTTAGATATGGCCTTGAATGATGAGGGAAATATTAGGAAACGTCTTAGTGATTATGCTAGGCCTGTTCTTCAAAGACCCGTTACTCGTATTCATGCACCTTTAGCTAGAAATGCGAATTTTAGGATAGATTCGCATCTGATGAGTATGTTATCTATCTTCCATGGTAAACCTTTCGAGGATCCTTATAGACATGTCGACGAGCTTAGTAAAGTATGTGAGATTAATCAGATTCATAATGTGTCAGCAGATGTAATGAAGATGAAACTCTTTCCCGCCACCCTTAGAGATAGAGCTAAGGATTGGTTTCTTAAGCTAGGAAAGGAGTTCACTTCTTGGACCGAGATGGAGGAGGAATTTCTTAGAAAATACTATTCCGTAGGAAAGACCACCTTTGTTAGGAAGGCGATGCGTGAGTTTACCCAAGGACCGAGTGAGACATTTCACGAAGCTTGGGAGAGACTTAGAGACCTCACTAGAGAGTGCCCTCACCATGGAGTTTCTTACCATGAGCTTACACAGATATTTTATGATGGGTTAGGCCCGCAAGATAGATATCTTTTAGATGCAGCTAGCGGCGGCACCTTTCATGAGCAAGTTTGAAGATGAAGCAATGGAATTGATTGAGACTGTGGCGGAGAATAGCCACCACAATGCGGCAAAACCATTCGGACGAGGTGCAACGCCGAAAGGAGGATTGATTGACGCAAAGTTGGTAGAGACGGGCATACTCCTAGAGAAGATCGACAATATGGCGGAGGTTCGAATCTTTTTATTAGATCGGTTCCACATCCGCAACGGATCTGAAGGACTAGCAACCCGTCGCTCTACAAGAAGCGTCGTCATGCACCCATTGCTCACGCCTCGACCATGTCGAGGTGGATTGTCCGATCATGGCAATTCAAGGGCAGGGCATGTATAGACAAGGCCCACCGGGTGGGCAAAGTCAACAGGGATGACCAAACTATCAAGGTACATATCCTACTTATTTTAATAACCATGTTTATGATAATCCTATGCAGCAGCAGTAGCAAGGATTTAGGAGGAACACCGATCAGATATACCCTCCATATAGCACCGGTAAACAACAAAACTCGCAGCAGCAACCCTACGTGAATGCGAGACAGTCGACGTATATTTCGCCACAGCAATCATACAATCAAGCTCCACGACCAGCCGCACCATCTGCAGATTCGATTATGGGTGCGATCTCTTAGTTGATGGAGCAAATGAGCAGGATGAACTCGCGTGTGGACGAGATATAAGATTTCATCAAGACGAACATCCCTACCTCGACTGATAATAAGAAGGGTAAGCAAGTTTCGTTTTCTGACCAATTACCATCGCAGGCTACTATCAACCCTAGGAATCAAGGGTCGTCATCGAGTCAAACGCACAATCTTAGTCATGTGCATGTTGACGAGGAGGCAGTGGAGGCTGCATTAGCGATATCGAGCCTTAGGAGCGGCAAAGATTTACCTTATCCTTATAAGGATCATCCTTTATACAAGAGCTCGATAGATGATGAGACACCGACAGTCGTAGTAGAGTCAGACAGTTAGTCCGATGATGAGGAAGAACGGATGCGAGCGGAGCCAAATCTTGACACATACAAACCACACGTGCCATATCCTCAATCATTGAGTAAGCCTAAAGCTAAGGTTAGTGAATCTGATGATCATTTATTAGAAGCCTTTCAAAAGGTGACCATTACCATCCCTTTAGTAGATGCAATTAGGCATATACCTTCTTATGCTAAATTTCTTAAAGGCATATGCACACCCCATAGAAGCCCCAAGAGGATCCAATTGAGTGAGAATATTAGTTCTATTATGATGAATTATCTTCCGATTAAAAAGAGAGATCCAGGAGCTCCCATGATTACGAGTGAGATTGGAGGAATGACTTTTACTAGATACTTGTTAGATACCGGAGCTATTATCAATATCCTCCCTAAAGCCGTATATGATCGTCATCATGTAGGGGAGTTGCAGCCTTTCCTTATAGAGTTATGTTTAGTGGATGGATTGGTAAGGAAGCCTCATGGCATAGTAGAAGATGTGATTGTTAGGATCGAAGGATGTTATTTTTCGGTAGACATCCTAGTTGTAGATTTGAAGATCACTAAGGAGCTTAGTCAAGCCCCAATTATCCTAGGAAGACCTTTCTTAGCTACCGCAAAAGCCGTTACAGATTGGGGAAAAGGAGAAGTGATTCTTAAGGTGGGAGAGTGATGGATATTATGTGGCCTATAAGCCAATCACACTTTCATCAATCTTGTTTATGTTCGTTGAAATGAAATTTATTTATTGTCATTCTTGTGTGATGTTTGCAATGAAGTCCATGAGCATGTGCAATGACTAAGTGAATTATGATGAGATCATAATATAGTGATCGCTAGTCTTTAAACATATGTTCTAAACATTCCTAATCGTGAGATATTCGAGAAGGACATCGAATTATCTGGAAAGAATAGCACTATCTGATCCATCTCATTTGATGAGTATGGCCGATCCTATAGCCATCGGTGTGGAGACACTAAGGATAGATAGTGGGTGCTCTTTGGAGAAAGAGTTCACTGAATTAATCCGTATGAATCCCTGAATGGTAATATACCTAATTGTCAATCAGGTTGATTCATGTCATGATTGTGTATGTGGTCCTTTGACTTGAGACACCAAAGACATCTTGTGGATGGATGATCGTGTTTTGATTATGACTTACGAATCCCTAGTCACGGGATATCTAAAACGTCATATATTGGATACGACATGAAGTCCACGAAGATGATTGTGTGGTCAAGATGGGATCATCCACCCTCGGTATATGAGGAGATCGACTCAAGGAATGAGATGCGGTTAAATCCTTGGCCAAGGTAGCGGAAATATTAGAGAAGGAGTTCTCAATGATTTCCTACTCACATCAGTACTAAATTGAGTGACAGATTAGGGTTTGACAATTAACCATACCCTAAGTCATTCATGAGTCTCGTGTGGATGAAGGATTATACGTACACGGTAACCAATGACGGCAGGGTTCCATGAAAGAGTTCTAATATACTCCATATCTCCTAGAGCACGTGGTGTAGCTTGGCACCCACCGGGCTGGCGACTCAACCTGTCGATTGGGTTAAATCGATCCTTATTCAATTAATCTATATGTTGATATAGTTAATTGATAAGAAGGACCAATAAGTGTTATTGGGTTGATAGAGTCATTAACTGGCGAGATATATGGACCTAGAGGGTCACACACGTAAGCTCAATGGACGTCGGTGGATATAGACATAATAATAAGGGTTTTTGTGAAAAGTTCACATTCCCAAAGTCTATAAATAGGGGGAAAACGACCATAATAGAGGTGCCCATGCAAGCCTAGTGGAACTTCTCCTCCCTCTTCTCTTCCTCTCGTGGTGACGAGTGTTCAAGAAGGAGATCCGATCGTCTGAGAGCGTGTGGATACCGCTAGAGAGCCGGACGCTTGAGCGGTTGAAGAACTCTTTCAAATGATCCAAGTAAGTATGAATTTTATTCTATACTAGATGATAGGATCACCTAGAATGGATGATGAGATCATCTATTCTTGGTGCTTCAACGATGTTGAATGTTTTGATTCAACACCTTCCGCTGCAATCATTATCTTGGACAAAGATTTGGAAAGCTTTTTGAGCTTCAGATCCCAGCAGAGAGCACACGGTGAAGGTCAACATCAACAAGTTGATGAAATATCCTTCGAGGATGTGGGCGCCATCAACCTATTTGATGATCAAGACATAGATACTTGCATCGAAGAAGTCATGACGGTCAACGAGGGAGCTGATTTCGAGGAGCTACCATTGGACGAGCCAACAGGGGAGCTCAAGCCTCTTCCATCTACACTCAAGTACGCTTTTCTTGACTTTCAGCTGGTTGAACCGGTGATCATTTCTTCCCAGCTCAATGAGGAGCAGGAGAAACGATTACTCGACGCATTATGATGGAATGAGCAAGCAATCGGATGGACTCTAGCAGATTTGAGGGGATTAGACCCTTCATTGTGCACTCATCGCATATTTTTGGAGGACGAGTCCAGACCCGTGAGGGAAGCCCAGCGCCGACTTAATCCTAAGTGATGCAGGACGAGGGAAGTAAGCCCTCGCACCCGATCAATGAGACTCAAAGTCCGGGGGATGGAGCAGTCGGCACGATCCGTAATGGTGTGTGAACCTAAGACTCAAAGTCAATCCCTAATCTAAGTGCAAGCAGGCGCACCGATAGACAACATCAACTCCGAACAACCCGGGGAAACACTCGACGATGGTAAAACCGAGACCCGGTCGGTCCACGTCCGGTAGACGGCGGAACAGTCATCGTGCAAACGCTAGAGGTGGCTGCTCACGATCAGCGGCGGACCTGACGTGGCGTCAGAAATCACGACCCTAATAACCGTTCTATCCTGTCTAAGTTCGTCTGAAGGCGGTGGAAACAAATCGAGGAAAACCTTCGAAAGGTAATTAACTAGAAATAGGGAAGGGGGCGGAGCTAACCTTCGGGGCTGCGTAGCCCGACGGGTCGTGACGGGCAGAGAGTCATCGCGGGCAGAGGCGTCCGGCGAAGAGCGATGCGTAGAATCCGAATACGGGCCTTTGAGTGGCCGGGAAGCGTCATCGATGGCAGGGGGGTGACGAGTGGCCGGACCACGGAGTGAGATCGCCAGTCTTCTGTGAGGCTCGCTATAGTCGGGCGGTGGCGAGCAGACGAGGCTGAAAAGCTGGTCAATGAACCCAACCCGTGATTGGTGGCCACGGACGAGCACGAACGCTGGAGCAGGGGAACTAATTGCAGCTAACCAACACCGTACGGGTGTTACGGCGATGATGGCGGTTGATCCATGTACGGTTGGCAGAAGAGTCACGAACCACTGGAGAGAGAAGGGCACGTCGCAGACGTGGCGAGAGGTGAATCACGGGAGAGAGGTGCGAAGATCAAGAGTAGGGAGGGGTTCGCGGAAATAAGGCAGACGAGATGGGGCGAGATGGGAGGAGTGAGGAAGTCGAGTGGTGAGAGAGGGAGAAAGTGAGGACCATGTGGACGGGCGTGTGCGGGTGCAGATATTGAGGGCGCGTGGCGGAAAAGTGGATGGGGAGGGTACTAAGAGAAAGGCAGATGGGAAGGAGGAAGCGGACGATAGGGGAGGGAGGTTGAGAGTGCAGGTGAGGAGGAAACGGCAGACGATAGTGGGAGGCGGGCAGCGCGGCAGTTGCCTCCTGCGGGAAGTCGTCAGATGTCAACCGTCTGTCCACGACGGTGTGCAGTCCTTGGTCGGTCGCAAGCAAGGCTCCGGAAGTCAAGGACGATATTTTGTCGCGGTCCTTCGCGACGAGCCGGACCGAGAAATGGGACGCCGTAAGGTGGGAGGACGTACGCGTCAGCGACCCCTGGTAGGCGCGTCGGACATCCGTGACGGAGTGCTTTCATCCACACGTGTCCGCAAGCTTGCTGCTGGGTAAGGGTGTTATCGTGGCGGACCTTCACGACGGTCCAGGCCGATGGTAACTACGTAAACAAGAGGGGAAGGGAGGTGGGGAAATTATTTTAGATATCGTGGGAGGTCTGGGTGATGAGACGAGGGGCGTCGGGAGGGGAGGGGGTTTGCCACAGGAACGTGGGGAGTGTCGTTGGCTCTTCGTCACGCGGCGGATGAAGAATTACTTGCGGCGCTCGTACGGCGCCAACCAAACTTCTTCCTCCCCTCCTCTTCAGATCTCCTGCCCTTCCCTTGCGCGCGAGACGGCGAATGGAAGAACCTTTCCTTCAACCTCTCATGAACCTCTTTCCCTTCCTCTCCTTCCCACTCTTCTAACAAACCAAGGAAAAAAAACTACGATCAAAACTCTCAACGGCGCAAATGTTCACTAGGGTTGAGGGGAGGTCCTACCCTCCCTTATATAGGGCCCACAAGTGGGCTAAGGGAGGGCGGGCCTACTTGAGGCCCTCTCCCTTTGGGATCTACGTGGGCCTCCCAAATGGGGACCTACATAGACCCCAAAAGGGCAAACAAACACAAATCAAAAGCGGGTCTGCTAAACACAAGTGCGAGACCCCCATAATCCGAGAAGTAGAAGAAGAATAGCTTAGTGTCGTCTCGCGGCTAGGCCGCGTTCCAAAAGCCGAGCTCCTTCGTCTTCGCGCGTCGAACGGGCTGGACTCGGGCTGCCGGTGTCTCTAACGCTGCTGGCGGTGGGCCTCGCTCGCCATCACTAAGGTATGGGAAGCCGTTAAAGAAGAGATTCTAAAGTGGCTTAATGCAGAGATCATCTATCCCATATCGGATAGCCAGTGGGTTAGTCCCGTGCACTTGGTTCCCAAGAAAGCAGGAGTTACATTGACCATGAACGACAAAGGAGAGGAGATCCAAACGCGCCTCCCAACAAAGTGGCGAGTTTGCATCGACTATCGGAAGTTGAATGCAGCGACGAAGAAAGATCACTTCCCGCTGCCATTCATCGATCAAATCCTTGATTGACTAGCAGGTCAGACTTACTTTTGTTTCATGGATGGTTATTCAGGGTATAATCACATTGCGATTCATCCGGACGATCAAGAAAAGACGACGTTCACTTGTCCCTTTGGCACATTTGCATTTAGGCGAATGCCATTCGGATTGTGTAACGCCCCTGCGACATTCCAGAGATGTATGACGGCGATATTTTCCGATTTTCTTGGCGACAATCTCGAGGTCTTCATGGACGATTTCTCTGTCTTTGGAGATGATTTCGACAGCTGTCTAGCTCACCTGACAAAGATCCTCGAGGTCTACGTTAGGAAACAACTGGTATTGAGTTGGGAGAAATACCATTTTATGGTGCAAGAGGGAGTAGTGCTCGGGCATCTCGTCTCGGGCAAAGGTTTGGAGGTTGATAAGGCCAAGATTGAGGTCATTCAAAACCTTCCTCTCCCCACTACATTACGAGATTTACGTATTTTTCTAGGACATGTTGGCTTTTACCGCAGGTTTATACGAGACTTTGCTAAAGTTTCCAAACTGCTAACCACTCTTCTTTGCACGGATAAAGATTTTTTATAGACAAAGAAGGGGAGCGCGCATTTGAGATGTTGAAGCTCGCCTTGATCGAAGCACCAATTCTTCAAAGTCCTAATTGGGACTTACCTTTCGAGATCATGTGCAACGCTTCAGACTATGCAGTTGGAGCGGTGTTGAGGTAGCGGATAGATAAGAAGCCAACTGCCATATGGTATGCGAGTAAGACCTTAGCTGAAGCTCAGATGAACTACTAACGAGACGAAGCTGCAAGGTCGTCGATTTCACGCGGTATCGCGTCAAAAATTATTCCGAACTTACCAATTTTAAGAAATTAACTCGAATTGAAGGGTATAATGGTAAATAAGGGTCGAATCCACAGGGAATTAAGGAATTTCTTGATGTAATCTTCAAATTTGATCAAATCGAACAAGAAATTGAAGGTAGAAATTGGGGAAAATGGTATTTTATGAAAGAAGACTTCAAATCGATTCCACGGAATCAAGAATCATCGAATTTGGACTTGATTTCGCGGAGAAATCGAAATTCAAAGTGGAGAGAAATTTCAAACGTTAAAATCGCGATTTAAGGTAAAATTCGATGAAATTAATCTCTAAATCCTAATCTAAACTAAAATTAAACATGATAGGAAGATAATCTAGGAAAAACCGCTTCCAGTAATCTCAATTAGCGATCAAATCGCTGTGATTAAACCACTTAATCATGAAGAACATGAAGAACGTGAATGTGAGCTTCAAGCGGCGATTTCTGCCTTGATTCTCCACCAAATCTTTACTTCAACCCCTCCGTGGACGCGGAAATGAAAGAGGAAGAGGATGGAATCATGAGAAATGAGAAGAATGGTGTCTAGACAACTCAATTAGATTGAAATTCAACTCGGATGCTTAGAACATCGGAAGAACACTCTATTTATACAAAATTTGAGCGTAACCATCCGATCAAAACGATCGACGGTTACGATGGAACGGTCCACCGTGGACCATTTCGCTTAAGTCGTGGTCGTCCAATCCCGATGAACGGCATGGACGATCCCGCGTAGATGATCGTTATAAAACGCCTCGGATATCGCCCCTTGGATCACGATCAGACGGCTGAGATGCGATCCGCACCGAAGCATCACAACCGTTATAACGACTTTAAAATGCCACGTGCGTTTCGATTGATCCGGTGGTCCACGGCGCATGCGATCGACTCGCCTCATTCCGCGCCTCGCCTGATCCGACACACCGTACGCATCCACGTCACCTGCAATTATTAAACTGTGTGGGACTTAGTCCCACAGGGAAATAAATATAGCGTTTCGTCGGGTTTATAACACCCAAAAATTTCTATGAATTGATAACCCTTCCCATATAGGGAAGGCTGAAGACCCTTTATATATTATATAATAATAATAATAATATTAAATATATACGTCGTGTGGGCCCGCGTGGGCCCGCATGGCGCTGCCACGTGGCCCAGAGTGCCATGTCGCATCCACGTGGCCCCACGCAGATATAAACCTCTTTTTGCCTTTTTTAAAATTCATTTTAATCAATTTTAAATAGAAAATAAATTCATAAAAAATCCGAAAAAAATCCTAAAAATTAGAAAATTCATAACTTTTGATATATAACTCCGAATTAATCCAAATTTCCTTCATTTGATCTGAAATTTAATTATCTATTATTCTAAAAAGTCAAATTTAATAAATAATAACAGTTAAATTTATTATTTCAAAAATACATTCATTTATTAAGATTTTAAACTTTAGAAAATAAAATGAATGTTTATAAAAATGATTTCTCTTATTATTTTAACTTTAAAAATAGTTATAATCTCAAGGGAATATGGGTTATCAAATTATTAAACTCTAATTTATCAATATTAACCCGTAAATTAAGGTATTTTGAGATTATAATGACTTTTTAATAGAATAATAGAAAAATACATATAAATATGATAACATGCATGGAAATGAAATCATTTATGCCTTAATATGCATCAATAATCATATTTTATCATGTGAATTTAGCATGTTATCAACTACACGAGGATGGAAAAAGAGCTATTGGCAGTGGTCTACGCATTAGAGAAGTTCTGGCCTTATATCTTGGGACGCAAGATCGTTATTTATACAGATCATGCAGCATTAAAGTACTTGTTTTCCAAGAAGGAGGCGAAGCCACAATTGATACGATGGGTGCTGCTTCTTCAAGAGTTTGACTTGAAGATTAGAGATAAGAAGGGCAGCAAAAACTCGATGGCGGATCACCTATCTCGTCTTCACGTTTCAGGTACGGGAGATATTAGTTATTCTTTTCCTGATGAGCATCTTCTTGCAGTATCTAGTCACGCTCCTTGGTTCACGCATATCGTCAATTTTCTTGTGACCGGATCGATCCCTGAGCATTGGAATCGGCATCATAAAGATAAGTTCTTCCACGAACTCAAATATTATTATTGGGAAGAACCACTTTTATTCCATGTAGGATACAATCAAATTATACGGCGATGTGTAGCGAAAGAAGAGCAAGGAAGCATATTATCGATGTGTCACTCATCAGCGTGTGGAGGACATTTTGCCGCACGAAAGACAGTAGATAAGATTTTACAAAACGGTTTTCATTTGCCCACCATCTTCAAGGATGCCCACCGTTACTATACGGAGTGCTTACAATGCCAGGCAGCATTAAACATCTCCAAGCGAGATGAAATGCCAATGAGGCCTATCCTTGAGGTGGAGATATTTGATTTATGGGGTATCGACTTTATAGGACCTTTTCCACCTTCTGATGGTAAAGAGTATATTTTGGTAGCAGTTGATTATGTGTCTAAGTGGGTGGAAGCTATTCCCACTAGGACAAACACTCATCGGGAAGTACTCAGGTTTGTAACGAGAAACATCTTCTCCCGATATGGTTGTCCGAGGGCAATAATCTGTGACGGAGGCTCACACTTCAACAATGCACACTTTCGTGCATTATTGAAGAGATATGGAGTACATCATCGCGTCACCATACCGTACCACTCCCCAAGCTAATGGGCAAGTTAAAGTGATCAACCGAGAAGTCAAGAATATTCTAAAGAAGATCATTCGACCAGATGGTAAGGATTGGACGCACAAGCTTCCTGATGCTTTATGGGCATATCGAACGGCTTACAAGACACCCATCAGGGATGTCTCCGTTCCAACTCATATTTGGGAAGGCGTGCCACCTTCCAGTTGAGCTTGAGCATCGAGCCTATTGGGCAATAAAGAAGCTCAACCTATCTCTGGACGAAGCAGGTAAACATAGACTTCTCCAGTTGCAGGAATTACAGGAGTTAAGGCACAACGCGTTCGAGAACGCGGAGATTTACAAAGAAAAGACCAAGGCCTTTCATGACAGGAACATCAGAAGAAGAACTTTCAACGTCAATGAAAAGGTATGGTTATATAACTTTCGCCTTAAGCTTTTTCCAGGTAAGCTGCGCTCACGATGGGACAGTCCTTACGTGGTTATGGAATCGTTTGACAACGGATCAATGCTTATTTCCGACCCTAAATCCGGCAAAGCAATTCAAGGTAAATGGGCATCGTTTAAAGCCTTATCTTACAGCAGAGCCACCCACACCAGCAGATAAGGTAAATCTGCATCTCCCCGAGTTACATGAGGACGTGATAACGGTAACACCCTCATCTCATCGATCATCGTAGTTCATTGAGTTTCGTCTGGCCGAAGACATTAAACTTAGCGCTCTTGGGAGGCACCCCAAGATTATCTTACTGTTTTATTTCGTTTTTGTTTGTAGTTTATATCAATGTACATACATAGTGAAAAAAATCCACATACAACAACAAGAAGCAATTTTGGACAAATTCCAGCAACATGCGTTCAAACACGCATTAATGAGTTTTTCTAAACCTTTTTAAACCTTTTTTTTACTTCTCATTTTCAATTTATAATCTTTTTCATGTAATGAATGATATGCTTGCCATGTTTTATGGACATGTTTATTTCATTGAGGGCAATGAAAGATTAAAGTTGGGGGGTGAGGACTTAGAAAAACTCAAACTTTCAAAATTTTCAAAATTTAAAAAAAAATTTACTATTTTAAAACTCCTATTTCTCAAATTTTTACTACTTTTAATACCTTAGAAGTCTTAACTTTTAGAGATCCTATTCCTAGAGATGTAGATGTGAGGGCCTCATAGCCATGTGATTACATTTTGAGTAATAAAGCCAAATGATCTAGAGACACCTTGGATTCTTTTTAGTGGTTAACTTCTTTGGGGTTGGGGATCTAACAGGCACCGAGGAAAATGAGTAATCAGAGGTTGAAGTGCTATTGGATTGAAAAGGAGAGATTTTGAGTGAAGTTCAAGCAATTCCTATCCCCTACCTTACATCAGCCGAACCTATTTGGTGTGGGAATTTGATGTAGGATATTTCAGATGTTATGCTAGGTATGATGATGATGATATGACTTAAGAAACAATCTTACAATATGGGGAGGATCTATGAAATGATATCAATATGAAAGTGGATTATAAATCAGTGATAATATTCTATGATTTAATTCAGGAATTTAGAGATATATGATGATATTAGTAGAGACGATAAGATGAATAATAAGAGAAGAGAAGAATGTGTTTAAGTGAGTGAGAAATATCTAAGAATAGAATAAGTAAGGATTAGTTTAGTTGATAATTTAAAATATATCTAATCAGTAGATAATTAGAGATATCAGAGATGAAGTGAGAAGAGAGATAATATTACAATAGATTCTAGTGATATAAATAGGAATATATATATATATATATAAGAGGAAGAAGTAGGAGAATAGAATAATAGGATAATGATTTAGATAGTAGGTATATGGTATAGAAAATAGATAGGGAAGAATAATAAGCGGAGACAAAGTAGAGGACGGGTATGACGATAAGAAGAGAAGAATGGATCGGAAAAGAAGAGAAAATAGATACGAACATACGAATGAACGAAGAGGACAAAAATACGGATAATATTTTTATATTATATTGAGGAGATAAAATAGATATTTAGACATGTTCTCTGATGATATTCACGCGACGAAGAAGAGATTAACTCCGGGAATATCCGCGTTGGACTTATGATTTCAAGGAGAACTATTTCACGGGTAAAGCGAGGGTGATACCTAATTGAAAGGAAGGACGCGATGCTCCTGAATCGCTCCTCTGATGCAGATAATTCTCGCTTTAAACTCTGATGGAAGATTGATGAAAGATGACAGAAAGGAGGGAGAAAAGAGAGGGAGATAGAATCGGTGAGATGAAGAAGAGGCGGAAGAGGTGAGGGAGATACGGGGGAAGAACACGAACACAAAAGGGTAAAAATGAACCAAAAGGCAACCAAATTTTCATAAAACAACTATCTTGTTCTCCGTTACAATTTCCGTTTTAAAGGGATAAGAGATAGAATTCTTTGAGGCGACGCTCTACCGTCGTTTCCGCGCGCGCCGGTTACGCAAATCAGACTCACCATTAAGTCTTTCTTTAATCCCGTATTTGAATTAGTTTTCTCGGTGAAAGGGTGCGGTTAAGCATGTGGGATCGTCACCATTGTGGAGAATCCGCTCAGGTTGTAAGTCGTCGCCGATGTCACGCGTTCCACGTCAGCCATGATTACCAGAAATAAGTCCCACTTCCACTTTTGCTCACGTTCCGATCACTTTTCCTGAGATCCATTTGGCGACATCAAATATAAATGTTCTTCCATCGACTCGGTGGAGACCCATCCATTGGAGTCAATGAACGCTGCTGTTGTTTCCCTCACATGGGTCGACAATAGGAGCTGAGTTGAAGTTCCATGGCAAGTTGTTTCTTGGAAATGACCGGACAGATATATAATGGGCTCGGTCAACTCCATCGACGTGTCCTCAGAACTTCAGGCTTTCTAATCTCTGCTGCAACAAAGTTGTTCCTCGATTATCGTCAACAGGAGCAGTAATCATTTCCGGTGAACTAATCACCGTCTACGGGTAGAGAATAGTATCCAGGTGAGTAATACGAGCGATGATTTCTGGGAAGCTCCCTCTAAACTAAAGTCTTTCTCTAGGGATCCGTGATATTCGTTGTCGTAGCAGGCTTCAAGTATCGCTAACTGTCTTTTATTTCCACAGATCAGATTATCACCAAGAGAAATATCCTTCTCTTAGTCATTTCATTCCGCCACGCTTCCCACTGCAGAGGTCAACGTTGATGATCTGCTCCGCTATTTTCTTCTCTGAACCATTCCTTCATTGTCTTCATAAGTCACAGAGGTGTGGGCAAGTGGGAGGTAGTTCTTTATGTGGAATCTTCCTTATACTCATCATAATGGTTCATGTCAATAAGGAGAGGTGATGTGGGAATCTTGTGATCAGGGGGGAAGGTAGTCCGTTAAGCATAATTGTAAAGATAGAAGTGATCTTGGACTCTTCGTAGTTTCCTTCTTGAATGATTCTTGTAGTTATAAGATTCCTTTTGATGTTAACCATGATTTTCCTCTTTAACAGCAAGCTTCTTCATACTGATTTCTTCATAAGGGTTTTGATCTCTGAAGATAGTGTACTTTCATAAATAATAGATCTCTCTTATGATTCTAACTAAAGGTGGTATTCAAAGAAAGTAGGAAATGGAATAACAAAGGTGTTCCTATTTTCTTTTCTTTTGAGATCTTTAGTCATAATTTACAAGGTACCTATGATATGGTGGATATGGTTTGGAAAATAGGGAACCTATATCAAGGTAGAAGGTGGTTGACTTGGTCCACTCAAGGAATTCTAGGTTTCTAAAGATAGGGATTAAATGTTTGACCAAGTCAATCTTTAGATCAGTATAAAATAGGAAAAAGAGGGAAGATAATTCCCTAAGATCTACACTCTCTTTATTTATTTAGAGAGGTCTTCTTCACCCATTTAATGATGGATAATTTCTCAAGTTGGTGGATAAGGAGGAAGAGGATAGGTTCACTTAGAACCTTCTGTTCATGTTTTGAAATAATTCTCCATCAGAATTTCTCGCTTCCAATCTTTCTCTTAGAAGAGTGCAATGTGCCATAATTTTTTATGCACCTATTCTATCCTTTAGGCATTTAGTTATACCTTTTCCAAACCAGTCAATTAGACACCCAAATTTCAGCTTCACTGATTATAATTACACTCCCAAGTGATCAACATTTTCCACCATCTATCTTCTTCATAAATTCCCTTACAAGCAAATATTCCTTCATATTACACTTCAGGAATTTTGAATACTCTCTTCAAACATCAAGACATCCTCCACATCCTTGTTTTATGTAAAGTCTTCAAAAGTTATCTTCTTCTTCTCCTGATATAGTTACAATATACAAAAAGAAGAGAAGAAGAAAAAGAGAAGAAAAATCTGAAATGAAGAAAAGAAGAAGACAAAAAGAAAGAAGGAAAGAAAATGAGGAGAAAAAGGAAGAGAAGAATAAGAAAGTGAAAAGAAGGAGAACAATATGGGAAAACTATCTTACTATGTAAATACCTATCTCTACCCATTACTTCCATTCCATTCCATTTTCCACATTGTTTATATCAAGTATACCACTCCACACCATCTCTACCAAATTTTATCAATCCTTATCTACCACCATCATCCACATAATTTGGGAGAATAATTAGACATCAGTGGTACCTTTCTTTGTATATAATCTCCAATTTGTTTATATGCTGATTTTTGCTTTTAACCAAGTTATTCCTTTAGATATAGTGTCTTTTTACTCTTTTCAGCTACCCTTATAACGATGCATCCCAAAATAGGAAAACCTTTGCAATGCACTCTTTAAAGGAGAAAGAAGAGTTGAGGGGAATTCTAATGCACCAAGTAGCCTCCAAATGAGTGAAAGAGTGATGTGAGAATTAGAGAGTTGAGGATTACATCTGCTCATGAGAGTGTGAGAATCTTTTCATTCCCATAGCATCAAACCTTATATATGCTCACCTCGATTACACTTCAGTATTGACTCGACTATTAGCTGATGAGCACTACCCTAATATGCTCTAAGGAAGTCAACCTAGTTATGGAATCTAGATCACCATGGTCCACACTATGATGAAAAGTAATCACACATTGATACACTTCACTACTTTAGTTGCAGGATCAAAGGATGATAAGACTTTCTAAGGAGATTACCTAGTGAATTGCTAAGAGACTAGCAATTATTCAAGTTGGGGGTGTGATAACATGCTATTTATGCATGTAATTATATGATTATTAATGCAATTTAAGGCATTAATTACTCTAATTATATGCATGTTATCATATTTTAAGATCATTTCTATCATTTATAGATTATTTCATGATTAGATCTTAAAATACATCAATTTATGGGTTATTATGCATAATTCAACATTATAATTTTTAATACTAATTATAATTAAAATCATAATGATGTTTTAAGGATGAAAATATAAGAGAAAAGACTTTTATTGACATTTATGTGTATTTATGAATTTATTTGATAAGATACATAAATGTATTAAATTAACTAAAATTAATTCTCTTATTATTTTAATAATTTGACTTAAACTGATAGATTATTCAATTCTGAATCCAACAAAATAAATTTGAATTAATTTGGAGTTATATTTTGAAAGTTATGAATTTTACAATTTTTAGGAATTTTCTAGAATTTCTTTGAATTTTTTTATTTTTATTTCGATTTTTATCATTTAAAATAAATTAAAAATTGTGAAAAAGGGGGGTTTTATTGCGCGTATACATGTGGCATCGCCACATGAACAGGCGCGAGGTATGGCTTTATAATTCTCGTCTTACACTCTTTCCAGGGAAATTGCGCTCAAGGTGGGATGGTCCATATGAGATCCTTGAAGTGTATGATAATGGATCGGTCTTGATTTTAGATCCCAAGACCCAAAATTCCCTCAAGGTAAATGGAGATAGGTTGAAGCCATATATTGGTGAAAAAGGACCTCCACCTCCTCATAGTGAAGAGCTGCAATCCCTTGAGATCTCAGCCATTGTTTAGTCGTGAGAGTGAGTTACGTCTAGCTAAAGACGTAAAACTTAGCGCTTGTTGGGAGGCAACCCATCTTTATGTTATTTTTGTATTTATTTTCTAATTTTGTTCTTATTTTAGCATTTATTTTTAATTTTATATTTTTTGTTTTCTTTGATGTTTGCTGTTGCTTCTTTCTAAGTTTCTTAGGTACCATGGAGAAGGAAACATAAAAAGAATAAATTCAGCTCCAACGCAACTCCAAAAATGAAGACAAGAATGCAACCGATGCAAATTCCCGCTAAGTTTTTCTTTTCCCTCTTATGCCTCTTTTGCTTTTACTCATGTTGCATGCCATGTATATTGATTGTCATCACTTTTTCCATGAGCATGTTGAGTTTTATTGAGGACAATAAAAGGAATAAGCATGGGGGGAGTTTTCTAGAAAACTCAAAATTTTTCAAAATTTTTTTGCATTTCTTCATTTAGTATTCTATGCATGATCTGATTTTTAAACATGTGAACCAAAAAATGATCTTTTCAAAAATACATGAAATAGAAAAGCATAGATTTCATTAACATCTCCACTTGTTTATAAAGTTGTAGGAAGAGCAACCTTAAGTGTATGTTGAGGAGATGATAGAGTCGATGTAATTAGGGATCTAGGTATTCCTTTGGGGAGCCATAAAATCCAAACTAAGGGTATACTCATGCTCATAGTATGATTTTTCAAAATTTCTATACTTCTCATCCACTCATTCTTCTTTCTAAACTTTGAGTTAATGACTCCTTGCACGCACATCCTTATGTTTTCCATTGCAAGTCGTAGCTTGTATCATCCTTTGTTGGCACTAATATTATTGACATAGTGAAGCTCTCTGATCCATAGAGATACCAAAACCTCTTCGGGGGAATAATCTGCATGTCTACTAAGGACGACACATGTGTAGGATGAGCACCATGAAATGAATTACGTTGTTGTGTATCAATAAAGTTGCATAAAAAGCCTTGAAAATTTCAAATTCTGAATTCTCTAATCTCCTTCTTCAAAAAGGCTTGCAGCAAGTCGAATTAGTATAAGTAAAGTAGAATAAGAATGAAAGAAAAATACAAAAAAAATAGAATTAGGATGAAAGAAAGAGAAAAAAAAAGTAGAATTAGAATGGTAAGCTACCTCCCATGTGTTTTAGCTGACTCTATTTTATAGCCACTATGTATATAAGGATGATGCTTGTTTCTACTTCTTGTGCCCTTATCATTCATGTCCATAGTGCAAGGAGGAATCCATGATTGGTTCGGTATGATGAATTTCTCTTAATTATGTATATTCTCTTAGTATGTAGAGCAAGAGCATTCTTAGTTTATTTGGTGGATTAGAGTGTTTGCTAGAGGAATGCCTTGATCTTGAGTTCCTAGTACATTACTTTCTTCTTGGCATCATTTAAGGTACAACATTCATTTCAGATTCTCTCAATGCTTAACTCATGGCTTTCTAAAGCTTGTTAGTCCTATTTCATACTTTTTCTCTTTCCATTTCTAATGGACTAGCAATGATTTAAGTTGGGGGATGTGATAACATGCATTTATAACTTGAATTCTTATCCTAATTAACTCATATTCATGCTTATTTTATCTGAATATGATGCATATTATCATACTTTTTTAGGAATTTTCTCCATTGGCATGTCATTTCACTAAAGTTGATATTTATGCATAAATTAGGGATAATTTCATGCTTAATAGATTATTAATCTTTTTTTAATTTTAAATTAAAAAAAGTTAATCTATATTATTGAATGATTTTTGACTTTAGTAAATGTTTGGAAGGATAATTTCAGGATGAATTTATGATTTAGAATGTTTAATGAGAAATGATTTAAGTAAATTCTAATTCATCTTGATTTCTTCTTTCAAAATATAATTTAAATGACATGATATTAAAAAGAAAAGAATTTGTGATTCAATGGAGAAAATTTGGATTAAAAAGGAGTTGTATATTTTAAATTATGAATTTCTAAAGTTTTATGCCTTTTTCTGATTTTTATTTGATTTTTATTTATATTTTCTTTACTAAAATCGCAAAAAAAGGAATTACTTACCTGCAGATGCTCACGTGGCGAGCAGGCCCGATGGCGAGCTGACATGTGGCGCGCGGGACCACCGCGAGGGTGCGACGCGGCATTGAGGCCACGTGGCAGCGGATCGTGCGAACCACGATGATCATGCGGATCACGATCGTGCGGATCTCCTCTCACTGTGGCAACGCGTGGACCTCTCAGGAACACTGCATCTCCATCGGACGGCAGCGGCTAAGCAATAATCACGATCGTGGCTCACGATCGCGGTTCGATCGTGGCCCGATCGTTACGCGATCGTGGCCCTGATCGCCCCGCGATCGGAGCTGATTTGGCATAAGATTGAAGCCACGATCAACGCCAAATTGGAGCTCCTTCAGTGCGGAAACATGTGATTGATCCTTCCCACTTCATCAAATGGCGATCAAGGGAGCATTGACATCACAATCGACGCCCGATCGTGGCGCGATCATGGCCCGATCATGGCTCGATCGTGGCGCGATCGTGGCTCTTATCGAACCAGAATCAAGGCCAATTCATGGCCAATCCCGAAGCCACGACGTCGCCCCAAGAAAACGCTCCCACGACGCCATCGATCCGAGCCCACGACTGCATCAAATGGCTCAAAATCGGGCGGGAATTCCTCTTTAAAAGCATGTATTTCCCTTCTTTGTTCTTCAACTTTTGATTGATTTGTGCAAGGAATTAACCAAATTTCAAGGAAGATCTCTAGTTCATCGTGATCCCCCCACGTTTAGACTCGATTGCGACGCAATTGGAGCGGGATTGATCGCAAATTCCTCTTTGATTTCATCAAATTTTCCCCTTAAAATCCGAACGTCCGCGAGGAAGAATCCCAGCAAATTCACTTCAATCCACGAGAATTGAAGCCCCATTCTTGCAGAAATCGAGTTAGTAGTGAGATTCGATCGATTTTCAGGAGGTAATTTGAGTTTTTATTAGATTTAGAAGTTCAATTTTGCAAATTAGTTCTTAGTGTTCTTCATTTTCCCTAAATTCGAGTCTAAAAAATTTCTGATTTTGAAAATAAGATATCTCTTTGATTATAATTCCAAATCACTTAATTTTGGTTTCATTGGATTTCTCTTTTTCATCAGCTTTCCGTGTATAGTAAATTCATCGAATTCTGAGTTTATTTCATCCTCCAATTTGACATTTGACCAAGGACTGTTCATCCTTCGTCAGAAGTCAAATGTTGACTTTCGGGGTCAATTACTTTAAATTCACAAATCAAAATTTGATAATTTTGGTCTTTTTAGATTCCTCTGGTTCTTAGCTTTCCATTGACATATAAATTTCAAGATTTGGATTTCATTTAACATTCAATTTGAAGATTTCCTCGGAGGTGTTCATTTCGGGGATTTTCCAATAGTTGATTTTCAATAATTCATAATAAATCCATTTCTTATCCAAAAATCACGAATTATATATCAATAAATTCCATTTTGTCTCTTGTTTTCAAATATTTAATTTTCATAATCTTCTAACTCTGTTTGTTTCTCTGATTTTACAGAACACTGACTATTGGTCAAAGTCAATGCTTTAACTTTGACTTTTAACTTTTCTTTGTTAAACCCGAGAATTAAATTATTAAAACTTCTTATTTAGCTTATTTATATCATTTCCACTCATTACTTCTGATTTTTACTTATTTAAAACTCCTTTTAAACCTAAGTTTAACCAAGTCAACTCTGCGATTAAAGTCAACCCTGCTCTTTGTGGATCGACCTGATACTTACACATTACTTGATTTTATATCTTATCTCTGTGAGTTCAGTTTTTATAAATTTTTTTTGACCAACGTTTTTGTGTTTTAACGACGCACGAAAATGACTCGTCACTAAATAGTTCGATTAATCTTGAAAATCCAAGGGTAAGTTTCCATTCGCGAATAACACTCTAATTTATAGAAGAATTGGTCGTAACTGTCGGATCAACGGTCGGATCGCGATCAACAGCCCAGATGAAGCACCCGTTGATGAATCGTCGCGAGTAAGTTGTGAGTGTCCGATCGGCGATGGAGGCTTGAGATGCGTCCACGTCGCGTGAAGAAAGAGGCGCATCGTTTTGATCCATCCGTTGGATCTTCATCGGGCGATCATGGTGAGTCCATGCGTCATCAAATGATTCGTTAAAAGGTTCACTTAAATCACAATTTAAGCACGTGCGTTGATGAAGATCACGTGGACCCAAAGTCCACCTCATCGACGCACCATAATCCACGCACTCTGATCCAACGTATCGAGTAGTTCCACGTGTCCTGAAATTAAAAGAAAAGAAGGGAACATAAACCCACATGGAGAAAAAGAAAGGAAATGACGCGTATAAAACGTAGGGCGGCTTTATGGGCTTTGCGAGTTCTGATAATCGGGACGCTTATACTTATAACTATATAATATGTAAATATATAATGCGCAGACACGTGTCACCTCCACGCCATGCAAGCGCTCGTGTGGGCTCGCGTGGCTCTGCCACATGGCCTTGCATGCCACGTCGCATCCGTGTGGGTCCCGCGCGATAAAATTATCCCCTTTTATCGAATCTATGACATTTTAGAGATCTCGTGGCTAGGGATCCGTAAGTCATAGTCAAAACATGATCATCCATCCACAAGATGGCTTTATTATCTCATGTCAAAGGACCACGTACACAACCGTGACATGAATCAACTTGATTGAAAATTTGGCATAATATCTGATGTAGGATATTTCGAATTATGATATGTATGTAGATGAATATGTGAATGCAAGTATGTTATGAGAGGATGAGAGAGTTATAATATGAATATCTATTGATTATGTATGAAATAGTCCTACAAATTAGGGAGGATCTATGAGATGATATCAGTGAGAATAATGTAGGAAAGATATTTTAAAATAGATAGGAATATATGTGGGAAGGGTAAGAGGAGAATAAGTGTATGATAATGGTGATAAAATTATAGATTAGTAGAGAAGAGAGATAAGAAAGAGATATGGATGAGTATAGAGAGATAAGATGATATAGGAGAGTTTCATGTTGGACTTAAGATCTCAGAGCGAACTATCAACACGCTTAAAGGAGAGGATGAATACCTGTTGGAGATGAGGAAATGATGCTTCGGAATTTTCTCCAAATGACAGAAGATCTCCCCGATTTTGTTCTCTGACAGGAGGTGAATGAAAGCGAAAGAATGGGAGGGAGAAAAGCGGGGAAGATAGAACTCGGTGATGAAGAAGATGCGGGGATGGGTTGACGAAGATTTAGAGATGAACACGAACACAAGGTAAGTAACCAAACGTAACCAATATTTCATAAAAAACAACTGTCTTCCCCGTCTTACAATCCGCGTTTTATAGAGATAGAGAGGAGGGAAGTTACAGTGAAGAAAAGTTTCGAGAAGAGAGAGGCAGTTGTCGGGCGGTTATGACAGTAGATAGCACCTCTTTGGAATGCCTCTTCAGTGATGTATTCTTCGCGGAATGAAGTTACACTGGAGGAGTTTAAAGAATGCGTAAATTATTCCTTGATCCCGTTGGAATTCATGGCGGTTACGGCAACTTCTCTGTTGTCTCTTATCTGTTTCCAAGTTTGTAGAAGCGTTGACGTTCATGCGACGGACGGACGAGGAGAATTTAGCTCCCGAAGACAGGTCGTCGATAGGTTTATCGGATGAAGGTGGCGACGTGGAGAGGACGCGTCGCGCGATAGCCGTCGAGAATCGATGTCGGGTGATTTGGATTGCTGACATGAGAACAGATTTGCTCGATGCTCGCCTGGCGATGATTCATGTATTTAAGTTGACTCCGCGATTGTCCTTCAGAACTAGTTATGCTTGATGATATTCCTAAAGAGACAATAGGCTGACAGTATATATCAATTGTGAAATTCCAATGGCAATTAAAACGGCTTGGACTATAAGGACAGAGGAGTGCTCACTAAATCAACAATAACATAATATGAACTAAGGTTGATAATAGTGTTTTTGCATAATGTTAGAGAAATCAGGAGATATAAGAAAAGCAAAGAAGAGCAAGATTTCTGGGCAGAATGCCCCTTCTCTTCTTTGTCCAGCTTCTCATGGCCATTAGCAGCTGGACAAAGAAGAGAAGGGGCATTCCGCCTAGAAATCTTGCTCTTCTTTGCTTTTCTTATATCTCCCGATTTCTCTAACATTCGCGTAAAACACTATTATCAACCTTAGTTCATATTATGTTATTGTTGATTTAGTGAGCACTCCTCTGTCCTTATAGTCCAAGCCGTTTTAATTGCCATTGGAATTTCACAATTGATATATACTGTCAGCCTATCGTCTCTTTAACTGGTATCAGAGCACAAGGTTCGTTGGCTGCATTTATTACTGTGAAGATGATAGGTGGATCATCAGTTCGAATGGTTGCTTTCAATGGCAGTAATTGGGCAATTTGGAAAGCTAGAATGGAAGATTTTCTCTGTTGCAAAGACTTGCAGGGTCCTTTGCTAGGAGATGGTGCCAAGCCAGAGAAGATGTCTGTGGAAGAATGGAGGATTCAAGACAGAAAAACTGTGGGATACATTCGTCAATGGATTTGTGATAATTTTTATCACAATGTTGCCCAAGAGAAGACAGCTCATTCTTTATGGAAGAGATTGTAGAAGCTCTATGAGACCAAGAATGCAAACAATAAGGCCTTCTTGATGAAAAGGCTTGTGAATCTGAAATATGTTGATGGGAATCCTGTCGCTGACCACTTGAATGATTTTCAGAATATTTCTAATCAGCTTACCTCTATGAACATAAATCTTGAAGATGAGTTGCAGGCTTTATTCCTTCTCAGTTCATTTCCAGAAAGTTGGGAGACTCTCGTTGTCTCTTTGAGCACGCTGCGCCAAATGGAGTTGTCTCTATGGAGCAAGTGAGCGCGAGCATCCTGAATGAGGAGTTAAGGAGGAGAAATGCAGGGACTAGCAGCGGGGAGTCTCAAGCACTTGTTTCCGAAAATAGAGGAAGAGGAAAGTCAAGGGACAAGGGTCATGCAGACAAGGGCCGGAGCAAGTCAAAGTCAATGAAAGATATTGTTTGCTATAATTGTGGTGAGAAGGGGCACTTCAAGAGCCAGTGCAAACAGTCCAAGAAAAATAAGAAGAAAAATCAAGAAGGAGACGATGGTGGGGCAAAGGAGATCATCGCCACAGCGCAAGACGGTGATTTCTTGATTTTGTCTACTAATGAGGATGTTCTTTCATGTGAGTGCCAGGACTCAGAGTGGGTGGCTGATACGGGTGCTTCTCTTCATGCCACACCACGGAGGGAGTCATTTTGCACATATCGAAGTGGGCAGTTTGGTGTTGTCCGAATGGGCAACAAAGGCATTTCAAATATTGTGGGCATTGGCGATGTGAAGATCAAGACCAACCTGGGCTACGAGCTGTTGCTTAAAGACGTGAGGCACGTAGCAGATCTCCGGTTGAACTTGCTATCAATCGGAAGGTTGGACGATGAAGGTTTTGAGAGCAGGTTTGGTGGAGGACGGTGGAAGTTAATAAAGGGGTCTCTTGTTCTTGCCTCCGCTAGAAAGTCTAACACCTTGTATAAGCTTGCTGCTCAAGCCTGCAGCGATGAGGTGAATGCTGCAGAGAAAGATCCCAGCATGGAGTTGTGGCATCGGAGGTTGGGCCACATGAGCGAGAAGGGGCTACAAGCTCTTTCAAGGAGAAACGTTCTACCGGACTTCAAAGGTACACGTCTAAACCCTTGTGTTGATTGCCTTGCTTGCAAGCAGCATAGAGTTTCCTTTGCTAGTCCAAAAGTGTCAAGAAAACCTTGTCTTATTGGATCGCATTTATTCGGATGTTTGTGGTCCATTGAAGACGAAGACACCACATGGAGCCATTGATGTGCATGGCATTAGTGGTGCTCTTTATTTTGTCACTTTTATAGATGATTGTTCCAGGAAAGTTTGGGCCTATCCTTTGAAGACGAAGGATCAAGTTGCTGATGTCTTCAAGGAATTTCATGTTCGGGTGGAAAGAGAGACGGGCCAGAAGATGAAGTGCATCAGGTCTGATAATGGTGGTGAATATATGGGGTCACTTGACAGTTATTGCAAGCAACAAGGCATTCGTCATGAAGTGACAGTCCCAGGTACTCCTCAGCATAATGCAGTGGCAGAGAGGATGAACCGCACCATCATGGAGAGGATCAGGAGTATGTTGTCTCATGCCAAGCTGCCCAAAAGATTTTGGGATGAGGCATTGAGGACGGCAGTGGACCTGATTAATCTTTCCCCCAGTATTCCCCTGGATGGCGATGTTGCAGAGCATGCGTGGTCGGGAAAAGAGGTTTCCTACAAGCACTTGAAGGTGTTTGGGTGTCGTGCTTTTGCTCATGTTCCAGATGTGGAAAGGTCCAAATTGGATGGTAAGACAAAGGAATGTGTTTTTCTTGGTTATTCTCATGATGATTTCGGGTACAGGCTTTGGGACCCGATGAAGAAGAGGGTATTCCGAAGCAGAGATGTGATTTTCTTTGAAGATCAGAATGTCGGAGACCTATAGAAGGAAAGGCGGTCAGATGACTCAGTAGAGCAGGGAGAAGATGTTGATCCAGTGGTACCTCAGATACCTCATGGTGATGGGGGAGGTGCAGAGGAAGAAAGGGAGCAAGAGGAGATGCCCCAAGAAAATGGTGCTACACCTACCAAGCAAGAGGGTGTAGAGGAGATCCCCCTGGAGCCAGAGCTGAGACGGTCTTCAAGGCGACATCAGCCCTCAAGAAGGTACCCTATTGATGAGTATATTATGCTTACTGACTATGGTGAGCCTGAATATTATCAGGAAGCAGTAGAAGGTGAACATAAGGATGAATGGTTAGCAGCTATGCGGGACGAGATGGACTCGTTGCATGAGAATCACACCTATGACTTGGTATCGTTACCAAGAGAGAGGAAAGCATTGAAGTGCAAGTGGATCTTCAAGCTGAAGACTCAAGAGAATTCTTCAAAGCCAAAGTACAAGGCTAGGCTGGTCGTCAAGGGTTTTGGGCAGAAGAAGGGTATTGACTTCGATGAGATATTTTCTCCGGTTGTTAAAATGTCTGCTATACGCATTGCTCTAGGTATGGCTGCTAGTATGGACCTAGAGGTGGAGCAGCTGGATGTGAAGACAGCCTTTCTCCATGGTGATTTGGAAGAGGAGATATACATTGAGCAACCAGAAGGTTTTGAAGTGAAAGGTAAGGAACAACTTGTATGCATATTGAAGAAAAGTCTTTATGGCTTGAAGCAAGCCCCACGGCAGTGGTACAAGAAATTTGACTCATTCATGACTGAGAATGGGTTCAAGCATACAACAGCAGATCCTTGTGTTTATGTCAAGTGGTTTGGTGAGAATTTTATTCTTCTCCTATTATATGTTGATGATATGCTTATCTTGGGGAAAGATATGTCCATCATTAGCAGAGTTGAAGAAGGAGTTAAGTAATTCATTTGCGATGAAGGACTTGGGACCAGCCAAGCAAATCCTAGGGATGCAAATCTCCCGTGATAGGAAAGCCAAGAGGATATGGCTGTCACAAGAGAGATACATCGAGAAAGTGTTGGAGAGGTTTGGTATGAAGGATTCTAAACCAGTTGGGTCCCCCTTAGCGAATCATTTTAGGCTATGTGCAGAACAGTGCCCTAAAAGTGATGAGGAGAAGAACAAGATGAAGAATGTACCGTATGCCTCAGCAGTTGGGAGTTTGATGTATGCTATGGTGTGCACACGTCCAGACATTGCCTATGTTGTGGGCATTACAAGCAGATTTCTTGCAAATCCGGGGAAGGAGCATTGGGCCGCGGTGAAGTGGATACTTCGTTATCTCAGGGGGAGCTCCAAAGCTAGCCTATGCTTTGGAGGGGGGCTGCTGTGTTGTGTGGTTACATAGATGCAGATATGGCCAAAGATATAGATACGAGGAAGTCCACTTCTCGTTTTGTTGTCCTATTTGCAGGGGGAGCTGTGTCATGGCAATCCAAGCTGCAAAAGTGTATTGCTCTTTCCACGACTCAGGCGGAGTATGTGGCTACCACTGAGTTATGCCAAGATGAGTATATGGTCTATTGCGATAGCTAGAGTGCTATCCATTTGAGCAAGAACTCTTCTTTCCACTCGAAGGCGAAGCATATTGATGTGCGGTACCATTGGATCAGAAATGTGTTGGAGGAGAAGCAGTTGCAGCTGCAGAAGGTCCACATAGATGATAATGGGGCAGACATGTTGACAAAGCCGTTGTCAAAGGAAAAGCAAGAGGGAGGTCGAAGGATGGTCGGCATGGAGATACCTCATTCAGCCTGAGGCCTTTAATTTTATTTTATTTTTGGGCTGAAGGGGGAGGTTGTTGGGCACGTGAGCCATAAAGTGGCACGCGAACCACTTTAAGCTCACGTGCCAGGGCTATTTCAGCCCAAAAATTGCCCTTTGGGCGGGGAATGCAATATTAGGGCATGGCGAGGCCGCGATTTGGCTCTCTGACGGTGAGTCTTTTCAGGAATCGGTGAGAGCACCCAGAACTCTTCCCAGGTGAGGAAAGAGGCTGCAGAGGAGATATCTGAAGGTGGAGAGGCCTGCTAATGGCCATGAGAAGCTGGACAAAGAAGAGAAGGGGCATTCCGCCCAGAAATCTTGCTCTTCTTTGCTTTTCTTATATCTCCTGATTTCTCTAACATTTTGCAGAAACACTATTATCAACCTTAGTTCATATTATGTTATTGTTGATTTAGTGAGCACTCCTCTGTCCTTATAGTCCAAGCCGTTTTAATTGCCATTGGAATTTCACAATTGATATATACTGTCAGCCTATTGTCTCTTTAATTCCGGCGGTGAGCCTTCCAGACAAACGGCTCCCTTCGCGATGGCGGACTGGACTAGGATTAGATTGACGAGCATGCACACAACTGGGAGCGTTCTTTAGGCGAGAAAAGTGGCGACCAAAACAAGTAGAAAATACTTCATCAAGACTGTTAGAGAGAAATAGAAATGCTGGAGTCAGATATGAGAAAAATTGGCTCTTTCGGAGATCGGAGCAGATGAATGAGGAAGAGATTCAACGATATCAAGCTTCCGTGGTTGATTTTACTTGACCAGGCATCGTAATCCGTAAAACTCGATCGGCTAATATGACGAGAAATTAGTTTTTGTATTATACAGTCATGTACATTGGGAAATCTTCGTTATTTCCCTTTGAATTTTGTGTGTGTCGTCAAGCGTGAGTCTTGCCTCCTTAGGTGTGAGACAACGTGGATGCTTACGGAATTGATCAAGTGAGTCATTTCTGTCCTTTAAAGTTTCCACTTGATCGGTTGATGAAGAGAGGTCTTCCTCGCAGAAGCCCTCAGGTATCATCAAGGTGCTCCCTTGTTCCACGTCAATAGGATAGAGTTTGCATGGCATATTCTCAATTTGATGGTAATCTTGGGCAGTTGTACGTCGTGAAGTTGACGTGTGGTAGATCCTTAACACTTGAACCGATGGGTAGTCCTCAGTGAGAACCGTCGGGAAACTGTTGCATGGATGATAGTGACGTTAGCGAAATCTTCAAACGTTGAGAGTCCATTCGGTGAGATGAAGTAGGGTAGAGATTGAGCGATAATAAGCAGCGGCTGTTGATAACATGCAATTATAACTTGAATTCTTACCCTAATTAACTCATATTCATGCTTATTTTATGTGAATATGATGCATGTTATCATACTTTTTAGGAATTTTCTCCATTGGCATGTCATTTCACTAAAGTTGATATTTATGCATAAATTAGGGATAATTTCATGTTAAATAGATTATTAATCTTTTCGTTTAAATTAATAGAAGTTAATCTCTATTATTAAATGATTTTTGACTTTAGTAAATGTTTAGAAAGATAATTTCAAGATGAATTGATGATTTATAGTGTTTAATGAAAAATGATTTAAGTAAATTTTAATTCATCTTGATTTCTTAATTCTAAATATATTTTAATTGACATGATATTAAAAAGAAGAGAATTTGTGATCTAATGGAGAAAATTTGGATTAAAAAGGAGTTGTACATTTTAATTTATGAATTTATGAAGTTTTATACTCTTTTTCTAAATTTTATTTGATTTTTAAATGAATTTTAAGGCCTTTTTCTATTTAAAAAATCGGAAAAAGGGGGTAGGCTTACCGCAGGTGATGACGAGGCGAGCGGACTCAGGCGACCGGCTGACGTGGCGACGAGCTGACGTGGCAAGGCGGTGATGTGGCGCGCGGGACCACCGCGCCGTTACGACGTGGCACTGAGGCCACGTGGCAGGACGCGTGTGGCCCGCGCGTGACGCGTGGCTGACACGTGTGCGAGTATATCATATAGTATATAAGCCTATTCTTAGAACTGGCTATTTACATTGATTCGTCTCCCTATTTAACCGCATCATTCTCCTTTATTTTCTCCGTGTGGGACTATGTTCCCACACGGTTCTTACCTTGCAGGACGCGTGGCGGCACGATAGGCGTCGGATCCAGCTGGCTCTGATCGCAGGGCGTCGATCGCGTGGACCCGAGTCCACACGATCGCCAGATCAAACCCGTGCCTAAAATACATCGTAAGTGAAATGATCGCATGGCTTACCTTTCGCCACATGGACGCGTCGTTAGCGTCCGATCTTCGTCGAGACGAGGACCACGCGATCTCCATCGGACGGCCACGTGATCGCGCAATCGAGGCCCTCCAATCTACTTGGCTTCATCGATCCAACGGCCACATCGCGCGAGCGTAGGATTCCGATCTGACGGCCAAGAGAATCCCTATTCGTGAAGATCGGTGGAGCGTTGGATTCTGATCTGACGGCGTCGGCAGCGTGTGGAAGAACTCCACGATCGCGGCCTGATCGAACCGCGATCGCGGCGCGATCGAGCCGCGATCGAGGAGATTTCGCCGTGGAATCGTCGCCGGTCGAACGGGTGGTGATCGAAGAAGGACTAACACCACGATCGGCGCCCGATCGCGATCCGATCGTGGCACGATCGTGGCGAAAATCGCGGCAAAAATCGTGGCAAACGTGAAGCAAAATTGAAGCTGAAATCAAGCCGATTCATCGCGGATTTGAAGCCACGACCCATGCCCAAAGAATCACCTCCACGACGCTTGAAAACCGCCCCCACGAACGCTTCAATTAGCCACGATCTTCGGGCCAATTTCTTCTTTAAAACCCATGTATTTCTTCTTTATTCTTCAACTTTTGATCGACTCGTGAAGAAATTAAGCGAGTTTCGAGGAAGGTCTTAAGTTCTCGTGATCCTCTGCTTCCAAGAGTGTAGAGACGCAGCCATTGAAGCATGATAATCACGATTTCATCTCTTGATTTCATCGAATTTTTCCCTTGAATTCCCAACGTCCACGAGGAAGAATCCGAGCAAATTCGCTTCAATCCACGAGAATTGAGGCCCCATTCTTGCGTCAATCGGGTTAGTAGTGAGGTTCGATCGATTATCAAGAGGTAATTTGTATTTTTATTAGGTTTAGATCTTTAATTTTGCAAATTAGTTCATAGTGTTCTTCATTTTCCCCAATTTTAGGTCCAAAAAGTCGCTGATTTTGAAAATAGGATATCTCTCTGATTATAATTCCAAATCACTTGATTTTGTTTTCATTTGATTCCTCTTTTCATCAGCTTTCCGTGGATAGAAAATTCATCAAATTCCCGAGTTCATTTGACCCTTCAATTTAACGTTTGACCATAGGATCTGTTCATCTTTCATCAGAAGTCAAACGTTGACTTTCAGGGGTCAATTACTTTTTTTATTGACAAAATCAGAATTTTGATAATTTTGGTCTTGTTGGATTCCTCTGGTTCTTAGCTTTTCCATTGACATATAAATTGCAAGATTTGGATTTTCATTTCGGCATTCAATCTGAAGATTTCCTCCGAGGTGTTCATTTCGGGGATTTTCTGATCATTGATTTTTCAATAATTCATAATAAATCCATTTCTTATCAAAAAATTACGAAATATATATCAATAAATTCCATTTTCTCTCTAGTTTCCAAATATCTAATTTTCGTAATCTTCTGACTCTGTTTGATTCTCTGATTTTGCAGAACACCTACTGCTGGTCAAAGTCAATGCTTTGACTTTGACTTTTGACTTTTCTCTGTCAAATCCGAGATTTCAATTCTTAAAACTTCTTATTTACCTTATTTATATCATTTCCATATCTTACATCTTATTTTCTCTTATTCAAAACTCCTTTTAAACCTAGGTTTGACCAAGTCAACTCTGCGATTAAAGTCAACCCTGCTCTCTGTGGATCGACCCGATACTTACCCAATACTTGATTATTATATCTTGTCTTTGTGAGTTCGATTTTATAAATTTTGTTTTAACATCGTCTTTGTGTTTTAACGACGCACAAAAACGACACGTCAGCTGTCGGTGAGAGTAGAAGTGAATGACATCTGACGTCAAAGCCATGTAAGCTTGCTCCCGAAGAATCCTTCCAGAAAGGTTTTCTGACCTTTCCTATCCATTTTGTTCAGGTTGGATCATTGTTTCTGGGTCAAAGAACTGATGGAAATGGTTGAAGCTGCTCTTTTGTTGACTTCTGTCTATAATTTGATAGAGTTGACCGTGGAGTGGTTGTGGAATGCTTCATGTGCGTTTCAATGCTCCATACTGATCTTGAATGAGATTGAGACTGAGATAATCTTCTTTGTTGGAAGCTTCTTTGATGTTCCTCAAACTTTGACTTCATAACATTGTCTTCATCTTGGATGATCTCCATAATTTGCTTGAACAGTCTTGACTTAAGAATCTTCTTGCATGGGAGATTGACTTGAAGTAGAATCTGATGGCAATGCTTACATAGGTACTATTAATTAGATCTCTCCTACTTCTATCTAAGGGAGGGTTTCAAAGCGAAGGACATTTAATAACAAAAGGATTTCCTACTGATTTTCTTTGAGATCATTAATTATAACTATACAAGGTACCTATGATATAGTGGATAAAGTTTGGAAAATAGGGAACCTATATCAAGGTAGAAGGTGGTTGACTTGGTCCATTCAAGGAGTTCTAAGTTTCTAACGATAAAATTTTAACTTCTTTTGACCAAGTCAATCTTTAGATCAGTTTATAAATGGGAGAGGAGGGAAAGTAATCCCCATTGGATCTTCACTCTCTTTTAAAGATTTAGAGCGGTCTTTTTCACTCACTTCATGGATAGTGATTTTCTCAAATTTTTGGATGAGGAAAAGAATGGCATGTTGTTGTAACTGAGGGTGGGTTCTCTTCCTTAATGTATACCTTTGTTCAATAGGAACCCTTGTGTTCATGTCTTGGGAGAATTCTCCATCAATACCATTCATGGATTCAAATGGATCAATTCAATTAACTCTTTCTCCAAAGAGCACCCACTATCTATCCTTGATGTCTCAACACCAATGGCCACAGGATCAGCCATACTCATCATATGAGTCAAATCATACAGTGATATTCTTTTTGGATAATTTGATGTCCTTCTCGAATATCCCACGAATAGAGATATTTAGAGCAGATGTTTAAAGACCAGCGATCACTGTATTATGATCTCATCATAATTCACTAGATCATTGCATATGTTCATGGACTTCATTGCAAGCATCACACGAGAATGAAAATGAATAAAAGTTCATTTAAATGAATATAAATGAAAGATGAAGGTATGATTGGCTTGCACGCCACATAATATCCATCACCCAAGTCACAAAAACATATGCAGATTGGCGAAAGTTGAAACATTAGTGGTAAAGGTTGCCAAGATCAATGGCATTAGCTAGGACAATGGCAACAAAGCACGGCGCAAGCTAGGGCACCAGTGGGCTAGCTAGGACACTAACTGAAAGAGGTCCAGTTGGTTTGGGCAGGAGTATAAGGGTCAATTGTATGCCTTATACGAATGCCAAGGGTGATCAAGCTATTGATGTCTTTGACACTCTAGAGAGGCCATGGCGAACAAGTAACAAGGGCCACTCACGCATGGTTAGCTTCAATGTGGGTGCTTCGCAAAGGCATTCGTGGATCTGATTGCGAAGTTACTTGTTTGGAGATCAAGGGGCAGCGCCCCATTGAAAAAAAAATCCCAAAATTTTCCACATTAAAATTTTTTGCCCCAAAATTTTCCACTTGAGCGAGTCACAATACTTACTGGTCAACCCAAATTGTAGGTCGTCAGTTCATGGCCGACTTCAAGTTTCAAGCAAGGTCACAATTTAAAGGGGTCAGAGCTAGATTGATGACTGCATGCTTGTCAATATGATAATTGGATACGTGACAATGATGTAGGGACCAAAATTTTCACAAGCAAACCCTAAGCACACTCTAATATCATGTGGAATTAAATGATGATATATTGAGATAATTAGGAATGAGGGAGGCTGATTGATAAGCATAAAATCACAAGTATAAAAACTATACTCAACTCTTTGAATTTAATCCTAAAATTTAGAATAGTTTTTGAGTTGAGGTAAAATCTATTGGAAGGATGGTTAAGATATTTAAATGAAGGATTATTATTTGTCTTTCTTACTTAGAAAGCATGAATGATTAATGAAAAAGGGAGATGTATGTGAAAGATGTGATTATCCAATCAAACACTTCCAAATCTCTCATTGAAGATAAGAAATGTTTTAGTGGATGATAGAATGATGATTTAGGGTTGAAAAAATGGATTTGTGGATTGAAACGATAATAAAAAAATGAAAAAACTGAAAGAAAATTATCCTTATCTAAATATTCATGGTAAAAAAATCACTCTAGCGGTACTCTTCGATCAATTACCCCTTCAAGATCTCATACATCTCACTCAGACTTGGTGTCATGCATCTAACACAAGGAATAAATAGAAAAGAGAATAAACTAGCTAAAAATGATATCTAGTACACAATGAACAATCAGTCAGTGCTCTCTTTTCTTTATCTAGCCAATGCTAGAAACCACCGAAGAAACGTCAAAAAACTTTATTTTCAGCCTCGAAGTTTAAATCAGTCATAGTGAAGTCAAAGAGCATGAAATGAATGTCATGTCCACGTAATTTCAGCTACAAAACTCCATTGGGCTCATGAGATATCATGATTTTTGGCCATATTTATTTTTATCTCTCCTTGTCAACAACCTTAATTTACGCGCCTCTCAACTCTTAACACAAATTCCCATATCTTGGGCATAAAAATTGAGGTAAAACCTTCCTTTAAAATATTGAAATGTAAACTCCCTCTCCTCTTTTTCTCTCCTCTATCTTTTCTCTTTTCTCTCTCCTCTCTCCTCTCTCTTCTAAAGGGATGCATGACAAAAATATAAAATTCAATGCCACAAATATGATGAGGTGCCATACAATCATGAGAAGAGAGAGAAAATATAGAATCAAAAGAGAGATAAATAGGGAGGGAGAGATGGGTAATCCTCTCTCTCGTGAAAAATTACTGCACTGCAAAATTGTTACGCCACAATTTCTTACGCAGAAATGTTTCCACTTCACTGATCACTGTCAGATATTAGAGAGGGAGAGAGAGTAAGAAAGAGAGAGGGAGTTTACTTCCCTCACTCGACTTTAGCATGTGAAAGAGGGAGAGAGGGAGAGAGAGTGAAGAGAGAGAGAGAGAGAACAATTTCTCTCTCTCTCCCATGGCACAAATTCACACGAAGAGACAAAAATAGAGAGTAGATAGAGAGAAAAAGGAGAGAAAGGGAGAAAAGAAAAAAAGGAGGGAAAAAGAGGAAGAGAGAAAAAAAGAGAGAAGAAAGAGAGAATCACTCTCTCTCCTCTCATTGGCCATGGCACGATCACATAAATAGTTCCAAAGAATTATTTGTGATCATTTTAAATAAAAAAATCTTATTTTCTGGATATAAATTATTCATTTTTAAATCATTTTGACTTTTCAAAAAATTCTCAAAACATCTCAAAAATCTAAAAAAATCAACTTCCTCATAGAAGTAAGGTTAGTCATTAAAAATCATGATAATGTGTATTATAAATATTTTTCATGTCATTAGTATATTTTCAATGAGATATAAAGTGAAATTTCATTTTATGATTAAAGAAAAATTATCTTCTTGGAGAATCAATGTCATAAAATATTCATAAAATGTTACCTAATCATGAAAATTCAAGAATATCCATGTAAAACATAGAGATTGTCATTTTAAACCACAATAACATGCATTTATGCTCATTTTCAAAGGAATAAATGCACAAAATGTATGAGATAAATGCATTACAATGTATGTTATTAATGAATTTCTTATACAAAAGGGAAACCCTACACGAGAGAAGAAGAGAATTATAGAATTATCATTTTGGGTCCATATTCACTCACAAAGATATTATTATATCACCATTGCAAGAATAGCAAGTTGTACTGAAGGCATCACCATCCTAATGCATGCCACATCTATGTCAAATCATGGATTTCATGAGAGAGATCAATGCCAAAGTTAAAATATTCCGATATATGAATAATTTATGAATGTATTTTCAAATAGGTTTTGTCATATCTTCTTCCTTGCTATGATGAAATATGATTTTTCATCATAGGTCTTCTACAATGGCTATCAACATTCAATTAATAAATTCTCAGTGCATTTCAACAGTGATCGACAACAATTTGGCATAAATTCTTAAATAAACAATTTTTTTCCCAGAAAAGGCCACAAGAGTTTAAGCACAAGCAAAATGGAGAGGGAGACCCTTTTACAGCATTTTTGGGCTTCAAACCACAAGATCGACAGTTCAAGGGGCACATGGGTTGAGATTGTACCACATGTTCCCTTAAAACAAGAGAAATCCCCCAAAAAAACCAAAAGTCAAGAAAAAGTGATCGGGAGAAATTCTGTCCATCCAATTGCGTGTTTTGTAGATTTTGGATGGCCTAGATGGTGCCACTTGGCCACTAGATGAGGCATTCATGCAAACCAACCTTCAAGATGCATTTGAGTTGTTGGGTGAGATGCTTGATGGGCAAGAAGCACCAAATGATGCCACGTGCCCCAAATTAGAAGAAAAAATGTTGCAATGAATGGCACCTATTGGATGGAGATCCAAGCATCAAAATCTACCATGTGTTATGTCCCTGAAATCTTAAAAACCATCAGGCAAAATGATGGGATTTGGGACTTGGCAATCCCTTAAAATTTTGATCAAAACATCAAATGCTACGAAATACATCAAATCAAACATTCAAAATGATGAAGCACCAAGAAATGATGATTATATTATATAGTATAAATCAAAATCCATTCTTACAATGTTCATTGTGAGAGTTCATAAAAGTTGTTCAAATATCCAAACTCAATTAGTATCTGTTGAGATCCGAGGCACGACAAGTTCTCCGAAGTTTTGATCGAGATATCAAACATAGTGAAAGCCATTGAGTCGAACATTGAACAAAATTGAAGCACCAAGAGAATATGATCCCATTATATTATAGATGATCATATCATCATGTATAGATAAAGCTCATACTTATAGAGATTATCTGAAAGAGCTCGTAAAGCCATTCAAGCATCTGGCCCCTATCAGTATCCACACAGTCGCAAGACGATTAGATCACCTCTAGAACACTCATCATCACAAAAGGAAGAGACGAGAGGGGAGAGGTTTCCACTAGGCTCACATATGAACCCTTGCTATGGTTATTCTCCCCCTATTTATAGACTTTGGAAATATGAAATTTTCATGAAAACCCTTATTCTTATATCTATATCTCTTAACAAAGTGAAATCATTAGGTCATTAAAAACACACCTCCACGTGTCAAAAACCAAACTCACTTAATTTAAAGATTAATTAGGAATTAATTACCATAGGGGTGAGCAAAGCTCAAGTCCATGGAGAATTAATTTTTTTAAATGTTTTTCAAATTCAATCAAATTGGATGATAAATTGAAATAAAAAATTAGCAGAAATTTTAGACTATCCACGGAATCAAACATCACTCAAATCACATTTGTATCCATGGAGAAATGAAGGAGTGAAGTGTTAGGATAAAATTCGTTTGTGAAGAGAGAGAAAATGACCAAATTTATCCAAATTAACCTAATTTTAGCTTCAAAATTAAAATCTAATGCTAAATAAAAAAGAGTAGAAGGAAAACACAAAATCTAACTTGAAACCATACTCAAAATGATCAAATTAATCGTTGAATCAATGCTTTTTGTTCCCTGCTTTTGAAAATAGAAATTTGGAGTTCAAGAGGTGATTTCTCTCTATTCGCTCTATGAAATCTTGAATTCAAACACTCTTTCGACATAGAAATGAGTCTAGAACCTAATTGAAGCAAGATATTAAATGATTAAGATGTCAAAAAGATTTGATTGATTGAAACATCCAAGAATACTCACATCATCAAAGAGAGAGAGAGTATAAATAGGATGAGAATTGGTCATGGCCATTGGATCATCTTTTCATCTTCGATCAATGGTTGAGATTCAATAAAGGGAGACGAATCGGTATCCTTAAGTCATGGCCATTAGATTTGAGATGGAGTGCTCAGATTTCACCGCATCACCATATGTATATCAGGCGTCGTGTAACGGTTGCTTTTTAATCTCCATAAAACACTCGAGATGATGACACATGTCCACAAGAGTCCATTGGGGGCATTTGATCATGTCTATTATAACTCCTTTGATGAATGTATAGGATTAATCAACGCTTAATGTAAGCAAATTGACGTGGAATCACAGCACGCTGTGCACCCCCATAACTGAAGTGAAAATCAAGGATTAAGATTAAATCCATTAATTCACTATGATCCAATGTCTGTGGATGTGCCACGTCACTTGTGTACCTAACTTTAGTCCAGCATTCAAATAATGAGAGAAATCTATGCGTATAATAGGGTGACATGATAGTTAAATAAAATCAGCCCATTAATGACAATTAATGCTAATTACACTCTCTCACATGCAACACATTCCGCGCCACATGACACCCTCACACTTTGCCGTGTGGTGATATGCAAACGCACATGCCACATCAACTGCCACATCAAGCCTTTTAATAATATTTTAAATAATTTTGATTAAAACTTAAAAATTTCCTTTAAAATTAGAAACCTTATATCTTTTAAAATAAAACTCTTTTTTAATCCATTTTTTATCAGAGATTAATTTATGCTTAATTGTCTATCATTTTATGTTTAATTGAATTAATAAGGGAATAAATTTTTAACTAAAAAATACACTCATCTTTCTTGAAAAATAATGGTAACTAATTTAAGAGTGTATAGAAAAGTATTTTTCTCTAACTATTTTTCTTTTAAAACTCAAATAAAATCTCAAATAAAATTAGGATAATCTATTTTTCAAAATTCAACATATGATTAACCCTTAAAATAATGCATTTTGAGATATTTTTTATTTAATTGTATAGAATGATAAATAAGTACTCTAAGTATGATAATATGCAATATAATGGTATTTATTATACCTAAAATGTCTTGATAATTAGGTAATTACAACTATAAGTTTCAAGTTATCATCTACCGATGCCCATTGACCTTATGTGTATGACTGTCTATGTCCGTATATCTCCCCAGTTAATGATTCTATTGACCCAATAACACTTATTAGTCTTCCTTATCAATTAACTATATCAAGATATGAATTAATAAACTAAGGACTGATTTAACCTAATGGAAAATTTGAGTTGACAACCCAACCGGTGTCAAGATACACCACGTGCTCTAGGAGATAGAGTATATCAAAACTCCTTCATAAAACCTTGTCATCATTAGTTACCTTGTATGCAGAATTCTCTATCTGCGTGGAGACCAATGAATGACTTAGGGTATGGCTAATTTCCAAACCCTAAGTAGTCACTCAATTTAGCATTTTAGCTTGTAGGAAGTAATCGAAAACAACTTCTTTGATATTTTCACTACCTTGTTTAAGAATTTAACCAATTCAGTGAACTATTTCTATGAATTCTTTGTCCAAAAAGCACCCACTATCAATCCTTGGTATCTCCACACCGATGGCTACACGAATAGTCATACTCAACATATGAGTCAAATCATATACTACTATTCTTTTTGAATAATTTGATGTCCTTCTCTAATATCCCACAAATAGGAATGTTTAGAACATATGTTTAAAGACTAATGCTCATTTTATTATGATCTCATCATAATTTACTTGGTCATTACATATGCTTCATGGTAAATAATTTTTTTTCTAGTCTCATTTCTAGACTCATTTCTAGACTCTTGCTTTCAATCATTTCTAGACTCATTTTTGCGTCCACATAGTGGCTGAAAGTAAGATTTTGTCGATCAATTAGGGAGAATTCGCCTCTTGAACATCGAAGATCATTTTCGAAATCGTGGAATGAAAAGCCTTGAATACGGAGATTAATCGGATCATTTTGATCGCTATCTCAGGTTAGATTACGTGTTTTCCTTTTAATCTTTCGTCATGTACCATCAATTGTAATTTAGGATCGTTAATTTAGTTAATTTAGTCTTTTAATATGGGATTTCTCTTAAATCGCGTTCGGAAATTTTTCTCTAATTCATTCATCGATTCCTCCACGAATCTTGATACAAATCGAGTGATTTTTTATTCTGTGCATTCGTCTTTGAGTTCTCTTTCCAAATCTATCATTTTTCCTAATTTCTCACCTAGATTCATCGTTCGATTTGATCCAATTTCAAAAGATCTCTCGAAAATCCCTTATTTCTCCGTGGATTCGACCCTTATTTACCAATATACTATTCAATTCTTGATTAAATCATAAAATTTGTGAGTTTTGGCTTTATTTTTTACATGAATCGGTATGCAATTAACGACCACATCGATTCGTTTCGTCATGTGTGATCGTCTAGGCTCATATATCTAGTCAACTAATAAGTTTATTGACTCAATAACACTTATTAGTCAACCTTAATAATTAACTACATCAATAAATAGATTAATTAACCAATGATTGATTCAATCCAATCATACCACGTGCTCAATGGGTCAAGTTGCCAACCCATTGAGTGCCAAGCTATATCACGTGCTCTATAAGATATCAAGTGTATAAGAACTCTTTTGTGTAACATTTTCATCATTAGTTACATGTATGTATAATCTTTTATTTGCGAGACTTATGAATGATCTAATCTATGTTCAACGTTCAAATCATTATCATTTCTACTAAAAATCCTTAATATTTCAAAACTTTCATCTATCCTCAAGATGTTTGATAATGTGTCATTGATGCATTCATTTTCATCATTATAAATGGGTTGTAACACATAATTCTGGTGAATATAATGCACGTAATCATGTTTTTTATGATATTTTTTGCATTCATCATTTCATTCCACTCATATACTCAACTTGCATCTATTTAGTACTAATTTAGTAATTAAATAAATATGCCCTATCATGTACCATTCTTTTCAATTACTTATACTATGAGACTAACCCCATTTGACTCTTTCAAAGTCAAGTGATTGAATTCTCGCATTTTCTATGAGTTTGTGGATGTCAGGACATAGGTATGCAAGTAGGAAAGCATAGATATGGATGACGATACGAGTAAAGAGGAAACAACTCTCCACTAAATTTGAACACCAAGACAACCATATTTTTATGAAATGTGGTAAATGAGGTTTGAATTTGGTAGAGAGATCATCATAAGTTTTTTTAGGATGATCCAAAATTGATTTAGAATGAATATTAGGCCAATATCCTTATTTATATGGAGGTTGGACCAAACTTAAATTTTTATTAAATGAGACCTTAATATTTTCTAATGATTTTAGATATTTTTGGATAGAAAGATAAATAATCAAATTCTTCATCCAATGGAGAAAATTTTGTAGAAAAGAAAGTTTTATTTTATGAGATATTCAATTTCTAAGTTTAGCAATTTTTCTGGAAGTTTTCTAGAATTTTTGGAATTTTTTGTGAACTTTTTAGGGACTTTTCTGATTTTGAGCATATTTACAAAACTGCCACTCTAATTTTTTTAAGTAGAACTTTATAGAATTGTCCCTCCGATTTTTAAAGTAAAAATTTACATAAATAACCCTCGTCGCGATCTCAATCAACGGCTATGATTTCTCTAAATTAAAATCAGGATATCTTATGATAGAGTTTTGAGCTGAAATTTTATTTCTAGATTCATCTTTTAACCCTCTATCCATCCATACCCTTAGATAAAATAATCGAGCTGGAAAAAATGATTTTAATAATTAGATTCTTTTACCCCTCTTTACACTCAAACCCTAAGAACCCACCAATAAAAGACTTCATTTTCTCTCTACTTGCATTTTTTGGCTCTCTCTTTGCATCAAGCTACCAGAACAAAAAGGAGAGGAGATCAAGGCCCTAGGAGGCGCATTGTTTGATGCTCAACCTTATAGTGAAGCAGGGAGCAAGTAAAGATCGTGATCGGAGCGGATCGAGCATCACCCAACCTAGGACGGGCAAACCATCAGGGTTTGTGCGAAGATCTAGATTGGATTTTGGCTTGGGAACATCTCCATATACAGTAGACATGTGTTTTGTTTTTTTCTCTTTTTTTTTAATCTTTTTTTCTTTTTTTATTTTTAATCTTTTTCTTTTATTGTAGTAGCTTGACATCATCTCCGAGTCCATCTCTCACTCTCATCCTCGCTGTGCATTTGTCCATTGCTACCGCCATCTATTTTCTCATCTTTCCATCATATTATCTCTATTTTCGTCTCTATTAATCTAATTATCTCATCTATTTTCTAATTTCTATCTTAATTCTAAGATAACTCAAAATTATCTTAATTCTAAGATAATTCTGAAAACTCTTTATAGCAAGCTAAGCATTTTTGCAATATATGTGTTCCAACTTTAAGGCGAGTGTGACTGTGAATCTATGGGCCTAATAGAGCCCATTGTACTTGTACTCGCACTCACTCTCTCTCTCTCTCTCTCTCTCTCACTCTCTCACTCACTCTCTCTCTCTCTCTCAATCTCTCTCTCTCTCACTCACTCACTCACTCTCTCTCACACACTCACTCACTCTCTCTCTCTCTCTCACTCTTTCTCTCTCTCACCTTCTATAAATAGGCTACATGTGGGCCCTTTCATCCTTGAACTCCGTTTGGTTTCACAATTTCATGCATCCTGATAGAATATTCAACGAGCACCATCAAGCAATCCTTCCGCGCAAGAGTAGGTACATGAAGCCCTCTAAAGATTATCTCAAATTATTTATGAGTATGATGAAGAAGACACTGATGTAATAACTCCCATGAAAAATGGAGCACATTGTTGGAATAATGAATTGAATTCCTTGCTTCTCTTTTAAAAACAAGTCGTTATGGTGGCGTACGACCCCCGTCGCCACCAAGGCATGACACCACGACGCCGGAGGGGCCGACACCCACGCGCGTCAAGCCCCCTCGACAAGCAAAGACGAAGGATGCTGACTTCCGCTACACTGCGTGAGGACCTCGTCTCGCCACGGTACGTCATACCTCGGGCTCGCGCGCACGGGGACCTATCTGCTTTCTTTTGATATTATGAACTTCTTGGCCCGCGCGTGTTTAAGCGGGCCCTTGCTTATTTTCCCTCTCTCGTTTAGGCTTCCGGGTGGGTTCTTCCCTTTTTGGGATCCTATTCGTGAAGCCCTTCTTCCTTGTGAACCTTCTTATTTTCTATGAGTATATTAGGTTTTGGGTTGTGGGCCTCAAGTGGGCCATTTCCCCTCTCAACCCATTTTGGGCTCTATAAGACGGGAAGGGACCACCCCACAAACCCTAGCCGTCATTATAAGAAAGAAAGAAGTGAACTCCCTCTCAAGTGGCTGCTCAAGGAAGATCGAGGAAGGAGACCTACCGCCGTCTCCGCCGCCGTCGTCGCCGCACGACCATGTGCCACCGTCGTGCCCGCCGTCGAGACCGCCACCTCCCCTTGTCCGGATCATGTGAGACCATCATCGCTGCCGTTGTTGCTGCAGCCGTCGCCGCCGCCGCCACCGCCATTGAGCCGCCGCCGCCCTTGCTCCGTCGTCGCCACTGCCCAACACTGCTACCACAACCCCTCACCTTCTTCCTTCCCATCGACCACCCCCTTACACCCCTCCTGCACTGCTCCTCCGACTCCCCATTCCCCACGATTCTCTCGCCAATACCCCTTCCCCTACCTTCCTCCTCCCCTCTTCCGCTACTCCCGCTTCCTCCCCCACTCCCGACCTTACCTTCACCCCTGCTGGGATTCAATCCCAAATTCTGTCACCAGCAATCCGTCCGAAATCCCGCCGACCTGTAAAATCACCCGAATTCTGCCACACAGTCCACCCATTCGAATTCCGTCGCCCGCCACTCCTGCGTTCTCAAGATCCTCCCCCTAACCCCCAACTCCGCCAGCCCTCCCAACGCCCCACTGCTATCCACCTAAGACCTCGCATGTTATCTCTCCATCTTCCCACGAATTCACTCCCGAGATTTCCCTTGCTCCTCCATTCCCGAGCTCCCCCCGATTCTCCCACATCCGTAATCTCCTCCCCATTTTCGAATTCCCCACGACACCCACTAACAAGCAGAGACCGCGAGGTTGCCGATTTCATATGGTCTCATGTCAAAACAAAGTCCAAACTTGCCAATTTGATGAAATTAATTCGAATTGAGGGGTATAATGGTAAATAAGGGTCAAATCCACAGAGAAATAAGGAAATTTATGATGATCTCTTCAAATTCGATCAAATCGGATGATGAATTGATGACAGAAATTGGGGGAAATGGTAGATTATGAAAGAGAACTTCAAATAGTTTCCACGGAATCATAAATCATCGAATTTGACTTTGATTTCGCAGAGAAATTGAAGATCGAAGTAGGGAGAGATTTCTGAAAATTAGAATCGCGATTTTGAGGAAAATTAAACAAAATTGAACTTAAATTCCTAATCTAAATCAAAATTAAACATGTGTGGATGAAAGATTAGCAAAAACCGATTCCACTAACCCTCGATTGCAATCGGATTAACCCAATTATTCGCGGGGATTAAGGCTTTTCATCGAAAATCCAGAAATCGCGATCGACAAGGTCAAGCTTCGATTTCTCCTCCGTCTCTCAACCAAATCTCGATCTTATGCCCTCCGAAGGTGCGGAATTGAGTGTAGAAGAGGTTAGGATCGAGAGATTCAAGAAGGTTTGTCTAAACAGATCAATTGGATTGATTCTTTCTCAAATGCATTACAAATCAGAAGAACATCTCTATTTATAGGGTATTTGGGCGTAACCGTCTGATGGATTTCAATCGACGGTTCAGATGAAACGGTTCACCGTGAACCATTTCACTTAAATCGTGGCCGTCCGATCTTGATGGAAGGCTTGGATTTAATCCACGTGGATAGCGTTATACAACGCATCTGATCGCCGCCGTTTGGATCGCGATCCGACGATCAGGATGCACCCCCCGCGCATTAATCTAAGCCGTTATAACTCCCTCTTTAAAGCACATGCACTTGATGAGATCTGGTGGACAGAGAGTCCACACGATCCACGCGCATCAATCGATGCGCCGATTGATCCAAGGTTCCTCCTTCAGCCACGTCACCCGCACACTTAAAACTGTGTGGAACTTAGTCCCACACTGTAAAAATTAAGGAGAAAGGGAGGGTATATAGAGTGACGAAATATAAGGTTAGCTTAAATCCGAATATCGGATGCTTATATGTACTATAACCCTATATTACAAGTAAATAGAAATATGCATGCCACGTGTCACCTCCAGCGTCGCGCAGGCGCTCGCGTCACGTGGTCTACCACGTGGCCTTGCGTGCCACATCACATCCACGTGGGTCCGGTGCAAAAATAAGCCTCCTTTTCAACTTTTTTTAATTGTTTTAATCACTGAAAAATCAAAAATAAATTCAAAAAAAATCCAGAAAAATCCCTAAAATTAGAAAATTCATATCTCTCAAAATATAACTCCAAATTAATCTAAATTTCTTTCATTTGATCCGAAATTTAATTATGTATCATTCTAAAAAGTCAAAATTAATAAATAATGAGAGTTTTAATTTTCATTTCAAAAATACATTTATTTTTTACAGATTTTAACTTAAGAAAATATAAATAAATGTTTATAAAATGGTTTCTCTCATTATTTTAACTTCAAAAACATCTTTAATCTCAAGTAAAGATGAGTTATAAAATTATTTATCTTTAAATCATCATATTTAACCCTAATTTAAAGTATTTTGATATTATAATAACTTTTTCATGGAATGATAGATAAATACTCATAAATATGATAACATGCTTACAAATGAAATCATTTAGGCCTTAATTTGCATCAATAATCATGTTTTATCATGTCTAATTAGCATGTTATCACCCACCACCTCCTCCCTCTCTCTCCCATTACTCCGTTTCCTCCCCACGCGCCCTCACCCGAACGTTCGCGATACAGACCGCTGACCGAACGCTCATCCACGACAGCCCCTCCCTCGCCTACAACCGGAACCGATACTTCTGAATACACGCAAGAAGTCACTGACGGAACGAATCGATGTGGTCGTTAATTGCACAATGATTCGTGTCAACAATAATTCTAAACTTACCAATTTTGTGATTTAATAACAAATTGAGAGGGTATAATGGTAAATAAGGGTCGAATCCACATGGAAATAAGGTATTTTCGAGAAATCTTTTAGAAATTGATCAAATCGGACAATGAATTGGTGATAGAAAATAGGGAAAATGGTAGATTTAGAGATAACTCAAAGACATATCCATGGAATCAAAAATCACTCGATTTGGATTAGTAATCGCGGAGAAATCAAATAACGAAGTGGGATGAAAATTCCAAAAATTGGAAGATCGAAAACAGAAATTATAAACTAAATTAAACTAAATCACTATCCTAAATTACAAATTGATGATACATGACGATATATTAGAGGGAAAACACGTATTCTAACCCGAGATAGCAATCGAAAAAATCCAATTAATCGCCGGATCGAGGCTATTCATTCCGTGATTTTGAAAGCGAGCATTGGTGTTTAAGAGACTAATTCTCCTTGATCGATCAACGAAATCTCACTTTTAATCACTCCGTGGATGCGGAAACGAGTCTAGAAGAGATTAGAAGCGAGAGATTCAAGGATGGAGGGGTATAGATAGATCAATTTGATGAAATCATCCAAGAATGTCTTACAAAATCGAAGAACACCTTAATTTATAGGTGAATTGGGCGTAATCGTCGGATGGAGCGTTTTAATCGTCATCAACGGTCCAGATGAAACACGTGATGTCGAACCGTTATGAATATATCTTTGGCCGTTGGATCATGGATGGACGCTCCCAATCATGCCTCGTGTGTATACGTTATAAAACGCGCAAAACGTCATCCGTTGGATCATCATCAGGCATTTTAGATGCATTTTCATGAATCGATGAGTCCACCGATCGCGATTAATCTCGACCGTTATAACTCGGTTGATGAATGGTCGAGATTAATCGCACGGGCTTCACTTAAGTGGATTTTAAGATATGTGCTTGATTCGAGCTCCGGTGCACCTCACGTCCACTGGATCGAGGCTTTGCGATTACATCCGACGCACCATGTCGTTCCACGTCACCTGAAATAAGAAAGAATCGTGGAACATAGTCCCACAATGTAAAAATAAAAGGAGATAGACGGGTTTATAAGATGCGATGAAAATAGAGGGATAGCGTAATTCTGATAATCAGAATGCTTATATGTACTATAACCTTATATTACAAATAAATATAAATATGCATGACACGTGTCACATCGGCGCCACGCAAGCGCTCGTGTGGGTCCGCGTGGCTCTGCCACATGGCCTTGCATGCCACGTCGCATCCACGTGGGTCTCGCGCAAAAATAAACCTCTTTTTGCTTTTATTTTTATTGTTTTAATCGAATTAAAATCGAAAATAAATTCAGAAAAATCCGAAAAAATCCCTAAAAATTAGAAAATTCATAACTTTCAAAATATAACTCCAAATTAATCCAGATTTTTTTCATTGGATCTGAAATTCAATTATCTATCAAAATATTTAAATAACAAGAGATTTAATTTATATTTCAAAATTACATTCATTTCCTTAAGATTTTAACTTTAGTAAATTAAATAAATGTTTATAAAAATGTTTTTCTCTCATTATTTAACTTTAAAAACCACTTATAATCTCAAGTAAAGATAGGTTATAAAATATTTTATCTTTAATTCATCATAATTAACCCTTAATTAAAGCATTTTGATATTATAACTTTAAAATTGCATGAAATGATAGAAATACACTCAAAGTATGATAACATGCATACAAATGGAATATTTTATGTCTTAATTTGCATTAATAATCATGTTTTATCATGTTAAGATTGCATGTTATCAGTCACGACTTGGAGAATTCGCAACGTCCCTAATTCATGAATTCGAATATCGCACGAATACTCGAATTCACAACGTCGCACTCCCTCTTTCCTGTCGACGCACTCCTCTGACCCAGCGAATTCCACCCGTCCTCAGATTCCCACTCACTCATCGAATCCTCCCCCTCCCCCCCCCCCCAAAATTCAACCCACCTGGAACGCGATTCTCGGACTCACCCGCTGCCGAAATCCGCCTCCTTGCATCGCTTGTCTCCTACTCCACCCCTGCCCAACCTATTGTTGACTCCCGGTCATCCTCGCCCACGCCCGGCCCTCAGCCCCGGCCGAAATTCCTCATCGCCTTTCCCTTGTTGAAAACCCCACTCTCTCCTATTGTCGTCGCGCGCCCGACTGTCTACGACCTTTCACGGTCGTCGTAGGTGCTCCCAGGCTGTGTGCCTCCTCGTGGTCCTTGCATTCTTACCGGCTGCCTCCGTGTCACCCATGACGCCCAGTTTCTCCCTTTGCTCTGGGATGCACCCGCGCCCATCCAGAGCCACGCTCGCGCCTTGACGATCGATTGGCTCTGCTCCGGTTCCAAGATGCGCCCACGCTACTCTCCAAGATCTCCGAGTCTAGTGCCGGTTTGAGCCGAGATTGCGCCCCGCTAGGATCGCATCCTACTTGGGTTCGAGCCCGCCCTTGTTGAGGATTCCTTCGTGCCACGTCGTCGCTGTCTCGGCCTACCCCTGCTGATAACATGCTAATTAGACTTGATATTACATGATTATTAATGCATATTGAGGCATAAATAATTTCATTCCTATGCATGTTATCATATTTATGAGTATTTATCTATCATTCTATGAAAAAGTCAATATAATCTCAAAATACTTTAAATTAGGGTTAATTATGATGAATTAAAGATAAATAATTTTATAACCTATCTTTACTTGAGATTATAAGTGGTTTTTAAAGTTAAATAATGAGAGAAATCATTTTTATAAACTTTCAATTTTCTAATTTTTAGGGATTTTTCTGAATTTTTAATGAATTTCTAAGGATTTTCTGGAATTAAAAATTGATTTTTCTAAATTAAAATTGATTTTTCATATTATTTAAAGTGCGCAGGTGACATGGCGCAATCAGAGCTGTCTGATCGATCATGATCAACGATCGCGCTGAGGAGGCGACGTGGCAGTATCAACCGTCGATCTTCACTTAAAATTAATGGACACGTGGCTTAATCGGGGTTCACCGAATCGCGTCTAATCTACACCGTTGATCGCAAGAGTTATAACGGTCGAGATTAAATCATGGAGAAACACATCTGATGCGTCCGATCGCGATCCAATGGCGAGACTTAACGGTAATGGTTCGCGATCAAACGTTTTATCAAAGCCGTTGATTGGTTTAATCGGACGGTTACGCCCAAATACCCTATAAATTGAGATGTTCTTCCTACTTGTAAAGCATTTGAGAGCAATTCTATCATATTGAACTGTTTAGACACCAAATCTCTTGAATTTCTTGATCCCAATCGCTTCTAGACTCAATTCCGCGTCAACGGAGTGCTTAAGATCAAGATTTGGGCGAAAGACGAGGAAGAAATCGACGCTTAAACTCCACGAATCGCGATTTTTGGATTTTGATGAAAAGCCTTGATTTCGGCAATTAATTGGGTTAATCCAATCGCAATTGTGGGTTAGTGGAAGCGGTTTCTCCTAATCTATCATCTATTAGTGTTTAATTTCCGTTTAGATTAGTAAATTTGATTAATTTCATCTTCAATTTCGGTATTTTTGTTCTTCCGATTTTCGGAAATTTCATCCCACTTCGATCTTCAATTTCTTCGTGAAATCAAAGTCAAATTCAATAATTTTTTATTCCGTGGAATCGTCTTGAAGTTATCTTTCATAATATATCATTTTCTCATATTTCTATCATCGATTCATCGTCCAATTTGATCAAATTTGAAGAGATCATCAGAAATTTTCCTAATTCCCTGTGGATTTGACCCATATTTACCATTATACCCCTCAATTTGAGATATTCATTAAATTGGTAAGTTTAAAATTATTTTTTACACGAGACCGTGCACAATTGACGACCTCGCGGTATCGATTTGTCACCTGCCGACCGTTTGTGCCGCATACGAACGACCCCCCTACGTCATTGACCGACCGGGTTTGCGCCCCACAAGTTAAGTACACGTCCCCCTCCCACTACCTTGAAGTGTTATATTTCTTTCAGTATTTCCTGCATCTGCTTCCACCGCCGTCGGGACATAGTTTAGGTCGAGTGATTAGACGACTCGAGGGGATTGAGACCGTGGTCCTATCCGTCGGATTGACTGACGAGCTCCCCGTCGACAACCCGAGGCTCCCCGCCAGCGTGGATGTGGACCGGGAGGTTGCTCGGATTGATACTACTCGGCGCTCTCCACGAGCTCCGGAGACAACGTGTGGGAAAGTATCTACTTGTTGGCATTAGTAGGTCGTTCCATCATAGTAGTCCATCCTAGGGTATCCCCTTCCCTAGATTCACCCTTAGTAGTTCGGTGCGCGACCGGGTTTATCACCCCGGTCCTGCATCACTTTAGCTCCATTCAATCATCATGAGCCCATCTGGTGTGTCTAAGACTTGCAAAAATGGTAAGATAGATAGGGCATGCATTCAGAAGATTCTTGTTCTTCAGTAAGGCATATGATGCCCAAGTATGCCTCATGTCTCTCTCTCTCTCTTTCTCTCTCTCTCTCTCCCCCTAGCCAATAACCTATTGAATTCATGGGGACTGATTTACAACTACAAAGGACTAAATTACCCCTAAACTCATCCTAAATTACAAGTCCTGTTCACTGATCACTATGGCCAAACTCTTCCAAATCTCGGGCATTCATAGTTTCGCTCAGTCCAAGACGGCAGTCGGCCAGAGCCGCCACCAGGCGGCGATTTCCCCGTTGCGGCGGATCCTCCTGACGCCGCCGTAGAACCCCTCCAACCCGTTCCCTTCCTCTCGGTGGCTCTTCCGCCACAGAACCGCTCTTCTCCATCGCGATCCCTCTGAGTACTGCTTAAACTCCAGAACCACATCGTCTGCCGGATACCCCCAAAAGAACTTCATCATCTTTTCCTACTCGACCATAATTTCCATACTGATTATTGAAAACTCACCGCTGCTCTGACAGCGACAAATGAAAGCCCGCCTCCCCCGCAGGAATCCAGATGCCCAACCACCCCGTACCACCATCCTGCCACGAAATCAAAATAAGCTTGAAAATGTTTTGTTGGATTTTCTCTGAGATAGCTCACCGTAAGGAAACTCCTTGCTCCTTCTCCACTGGACTTCGACGTGGTTCCCGGGTCGAAGCTCGGAGAGACAACTCGAGTCGTGGAGATCGTGGGCTAAGGTTTCCACTTGCGGAGCCCTGACCCTCTCCCATGAAACTCCTTCCTCGACCATCGCCGCTCTTGTCCCATGCGGCAAATACCTCGCCGTGAAGGTGTCCGTACAATAATCGTACTTAAGCTCTGCGTCGTAACATGACAGCACGAACCCGAGATGCCCGTTCTGTGACTTTCACGGCGATCTCTGATCAGAACAGCTTGAACGCGGAGATTTAATATATAAGATGAGAAGAGAAGTACCTCTCGGTTGAAAACCTGCGCCGGAAAGGAGAATTTTCCGGTCTCGATCGCCAGGTACTTGGACATGTTCGAGTTATCGAAGAACAAGGGTCTGGTTGTATCGTAGAGATTGAGCTTCGAAGTGAGAGCTCCAAGCCATCGGCTTCGATGGCAGCCGGAGACTTCGATACCTTGGTTTGAAGAGAGGAAAGATTTCCAAGCAGTCTGTGCAGCAGACGAGCCCATCAAACTACCCCACTTTTTCTCCAGATGGGTACCCCAGAGATGGTTGCTCCTGCATTTCTCTCTCATGGAGCTGCAGACTGCGGCCATTGTGCAGAGCCCCGCGAGGGGGAGCTTCGAGAGGATGATCTCCATGGCGAGGTCCGGCAAGTCGAGAATCGATATCCGGGCCCCGGGATCTGGGTTATCGGATGGCGAGGAAGAGACAGCGGCGGCGAAGTGGATCGGGAGGAAGGCGAGGAAATCGCGGCAAGTGGGCAGGGACAGGATTCTGGTTTGACGAGTCCAGGGAGGGAGGGGCGGCAACGACATGGAGTTTAAGAGGAGGAGGAAGGAAACGCATGATACCAAGAAAAAGAACATGAGATCGGAGATAAGGCTAACAAGAGCAAAGATTTGGAAGAGGGTCCTCGATATGGAACGAATGGCCCGCGAAAATTGAGAAGAGGTGCTCGGGAGTGGGACAGGGAGAAATAACTTCACATCAGGAGAACGTTCCCCGCGAAAATAACCAGATTCGGAGCTCTCTCTCGACCGTCTTTCTTTAAGGAGACTTCTGTTTCGAACAGGATAGGATGAAGAAGGGAACACCCAACTGGCCGAGCAACTGCGACGCAATTCGAGGCTCTGAGCACCATTATTGGTCTCTCCCGCTACCCACCAGGAAGAGCGGCGGTTAACTTTCCATTTGGCATCAACCCATTGGTCTAGAGCAAACGAGTTCTGACCATTGGCGACTTCCCCGTCCCAGACTCCAGGGGGTGAAATACACCCCGTTTCCATGAATTTCCGGGCGCCCATGCGTTAAGCGGTAAACCGGTAACCACACCTGCGGAGAAGACAACCGCTTTGCGAGCATTATTTATTTCCGTATATTGGCCGTAGCGCAGGAATCATCGAGCCGCAAAATGAAAGATCGACGGCTGAACGTTCTTCGTGGGCTAAAAGTCATACTCCCATGTCATCTCTTTTCTTTTTATGATGACCTTTCAGGTGAAAAGAGTGGAGAATGGAAAGCGAGCGGTGAGAACAGTGCCCAGAAAGCGACGCTGTCGTCGATTATTGGCAAGCCCCCAACTAATCCGCGAGAGCGGAGCACCACATTCCACACTAATCCTGGCAATACAGCGGCGGCGCCGCCACCCTCTTGTAGTAACAAAAGCTTTCTTCTACGTTGCGCAAAAACAGTGTGAAGAGAACAGAAAACAGTGGTCAAAGGCCCAGGCCCACAGTTCTGCCGTCGCGGCGGCGGAGACCGGCAGTGTACTGCTTCTCCAGGTCCATCTGCAGCTCCTTCTCCTTCTCGTCGGGTTGACATTCTTGCGTTGACTTCATCTCCCCCTTCACACCCTACATTTCGCCAAGGCAAACTCAGGTTCTAAAAAAGTGTGTCAGTAGGGGAGAATTTATGATCTTACGCGATTTTGGCAAGTTTATGAGCATGAAAATTACTCACCATGAGTTTGTTGAACTTTTCCTGTCGATCCCGGTCCGAGAAAACGGGGACATCCCACCGGCTGCCGGCAGCCTGCTGCCATCGTCCAGATCAATCAATTAAATATTTGACTTTCTTTGTAGAAAAAGGTTGACTCACCTCTTCCTGAGGCTCGTTCTTCTTGCTACCCCACAGCAGCTTCTTCTTCTGAGCCGTGGACAACAGTCCACATCCCGCGAGGTTCTTGTTGACTGTGCAGAAGGATAAGATTTTCGTTCAGCGCTTCATATAAGATAGAAAGAGAGAGAGAGAGAGAGAGAGAGGGAGACGATTTCGGGTATACCTAATTCAGCAGCCTTCATAGCAGCAACCTTGGCAGCGTTGACATCTTGACTACCTTCTGCCTGTGAACTTGAACCACCGGATGCGAGACTCGTTTCTTTGCGGGACAATGTAGCCGACCTAACATCTACGCGAAACAGCAAAAAAATTTCAAACGGATGCAACAGACAAGTCCACTCGGACTAACATTCAACCAACACGTACCCTCGGCAGCTGGCTTCTCAAAAAGACTGGATTTATGTTTCTTGGACGAAGAATCTTCCAAGTGATCAACTCTTGAACCTTTCTCAATCTTCCTTTCTTCTGGGCGGTGAAATCTATCTCTGTCATCAATGTCCCTTCTACGACCTGAATATTCAGTAACTGCTTCTTTTAAACTTCTGGAATGGGTCTTCTCGCTCCTCTCTGTTCTATCCTGATGCTTGGACGAATATCTGTCATCGTGTCTACTGTGCTCACTTCGGTGGAAGCGGCTTTCCGATTTATCATCTCTAGTGCGCCTTTCAGCTCTATAGCTGGCTCTTGAGAACTTATCATAGCTACTGCTTTCGTAATTATCTCTGCTCCTCGATTCTCGTCCTGATCTCCACGAGTTGTGACTTCTTTCCTCCTTGACTCTTTTTCTATTCTCGTGTTTAGGGCTAGGAGCGCCTGCAACGTTGATTGACCACTTAAGATGATAGAAGAATTTTTTTTTTCCGGAAAAATCAACGTACTGGCAGAACGCCAAATAGCTTTAAGTAGGCGACGGAAAGATAAGCTAGGTGACAGAATGAGAACCAAGAAAATAGCTTCGAAAAAGACGTAAAAAAATTTAATTTCCATTAAAGGGCATAATGGTTTTCTCCTCCCGTTCATATGGTTACCCACGGACTATATGCATGTACCATAGATGCATGAGACATTGAAAAAAAAGTTCTTTCAACTAAAACTCCCGTTTGCATGTTTTTCAAACACGGACATGCTAACAGAGGCAGACTCCACCTTGAGTAATAGTGCGGCTGTTCTCATCTCTCTTTTCCATTTCTTATGATAGATAGCTCATTAAGAAAGAACCATAGGTCTGTTTTTTTTTTTTTTTGAAAAGAGAGAGAAGGGCCCCCGAAATGGAACCCCCCCGTTGTCATTGAATTAATGACAAAACCATAGGTCTGTTCTCTATGGAGATATAAGAGAAGAGAGGTTCAAGGTAAATCATCTGTAGGTCAGAAAATTCCTGAGGGAGGAAAATGGCAGAGCAAGAAGGGACAGTGAGTTCTCCTCGCCAAATGAATCAATTTAGATTCGAAGTCAAGTCATTTCATCACCTTACACACGATTTGCACCTCAATGAGCAAGACAGACGAGGAAAATATAATGAGCACAAAGCAGACACATTCAATGACATCGAGCCGAAGTCACAAGGTTCCTCACTAATAGTATACATTCACAGGAGAAAGACCCCAGCAAACAGAGAATTGACAAAAACAGGAACAATATTAGGCAACACTTGACAGTTTTAAGATGAGAAAATTCGTCCCTCCCTTATTTCAAAAAAAAAAAAAGATGAGAAACAACAAAAACTCTGACTGCTCAAGGAAATGATATCAGGGTCATCATTAGTGATAGGCTAAACAACTCTACTGAATTTAAGTAATCCACCCACACATCAAAACTGTAATGCATTTTGGTAGAGCTCTGCTTTGAAATGAAAAGGAAAGTAATACTCCAAGAAGAATCAACAATTACGAGATCGAAGAAGAAGACAAAGACTAATCAATAAAGCCAGCCCCACCGGAGGAAGAAGTTCAAGAACCCTCATCAACTCTCTGATTTCTCCAAGACGCCAAAAAGCCCCACACCCTATTTCCACTGCCCTAACTAATACTGTCTGTACATGGCCCTCAGCTGCCCTCTTGGACTGGATCAGCCTGCCAGACTAGTTCAGGTTGAACAGGCCATCTGGTCCTTTTCGGCCTAAAGTAGATCAGCATCAGGCTTTTACCACATTTCAACCTGAAGCGTTTTAGACACTAGATTTGAGTGTAACAGGACACCTGGCGCCAAATGTCGTTATTCACAGCTAATGAGTCATGTGCCAGAAACAACAATTACAAGCAATCGATGGCATATTTCTTACAGTCGCTAGAAATTGTGTGCGTCATCCTTGCACAGGGACCATGCTAATCCACTCTATATTGTTCCAGTTTTATTGGATGTCCCCAAGGGGACAATAAATTCATTTTCCAAAAAAATACAGTTGCTAGAATTGGTTGCACACCAATAGAGACCTTGGGAAAATTAAAGAAGGTCTTCAATGTTCCAAATCTCTTTGTTAGCCATATTTCAGGTATATTAAGAACATTCCATTCACTTCATAAGATGAAGATTTAAAACGAATACAAAATGTAACGAGAATAGATAATGTTCAAACTTTAATCAATCATGAGTCAAAGGAATTTTTGGGTAAAGAACGGATTGTGCATGGAATGTTATGTGCAGTTATCCCAAGGCAAAATGGATTTGATGAGAAAAAATAGGACATATCATAAGGAATGGGCATAACTTACCCATGGTAATGCAATCGAATATAAAAAGGAAGACAATGATACACAATTATTCAGTTCATAGATTCTGAAATTTCTTACACTCAGAGAATAGGATGCAGATCCGCTGGGCAATGGAGAGGAAGCTTCAGCTGCCCTGAAGGGCTAAAACGTTGGAAACTTAAGAATCTAAGTTTTGATACCATGAGTAGGAAGAAAAAGGTAGAAATAAGAGCGGACATTGCGGTTACACAAAGGTTGCCCTTTATAAGAGAGGATGAGATAGACTGACACAGAGATAGAGAGAGAATGAGATTTTTACCCTGTTGGTTTTTACGGTCAATTTCTATTTTTATGTGCCTGGATCAACGAAATAGGCCACATCGTAAGGGAATGGACATAACTTATCCATGCTAATATAACAGAGTAACTAAAGGATGAACCAGATATGGATAGCAGGGTGTACCAGAGTTTAGCTGGTGCATTAATTATTTAGTCCATACATCCTGACATTTCTTATCCACTGAATGTTCTAAGGCATCGTCAATTCATGCTTAGCCTGAAGACTTTCTTCCAGCATGAAGAACATATATTTATGCTATCTCATGGGAATCCTGGGATTGGAGTGGACCGTTGAAGAGGCAGGTATATTATAATGTGCATTATTCCTGACTATTTTGGCTCCATACTTGATTCACAGTTTCAAAACTAGATTAACCCCACTTGAAGGGCAATTCAGGCTTATAGATACAAATTTCTGTGAAATTTCTATTTCAAAAAAAAGTCTGTGAAGTTTTGCAGTTTCTAATAGTCAATATGAAGATCGATTTCTATGGTCAGATTAAGACTTCAATTAGCATAAAATGCAACCCATTCCAGTATGACAGGACAAAACACATCGACATGGTCAAGGAGAAATTTGAATTCAAAGTGATAATTACATCAGCGCTTATGACAACTGTGCCGATTAACCATTGTATGATACTCAAACTATCCAGACTCTCAGTAGGATTTCTGAATAAAAGTGGTCACAAGTATTTTCAAAATACACTAAACATGTCAACCAACACAGGAAATAAACATGAATAAATTTTTCTTGTGATTATATCCTTAAATGCATCATGGTTAAATGGGAGCACAGCTACATATGAAATGATCACAAAACATGTAGAAGAAGCTAGCGACAACAGCAAGCAAAGGTGAAGAATGGAACGAAATTATAAAATGCTAGAGAAAATTGAGACCAAATAAAGTTTTGAATCTCAAACTAAGAAAGGCTGAGATTACTCATTACTTACCGTCGGATAGAGAAGAATCTGATCCGCCACCAGAAGAATGGCGACGATATTTTCTACTTGCAGCGTCATTTGACGGCCTGCGAAACGAGGGTTTGGTGTCCGAGACGTCGACTGGCTGAACTGGTAAGTCAGAATCCATCTAAATAGTACCTGAAATGGAAATTTGGGAGATTTTTTAGGTCAAGCAAATTATATGTGAAAATAAGATAAATTGACTGCAAACGAAAAGAAAGCTACCGCTGACAAAATTCCGCAGCAAAGACACAAAGGAATCATCCCATCAAGAAATTAAGGGGAGAAAAGAATCAGAAATCAGATGAAAAATGCGAGATATTTCAGAAGGTACTATGCGAGGCCCGAAACGAATTTCAGGAGGTAAGCGAATGAAAACCATCAACTGATAACAAACAAAAAGAACGACGATGAAATTGATACGAATTGTTTCACAGAGAGATCAAAGATGTTCGATGACCACCTTCAGAAGGCGAAACCTGCTACTTGACGAGAGTTTACGACTCTTTGCTTCCCCCTTTTCGATTCCTCGACAAACCCTAGCTCCGAATCCGCAAAGAACTGCTAAACGGTTGGGTATCAGGTTTTATAGCTTGACACGTGGCAGTGACAACCAGGAATACAATCTCGGACGTCGATCGGCACAGATTAAAGGATTTATCATTTATTTATTCTTTAGAACACGCATAAAATCTATTGTCGGGCTTTTCGTCTTAAAACGGGCCGAGTTCGACAGTCACCTGGCCCGTCGGCAGCACAGTTCTCTTCAGCCGAGTGTTTAGGGTTTAAGGCCCCAGGTTTCTCCATCTGGGGTTTCCGCTTTCCACGGTTGACAGTTCCGAAGCTTTGGTGGTTGACTATTTTTGATTGTGTCTGGTTTTCTTCGGTATTGATTTCCTGTTGCGAAGACATCATGTGGGCTCTCCGGCGAGCTGTTAACCCCACCCAACGGTGATCATGAGCCAAACCATTTAATGGTTTCCTACTTTATTTTCGTTATTTCACATCATCGGGAAGTCTAGTTCGTACACCATTTTGCGTTCTCTGTAAATAATGAACTTGATGCCCGGTATATATTCCATATTGTATCATTAGAATGATCTAATCAATGAAACAATCATTGTCGTGAATCTTGATCGTTTTCGCTCTTTGATTTCACGGCTATTGCGCCATCGCGATCGTCATATTTCTGTTGAACTGCTTTCGGGGAGCTATTCCCTAGTGTTTTTTTTCTTCGAGGAAACCAGACTGTTTGTCTTTGACTCCGTGGTCGTCCGCTATGTTGGAATGTGCAGCTCGTTTTTATTCAATAATTGATTCTTGCAGTTTTTGTGTTTCACTCTGGCATAGGACGGATGATTTCAATCTTTGATTACTGTACTATCTGGTTTATCTTCGATTTCAAGAAATTTGACCTGCAACCCTCCTTTTTAGGATCAATGCCTACACGAGGGGATTAAGCCAGCATGTTGAAGCCTCATTTGATCACTCGTTCAACTGTTCTACCCAAAGACATTGTATTATTAATCACATATGCTCCAAAAGTTGTTGCTGCTCGAATTACCGCACCAAGAATTCCCGCGGGCTTTTGAATTCATCCAGCAGCTTCTTTGTGAGATCTCAAACCCTTTCGTCTCTGGCTGGGGAGAAGACCGGCAATGGCGTAGAACTGGAGGATGGCTTTTCAGAGCTTGAAGATGAAAAAACTCCTGTGGATGAGTCTCTGGATCACCCTGTATCTGATCTCGATGTCTCTGAAGTTGACTCAGAGACTGAATCGGAGTATTCTATTACTTATATGGAAAAAGCAGGGGATAAGGATTCTTCAAAGAGAAGTACTTTTCCCCCAGTTTTGAAGATCGTCATGGATGCCCCACGCTTTACACTAAAGGGTGCCCTGGATCAATGGCTTGAGGAAGGGAATTCTGTTGAGCAAGAAGATATGCTCCTACTAGTTTGTATCTGAGGAGAAGACGCTTCTTTTCAAAAGCTCTGCAGGTAACTCAAGAGCTGTTATTGTCATGCCAATTTTGCAAAACTATGTCATTGACTTTTTAATTTATTTGTTCTTTTTCTTCAGTTTTATGAGTGGGTGGAAGCAAAAAAGCTTGTTGAATTTGGAGAGAGGGACTATGCATCTAGGCTTGACCTGACTGCTAAAGTGTATGGCCTCATTGCTGCTGAGAAATACATCGAAAAAGTCCCCAATTCCTTCAGAACCGAACTCCTTTACAGAACCCTGCTAGCCAACTGTGTCTCCTATCTGAGAGTTAACAAGGCAGAGGAGGTCTTTAACAAGATGAAAGACCTTGGGTTTCAACTCTCTTCATTTTCTTGCAACCAGCTTCTACTCCTCTACAAGAGACTTGACCGGAAGAAGATAGCTGATGTGCTTTTAATGATGGAGAAGGAGAACGTTAAGCCAACAATTTTCACTTACAGGCTGTTAATTGACACAAAAGGTGCTACAAAAGACATCGAGGGCATGGAAAAGATCCTCGAGACAATGAAGAACGAGGGTTTCGAAAATGACTTAACTATACAGGCTACAATTGCAAGGCACTATCTCTTTTCCGGGCTGAATGAAAAAGCCATCCAAGTGTTAAAGGAGATGGAAGGGGAGAACATATCTGAAAACCGTTCTGCCTGTAAGCCACTTCTCTCTCTGTTTGCATCTCTCGGCAATGTTGATGAAGTGGAGAGGATTTGGAAGGTCTGCGAAGAAAAGCCCACGCTTTGACGAGTGCTTGGCAGCCATTGAAGCCTTTGGCAAGCTGGGACGCATTGAAAAGGCAGAGGAAGTGTTTGAAAAAATGCACGGCAAGTTTGAGAAGCTGTCTTCCAAGTACTATAATGCTCTTCTAAATGTCTACGCTAGGCAGAATCTATTGGCCAAAGGAATTGAGCTGGCAAAGAGGATGGCAGACAGTGGTTGCGCCATCGGCCCATTAACTTGGGATGCGCTGGTGAATCTATATGTCCAGGCAGGGGACGTGGAGAAGGCCGACTCATTGCTTCAGAAGGCAGTGCAGCAGAAGAAATTGAAACCCCTGTATAGCTCATATATGAAGATCATGGAAGTGTATGCTAAGGGGGGAGATGTCCACAATGCAGAGAAGATATTTCACAGGCTAAGACAGATTGGCTACATTGGGAGGATGAGGCAGTATCAAGTGCTGCTGCAGGCATATGTAAAGGCTAGAACACCGGCATATGGTTTTAGGGAGAGGATGAAGGCAGATAGGATTTTCCCCAACAAGCCTGTTGCTGCCCAGCTTGCTACCGTTGATGCCTTCAGAAAGACAAGCATTTCAGAATTGCTCGAGTGAAGTGCCTTTCCTTTTTCTGAACTTCTACCAACTTTGTGATTGATAGAGGATGAAGGCAAAGTTTGTTTTTCTGTCTTAATTTCATGCCGGTGGGTTATTTGGGTCTGATCCGTCAGTTTTAAGAGCTGAAGTCAAAGAGTTTGACTTTTTTTCTCAAAAGTGTCGTGAGTTTCATTCGATCTTTGCATGATATTATAATTTACGAAAGTGATGTAGGTTGTACCATGTTGAAATATTTCATGTCTTCAACTTTTTTCTGATTCTCAGAGTGAAAATCTCATTCAATTTTGTCATTAAGATTGCCTTCAGTATTATTGTATCTATCTGGTGTATATCTCATGGCCTTACATCATGATTGATCATAACCCTAATCATTTATTTTTTGTGATTTCCTCTTCAATTAAGATTCTTCATTTGCAGCAGGGTTGGTCAATTTTGATCGAGTCGCCGATCTGATCGTCGCTCATCGATCGATCGATCGGTGACCGGCGCAAATTACATTTTGTGATCGATCGATGAAATCCCCGTGATCGAGCTTTAATTCTGATAAATTAAATTCACTCTCTCACTCGCGCTCTCTTGCTCTCTCGCGCTCTTTTGCTCTCTCGCACTCTCTCGCGCTCTCTTGCTCTCTCAGAAGCTTCTCCATCGCCGCTTATTCATCGCCACCTTGATACTCTGCAGTCTGCACATTGCCGGTGAGCCTCAGTTCTGCATAATTTTTATTTTTAAAATATAAAACCTCCGCGCTTCTTCGTCCCTCAGTTTCACATCCATTTCTGAAGTGAAAACAATGCAACTGTAATACTCTTTGGATTCTAAATATTTAAATTTGGAATAGTGATTGATCTAGTAGATTTAATCATGCAGAGATGAAGAACAGTGATCGATTTTCTACTTCTTCTTGAGCTCATTAATTCTGTAATTCAAAAGGGCATTATCTTCCTTGATTTTCTACCTTTCATGTTCTCTAATTTTATTTTGTATTTCTGTTCAATTTATTTCTTTCGTCTATCTCTCTCTTCCTTTGCTGCTTTTATTCATGTTTTATCTTCATTTCTTTTCTATCTGCCACGTTCTCTACTTTCATTGTATCTGTTCGCTTTCATTGGTTTATTTATTTTTCTCTCTATCGTTTCTACCTCTTTGTACCCCCTTCGTCTCGCTCTACTTTGTTATGCCTCGTCTTTCCTTTTTTCTCTTTATATCTCCATTTCCTTTACTTCTCTCTTTATTTGTCGTTGTAAGTCTCAACTTCATTAGCCTCTCCATTACTGTTTTTCTGATAGTCTCTATGCTGTTGCTGTCTTTCTATCTAAGTTTCATCTCTTTCTCTCTCTCTTTTTACGCCCACCGTCTTTTCTCCACTCCTCTCTATCTCCACTTCTTTTCTCTCTCTCTCTCTCGGTACATCCAATTTTAGTCTTCACTCCTCCCATCGCTTTCTCTCTCTCTTTTCTCTATTTCTTTATCTTATCTCTCTCGGGACATCCAATTTTATTCTTTATACCTCCCATCTTTTTCTCTCTATCATCCTTGTCTGTAGCAAAGTTAGATAGATAAAATGCAGACAAAAATTCAGAATATAAAAATAATGTGTATTATTTTTTCAATACTTTGTTTCTATCTCTCTCTATAAACAATGTATATCTAAGAAAATGAAACTCTCTCCTATCTTAGCAGATATCTATGAAGAATTCGTGTGGATTTAAATAAATATTTTATAATTGCTTTGATTTGTATTTGTCAAAAGCTTTTAATGATTTTGATTTCCCCAATGTCTTGTAATCTTACGATTTTTAAATATTATTTAAGATCTTCTAATGCTCATTAATTTTTCTTTTAATATCTATTTTCATTAATATGATCTTAATTGCTTCTTTTTAGATCACAACTTATTTAGAGGTTGACATGACTGAAAATAACAACAGTAGGACAAATTCTATCAAAATGAATGATGAGGCCACCAATTCAATTGAAAGCGAAACACAAACAAGTAGCATTAATCCAAGAGCATCGAATGTTTGGAAATACTTTGTCAATGTTGACATAAATAAGTACATGTGCCAAATTTGCAAGGAGAAGAATCCCCATTACAGCACAATTATTACGAAGAATGCCCATAGCAGCACAACTAACTTTTGGAGGCATCTACAAATCTTTCATGCCACCCTTCATGATCAGCTAAAGGGAAAGTTTTCGGGCAAAAAACAAAGATCAATTGTTGACTTAATGTCGCCTTCGTCACAAAAGAAACAATATTACACGGGACTAACATTCGAAAAGACAAAAGAAATGATTGGGAGGTTTATCTATAAGAAAGATCAGCCATGGCTTGTTGTTGAAGACCCAGGTTTCCGGAATCTCTTATGTTATTGTGCCCAGATGGATTTGAGGATACCAAGGAGGAAAACTGTCCGAGCTCATATCCAAGAAACGTTCGTCAAGGAGAAGACAAAGCTAAAAGAAATGCTTTCAAGCGTACGACGAGTGTCATTAACTATTGATGGTTGGACAACAGATAACCATATTTCTTTATTAGGCATGACTGTTCATTGGATCGATGATGAGTGGATGTTAAGAGAGCGCGTATTGGCTCTTGAAAAGCTCGAGGGTGAGCATTCTGGTGAGTACTTGGCTAAAGTCTTGAGAACGGTATTGAAAGAATTTTCTTTGGAGAAGAAGGTACAAATTTTAACTTTTTGTTATCATAGTTGTCTTCAATTATTAACTATTTTGAGAAATATTTTGGGATGTAGGTATGTGCGATCACAACGGACAATGCAAGTAATAATGCAACAATGATTGATGAACTCGTGAAGACAATGGCTCACATCAACCCATTATTTGATCGAAAACGCCACATGCCATGCTTAGCGCACGTCCTTAACCTAGCAGTTCAAGATGGCCTAAAAGAGTTAAAGACCACTGCTGATGAAGACACTTCCACATCGTGCATATCAAGTTCAAAGTCTTTAGGAGATGTTGTAAGTCGTGTGAGGAAGATCGTCAAGGTAATTCGTTCGTCCCCTGCCCGTGTGGAGAAATACGAGCAATTTTGTCATGACTTAGGGATATCTTCAACTAGTATGCCAAACTTAGATATCTCAACCCGCTGGAACTCCACATATGATATGCTTAGCGAAGCGTACGAGAAGAAAATGGTACTCGAAAAGATGGCCATGTTTGTCTTGACAGGCAGACCAAATGAACACTATTTGATCTCCAACGAAGAGTGGCATTTAGTGTCTGACTTTACTACTGTTCTAGAGCCATTGCGGGATGTCACGCAATTGTTATGTCAGTCAAAGCAGGTTACTGCATCTACCACTCTTCTTCTTATTCGAGCAGCCCTCGAGACGATGAAAGAGCATGAAGAGTGTCTTCATGAAGGTCAACTCTTCCCTGAAGGCATCATCCTCGATTATATGCAACATAATTCGATAATCTCCGCATGTATGGCAATGACTGATAAGTTGGCAAAGTATGAGGAAAGGTTGCAAGGCAGCAATGCATTTGCCATAGCCACAGTTCTAGATCTGCAACTGAAATTAAATTATATTCCAGCGTGCAATCAAGAAAATTTGAAGGTTGACATCTGTAAAGCATTGCAAGAGGTGCAAGACGAGGGCAATCAAGCTATCCTACATAGCATTGAAACAATTGAGCCAAATTTAGTTTCCTCAGATATTTTGAAGGGCAGTGGTAACAAGATTCTCTCTAGAGTTGGTCGAATGACAAAACCTGCCGCCATGCGTCCAATCTCCTACATTCATGAGCTTCATGCATACCTGCAGCAAGCGACTGTAGAAGAAGATGCGTTGACATGGTGGAAAGTTGCTGGCTATCGAGCGTATCCAAAGATTGCCATCCTTGCAAAAGACTTTCTCTCGATATGTGCAACTAGTGCCCCAGCGGAGAGGTTCTTCTCCTCAGGATGAGGAATCATCACTTATACGAGGTCAAGATTGAACGCAGAGAGTATATCCGCTTTAATGACATTGAAGTGCTGGTTACAACAAGCAAGATTTGAAAATAATAAATTTGTTGAGAACGACTGTGAGCTTGATATTATCAATGAGGAAGCCTTTGAGTCCGTGGGGGAGATTATGATGAATCATAATTGATGTCAATTTCTCATGGTTTTGGAACCAAACAATGGATTCTGTTTTTGAAGTTTTAATTGTTTATTTTGTATGGCTATCTTTCAACTTTTACTTCCATATTTATCTGACTTTTTTGTCTTATGTAAATTTCTTTCATCTATGCTATATTTCAAAATTTGAATATGTCTAAAAATAAAAGCAGTACAACTGCTTTTTCTCAATGGAAGCTGAAGAAAACAATGTACATACAACGAGAGTACAATTTCAACTACTTATAGGCGTTTATGTCCATCTACAATTTCAATGCCCATCTGCCTCTAGGATTCCGATTGGCGTTCCATCCCATATAGGGTTCTGGCAAGGGTTGGGACTCCTCGGGACAGGTGGCTAGCGGCAGTTCTTTCATCAGTGCATCTGGAAGCAAAAGGGAGTCCGCCACTGCCACATAAGGCCTACAGTGGCAGCGAATGTCACTGCTGCAGATGGTTGCAACTTGCAATGCAGCGTTCACCAATGGTTGCAGCTGGCCCCGTGCTGGGATTCCCATCGCAACGACTGAGGCACTGGTCAACAGGGTTAACCACACTGATGGTCACTAAACATCTTGTTTCACTGGACTGAGGCTGATGCAAGCGTCAGTCCCTCCATTCTCCCTGTTCAGCAGAAAAATTATTTTAGTAATCAGCTGAAAACCCCTAAAAAAAATCAAGAGAGGATGACATACAAGTATGAAGTGCAGTTGTATTCAAGGGATAGCAGACATGCATCTATCGAAGCTGGCGTCAGTACCTCTCTGCTAAAAGATTGAAAAAAAAAGAAAGAAATTGCGCGCTACAAAAAAGGAAGGCAGGTGCAAGCAATTAATCGAAAGATAAATGGCCAGCTCACCATCCATGTTGTCCATCGCCAGTACTACTAGGAAAGGAAATTCTTGGAGCCAAGTATGCCAATTAACTTCAAATACACAAGCACTTTCTGTAAGTTACAGACTGTAACTAAAAACAAGACTATAAGTTACAAGCAAGACTGTAACTTCAAATACACAGACTGTAACTAAAAACACTGAATGCATTACACACTGCCCAAATACACAAACACTTTTTAAAGAGAGAACAGTCTTGTTTGGGGGAGAGAGAGAGAGAGATGGAAAAGAGAGAACAACTGACCGAGATGAAAATTGACGACAGGTTTTCAAGACAAATTCTGCAAAATGGACAACAAGAGAAATGTGAGGTAATGTGTTGGGAGAGAGAGACAAATAAACAGAGGAATACACACGCACACACACACTCACTCACACTCACACACACAGACTGAAAAGTTTCAGTCACATTTTTTGAACAATAAATTTACCTACGAGAGAATAATAATCACAATGATAATAGATAATGATAGAGAGGGAAAGAGACAAAGGTACAGATAATGTCAACCAGTTGCAGACCAGATGACCAAGAAGGTTGACTCGAAACCTACCAAGAACATTGATTTACGACTGGCAAAGGGTTACAGTCGCTATGTATCCATTCTTCATGACCTGTTAAAAAATTCATTGAATTTAAAAATCATCTACAGAGATTAAAGTTACAAAGGGGAAAGTGGAAGTCAATGGCAATAGATTATCACCGGATATGTATAGAATCTATACTATAGATCCCTCCTTGGCTGCCTGGAGAGCTGAATCCTCTGGTGGAAGGAGAATTCCTCCGACTTGGATCGTTGATCGAGGGAGGAGAAAATGAGAGAGAGTGAAAACGGGGAAGAGGGGGAGAGGAGAACGCTGGAAGGTGAGGGTGACGGAGAACTCCTCTCGCGACAGAAATAATTTTCGTCGCGAGAGGGATCGCGCGCGCAAGGGCGCGCGAGCGAGAGAGATACGGAGACGAAGAAGGAGAAGTTCTCCTCCCGCCTCTCCTCGTGACAGAAATTCCGTCGCGTGAGAGGGAGCGAGGAGGAGAGGGAGGAGAATTTCTCCTCTCGCCTCTTCTCCTTGCGACGGAAATTCCGTCTCTCTCTCTCTTACTGATCGTCGACCTCGATCGATCGACGATCAGCCGACGATCGATCGGCGCACAGACCCCTCTGATCGATCAAGGCGTCGATCTTTTGACGATCGATCTTGATCGATCATGATCGGCCAACCCTAATTTGCAGACATCATTCAAAAATTAGCACATTGTATAAAGGAGACTCCCAAATATCATAGAATCTCTTCGCTTTGGAATGAGACACTCAAGGAACTTCCTCGACAATAAAGTTTGTAATGTATCAAAGGCAGTAGGTAAGGCATTCATTAAAAAACTCGAGTTTATATACATATTTAACAGGATATTTAATATCCTAAATATTTATATAAGTCTGAAAAGGTTATTTAAGTTGTTACAACTGTTTCGGTATAATAAACAGGATAATCTTTTGGAGATTAATATTATCTTTTGGGGATCCTTGGGTGCCCCATAAATGGATATTATCCATTGATAACATGCATTTATAACTTAAATTCTTATCCTAATTAACTCATATTCATGCTTATTTTATGTGAATATGATGCATGTTATCATACTTTTTACGAATTTTCTCCATTGGCATGTCATTTCACTAAATTTGATATTTATTCATAAATTAGGGATAATTTCATGCTTAATAGATGATTAATCTTTTGTGTAAACTAATAGAAGTTAATCTCTGTTATAGAATGATTTTTGACTTTAGTAAATGTTTGGAAGGATAATTTCAGGATGAATTTATGATTTAAAATGTTAATGAGAAATAATTTAAGTAAATTTTAATTCATCTTGATTTCTTCTTTCAAAATATATTTTAAATGACATAATATTAAAAAGGAAGAAATTTGTGATCCAATGGAGAAAATTTGGATTAAAAAGGAGTTATATATTTAAAGTTATGAATTTCTGAAATTTCTGCCCTTTTTTCTGATTTTATTTGATTTTTAAATTGATTTTTTCTCTTTAAAAATCACGAAAAAGAGTTTTACCTGTAGGGTGACGTGGCGCGCGGGACCAAGGTGACGTGATGGCGGCTGACGTGGTGCGCGGGACCGCCTCGGGGTGCGACGCGGCACTGAGGCCAAGTGGCAGAGCCCGGGTGGCCCCCGCACGAGAAGCATAGTGGCGCGGCCATGTGGCAGGGAGGCTACGCGTCCACGTGGGCGCCCGTGTGGGGCGCCGCGTGGAAGTTCAGTAATAGAGGGGATAGTGACAACATTAATAGGGGAGTCCACTCCCCTATTTAACCGCGCCGTATCCCGTCAATTTTTCCGTGTGGGACTATGTCCCACACGTCTTACCTTTTGCAGGTGACGTGGACGCGCGACAGGCGTTGGATCTCATCAAGATGGCAGAGATCGCGTGGACCTGAGTCCACACGATCATCAATCAAGCACGTGCGTGATATGCACTTTAAGTGATCCGCTAGATGGCCGACACGTGGCAGAGCGAGGAAGCATGGATCTTCATCGGACGGCCGCAACCTTTCGCGATTGGGGGCACTACGCGATCATCCGATTTTCATCGGACGGCCGCGATCATTCGCGATCTTGGCAACGCGCGGAGCCTTCTGGTGCGTCTGATCTCCATCACGCGGACGGCAGCGAATCGCGCGGACCACGGGGATCGTGCGGATCACAATCGCCTGGATCTCCATCGGATGGCGGGGCAAGCTCGCGGAAGAACTCCACGATCGCGGTCCGATCAAACCGCGATCGCGGCGCGATCGAGCCGCGATTGTGGAGCATTTGGAGAGATCGTTGCACACGATTGCTCCGAGGGATTGTGCGACGATCATGGCCTTCAACTCCACCCCACAACCGCATCAAACAGCCCCAATTTTCGGGCTAAAAATTGGGATCATGCCCGCGATCGAGGATGATTCAGCACCAAATCGAAGCTATGATCAACGCCAAATTGGAGCTCCTTCATGGTGGAATCAACGGCCCTCCTTTTCCAACTTCATCAGACGGCATGGATTGGAATTTAACCACAATCGTGGCTCACGATCGTGGTTCGATCGTGGTCCGATCGTTACGCGATCGTAGCCCGATCGCCCCACGATCAAGGCTATCCTATCGCTAAATCAAGGCCGATTCATCCCGGATTTGAAGCCACAACGCCGCTCAATGCAAATCGATCCCACGACGCTTCAATTCCGCCCCCATGACCGCTTCAATTGCCCATGATCCTCAGGCCAATTTCCCCTTTAAAAACCCATGTAGTTCTTCATTGTTCTTCAACTTTTGATTGATTCGTGAAGAAATTAAGCGAATTTTGAGGAAGATCTCTATTTCATCGTGATCCCCCCACTTTCGACTCGATTTCGAAGCAATTGGAGCGGGATTGATCGCGAATTTCTCCTTGATTTCATCGAATTTTCCCCTTGAATTCTGACGTCCGCGAGGAAGAATCCGAGCAAATTCGCTTCAATCCACGAGAATTGAAGCCCCATTCTTGCGGAAATCGGGTTAGTAGTGAGATTCAATCGATTATCATAAGGTAATTTGAGTTTTTATTAGATTTAGAAGTTTAATTTTGCGAATTAGTTCATAGTGTTCTTCATTTTTCCCAATTTTAGGTCTGAAAAGTCGCTGACTTTGAAAATAGGATATATATTTGATTATAATTCCAAATCACTTGTTTTTGGTTTCATTGGATTCCTCTTTTCATCATCTTTCCGTGGATAGAAAATTCATCAAATTCCGAGTTCATTTGACCCTCCAATTTGACGTTTGACCAAGGACTGTTCATCTTTCATCAGAAGTCAAACGTTGACTTTTGGGGTCAATTACTTTTGATTTACAAATCAGAATTTGATAATTTTGGTCTTTTTGGATTCCTATGGTTCTTAGCTTTCTATTGACATAGAAATTGCAAGATTTGGATTTCATTTCGTTATTCAATTTGAAGATTTTTTCCGAGGTGTTAATTTTGGGGATTTTCTGATAGTTGATTTTCAATAATTCATAATAAATCCATTTATTATCCAAAAATTACAAAATATATATCAATAAATTTCATTTTCTCTCTAGTTTCTAAAGATCTAATTTTTGTAATCTTCTGACTCTGTTTGATTCTCTGATTTTGTAGAACATCCACTGTGTGGTAAAAGTCAACGCTTTGACTTTGACTTTTGACTTTTCTCTGTCAAATCCGAGATTTCAATTCTTAAAACTTCTTATTAGGTCTATTAGTATCATTTCTATTCATCACATCTTATTTTCTCTTATTTGAAACTCGTTTTAAACCTAAGTTTGACCAAGTCAACTCTGTGATTAAAGTCAACCCTGCTCTCTGTGTATCGACCCGATACTTACACAATACTTGATTTTTATATCTTATCTTTGTGAGTTCGCTTTTATAAATTTTTTTTGACCATCGTCTTTGTGATTTAACGACACACGAAAACGACACGTCATCCATCTATTTTCCTAATAAAATTTATTCTTGATTTCTTCATAGAAGATTCTATATCTTGCTCAGGCTTATTTGAGAGGTATTACATATGATTGATGTAAGACATTGCTTTCACGTTCAATGTATAACTTATCTAAGACAACTTTCATCTTGTTCAAAACTTATGCTCTTAAAATTTAAACCAAAATATTAAACACAATGGAAGACATTGAATTAAACATTTAAAATATGGAGGCACCAAGAACGAATGATTCTATCAAATTATAGAAATTAAAATCTATACTTACCAAGTTCATTAAAAGAGTTATTAAAGTTATTCAACTGTTTAACCTTTAGCGGTACCCATAATGACATGCAACTTATACCTATAGTTACATGATTATTAATGTAAATTAAGGCATAAAACATTCAACTCCTATACATGTTATCATACTTTTAATATACATTCATCATTATATACAATTTAAATTATAATATCAAAATACACTATTTTAAAGAATAATCATGCATAATTAAATTTAAAATTTTAGAGTAGATTATTTCCATTTTAAATTTGAGATTATAATTGAGTTTTAAAATGCAAAATAATAAGAAAAAATATTTTTGTACACACTAATTTATTTTTCTAGTTTTATTTTTTCAAAGAAAATAAGTATATTTTTCAGTTAGAAATTTATTCTCTTATTATTTTTAAAATTGAAATGCATAGAATGATATATTATTTAATTTGTAATCAAACAAAAGAAAATCGATAAAAAGGGAGCTATATTTTGAAAGTTATGAATTTTTTAAAATTTAGAGACTTTTTTCAATTTTTTCTTAATTTATTGTAATTGACAACCATTAAAAAGGGTGATTTTAAGAGCACTGACGTTGCTGATGACGTAACAAGTGTATTTGTGTGTCATTGCATGGAAGTGTATACGCTTCCATATCGAGCACGCATGGCGCACATGCGTGCGCATCATTAGTAGTTAAGCGCCCTTGAAGGGCATAAGCTAACCACTAAGCCTATGTTTGTATTTATTTACAAAAATCCCTTTGATTTTTTTAATATGGGACTATGTTTATTTATGTTTTATACTAGTCTACGTGGCATAACGAGAAGCGTCGGATTTTACGATTGAAGAAGAAGCATCTATTTTCATTTACTCGGGATGGGTACATGACGCATTCTGATTCCACGATGATTTATTCTATAAAAGACGACAAATCGCAGTTGTCCATCGAGGGAGCTATAATGGTCAAGATTTAATGCACCCAATGGACTCCTATGAATGACATGTGACAGCATCGTCCGTTGAAGATCAAACAAAAAGCATTTCATATCAAGTCATGTACATGTGATTACAGAGCGAAGTCTAGACGGTCTAATGAAGATTTGATGGCCATGATTTAAGGACATTGATTTGCATCCCCTTTTTTAATTGCAGTTGTTGATCGATGATGATGACACAATCGAATGGCCACGTACAAATTTAGCTCTATTTATAAGCCTCTTCTTCAAATGATCTATTCATTCTCAGATTTTTTATTGATCAACCCTTTAGGACGTCATAATCCTTAAATTTTCATCCTTTAGGACTCGAGTAGCCCTCTCCCGCGCCGAATTCGCAGCCTGCCCCCACACGCGCCCGCCTGAAGACCTACCCACTTGAAGGTTTGTCGAGTGGAAGCGCCAGTCACGCGAACGTCTCTTGCCGGGTTTCCCGCACACCCACCCTTCCCGTGTACATGCTAGACACCCAGACGGCCTGCACCCTAGAGCAACTCCACATCTGCCCCTCGTCGCCTCCCGTCAACCGTGCGTTCGCGGATTGATCGAGTTGCTGCGTACGTCCGCCTCACTCCTGCTCGCGGCCCTACTTCAAAGGCCCACGACGACGCGAGGACTATTTCGCCCCGCAGAATCCCTCGCTCGCGGTTTCGTCGACCCGCGTTGACCCAGTCTGTGCTCGCTTGTCGGTCGCCCCGCCCGGCACGTTCTTGGCATCCCAGTGCGATGTGGAGTCACCGACCCTGCACCTCGCCTGCCACTCTGGGTCACGGTTTTCTTCCGGTTAACCGCGCCCCTCCCCTCTCGCGATGAATTCGCAACCTGTCCGCCTGCACGTCGCGCTTTCGCCTGACACTCCTGAAGCCCATCCAGCAATGCGCGGGCGCCATGCAATGAGCAACTCACTCTTGTGCACGCCTACCGCCGTGCGTGCGCATTTCGCCATTACCCACACGCCCGCCACTTTCCTATGTACGTGTGGGGATTCCCGGGACGGCCTGCGTCCGCCCTTCTAGCGCCCACGCCGCTATTACTGCCGGATCTTCACCCGCCACGACCCACCAGACATTCTATCCCGAAGGTTAGCTCCGACTCCCCTCTTTAAGATTAAGTACCTTTCGAAGTTTTCCCTACTCTCGTCTCCACCGCCGTCGGATGAACATAGGTAGGGTAGAATAACATTTTAGGATCGAGACTTCTGACGTGTCATCAGGTCCAACACTGAGCCTGGGCTGCAGCCTTCGGCTACTCCACGACGAGCGATTCCACGCCTCCGTACATGGATGACGAAGCGTTTTAGTGCGGTCGTTAAAACACACAAACGTCGGTCAAACAAAATTTATAAATTCGAACTCACAAAGATAAAGATAGAAAATCAAGTAAAGTTAAGCATCGGGTCGATTCACAGAGAACAAGGTTGACTTTAATTGCAGAGTTGACTTGGTCAAACTTTGGTTTAAAAGAGGTTTTAAAGAAGTAAAAATAGAATTTTATGAATAGAAATGATAGAAATACACTAAATAAGAAATTTAAAGATTTAAGATCTCGAATTTGATAGAGACAAGTCAAAAGTCAAAGTCAAAGCTTTGACTTTGACCAACAGTCAGAATTCTGTAAAATCAGAGAACCAAAAGATGTCATAAGATTACGAAAATTATATATTTGGAAACTAGAGAAAAAATAAAATTTATTGATATAAAATTCGTGATCTTTCGATAAAAAATAGAAATATTATGAATTATTAAAAATCAAATATCAGAAAATTCCCGAAATGAACACTTCAGAGAAAATCTTCAAATTGACTGGTCAAATAATATCCAAATCTTCTAATTTATATATCAATAGAAAGCTAAGAATCATAGAATTCTAAAGAGACCAAAATGATCAATTCAAGATTTTGCTCCAAATTTGCTTAATTGTTTCACGAATCGATCAAGAGTTAAGAAGAAAAGAGGAGAATACATCAGTGTTAAAGGGGATTTTCGCCCAAAAATCTCGGTCGTTTGATCCGGTGGATCAGTGGAAGTGATGGTCGCGATCGCACACTGATCGTGGGCCATCAATCCAAGGCGATCGTGGCCATGATTGTGTTTTGATCGGACCACAATCGCGCTTGATCGTGGCCACGATCGTGCGGCGATCGGGCCACGTTCGTGGACCTTTCCTTTGATGTTGATTCCACCATCCGATGAAGATTGCACGGCCACTTCACGATTGCACGTTTGATAAAGATCAAGCACTCCCGAAGTCTCCACGTGTCGCCAGGTAAGCCGTCCATCGCGCCCACTTAAATGCTATTTCACGCACGTGCTCCTATTATGATCGCGTGGACTCGGGTCCACGCGATTGACGTCATCCTGATCGAATATGAAGCCTACTGTGCGTCCACGTCGCCTGCAAAATAATGATTCCGTGGGAACATAGTCCCACATGGAATAAAAGCAGAGAAATCGTGAGTTTAAAAGCTTGGGCGCGGTAACGCATTTGTGTTACCGCCCCAAACTTCTAACTAGGCCCACTATCCCGTGGGCCCTGCACCTGCCATCCCTCCTGCCACATGGCGCCCCACACGGGCGTCCGGGTGGACCCGCGTGGCCTCCTGCCACGTGTCCGCGCCACCCGCGCCACTTGCGCGCCGCGTGGGCCTCGCAGGCTCTACCATGTGGCCTTGCGTGCCGCGTCACATCCATGCGGGTCTTGCGCGCCATGTCAGCGGCCATGCCACGTCAGCTCCGCGGGGTCTGCGGAATGAAAACCCCCTTTTTGCGCGATTTTAATTAAGAAAAATCCATATAAATTCAATAAAAAATCAATTAAAATCCGAAAAAGGGCAGAAACTTTAGAAATTTATAACTTTAAATATACAACTCTTTTTAATCTCAAATTTTCTCCATTGGATCAAAAATTTCTTCCTTTTTAACATCATGCCATTTAAAATATAATTTCAAAGAAGAATCTAGGATGAATTAAAAATTAGCTTGAATCATTCCTTAAGAAATCTTATTTAATATCTTCATCATATTTTCATCTTGAAATTTATCCTTCAAAAACATGTACTAAAGTCAAAGTAATTCAAGAAAGAGATTAACTTCAATTAATTTCAACTTTACAAAAGATTAATCATCAATCAAGCATAAAATTAACCCTAAATTATGCATAAATATAGACTTTAGTGAAATGACATACCAATGGAGAAAATTCCTAAAAACTATGATAACATGCATCATATTCACATAAAATAAGCATGAATATGAGTGAAATAAGATAAGAATTTAAGTTATAAATTTATGTTATCACACACCCCAACTTAAATCATTGCTAGTCCCTTAGCAATGGAAAGATAAAGAATGTGAAATAGGACTAACAAGCTTAGAAAATCATGGGTTAAGCATTGATAGAATCTGAAATGAATGTTCTACCTTAAATGATGTCAAGAAGAAAGTAATGTACTAGAAACTTAAGGCCACGGCATTCCTCCAACAAACACTTTAATCCCCCAAATGAACTAAGAATCTTCTTGCTCTACATACTAATAGAAATATACATAATTAAAAAAAATTAGCATACCAAACCAATCGTCGCTTCCTCCTTGCACTATGGACATGAATGATAAGGACACAAGAAGTAGAAACAAGCATCATCCTTTTCAGCGAGATTTTAGGTCAGATTACTTGTTTTCTTCCCAACCTTTTGGCATATATCATTAGATTTTAATTTCGATGAGTAGATTACATCAATTTTACTTAATTTTGTGATTTTCCTACTCTTCACGATCGATTTCTATCCCCTTATTTTGCGTATTGATTTCTCCACGAATACTAATCCAAATTGAGTGATTTTTATTATGTGGATTTTTATTAGAGTTTTCTTTTAAAAAATATCAATATCCCTAATTTCTTACCCCAATTCATTGTCTAATTTAGTCCAACTTCAAAGATATCCTGAAAATTTCTCTAATTCTATATGGATTTGATCCTTACTCATGAGTGTCCTAATCAATTCGTAATTGAATCATAATTTCAGTGAGCTTGGAGATTATTTTGACGCAAGGAAGTGTGTTTTCAACGATCGCGCATATTTGCTTCGTTTTCCCACACGATCCATGGACAATTAGATCTCTTCATATAATCTTTTGTTTGCACGAGACTTATCAATAACTTATAATATGATAAGCTATAAAACCTAATCGATTACTCAAGTTAGAATTAATACATGGAGGAAAGTATCAAGAATATCTTCTTCAATATTTCCTCTACCTTCACAAAGAATTTAACTATATCTCATTCCGTAAGTCGATCTCTTATTATTCTTAGGGCAAATGATTATATTTGACCACTCAATCACCTTCAAGAACCCTCATGTCATAATCTATGACATTTTTCATAGTCAGGGATATGTAAGTCATAATCAAAACACAGTCATTTATCCTCAAGATATATTTGTTTTCTTAAATTTAATGAGCATTTATACAATCATGACATGAATCGTGCTCATTGACATTTAAGTATTATATCATTTAGGGATTCATACAGATCAATTCACTAGAACCTTTTTCTAAAAATTTTGTCTTCCATAACAATAGCCACATGATCAATTATTATTATCATTTAAGTTAGATCACATAGTGTTATACTTTTTGAATATTTAATGTCCTTGTTGACTATCCTTCAAATTGAAATGTTTGAAACATATGTTTGAAGACTAGTGATCTCTATATTATGATCTCTCATAATTTACTTAGACATTGAATATGCTCATAAACTTCGTTGCAAAAATTATACAAAAATAACATAAAATAAATTTCATTTCAAGGAACATAAATAAGATATAAAAGTGTGATTTGGTTCATTGGCCACTTAATATCTATGATGTTCCACCTTTTCCATCACCATCTCTCTAATCTTGTCTAGTGAGAAAGAGTATGTGTTTATCAACCTACCTCCTATTCCTAAGGGTTTGAAGTTCATGTTGGGGTTTGAGGTTGATAAGATTTCTAAACTTTTGATCAAAACATCAAATGCAGCGGAATATATTGAATCAGATATTCATAACACTGATGCATTGAGAACCGATGATCCTATCAGCTAGTATGTATGAGAAAACATACAGGGTTCACTTGAAGGAGCTCTTGAAGTTGTTTAAGTGTTTAGTTTCTAGTGATATCCACACGATCACCAGAAAATTAGAACTCCTCTTCAAAGATCTTCACCAAAAGAGAAAGATAATAAAGGAAAGAATTCTCAAAAGGCTTGTATGGGCACTTTGACTTGTCGTTGCTCTTTCCATGTTTATAGATATCCTATACACAAAATTTTGATAAAAATCCTTATAATTATGTCTAAATCTACAAATATCTATAGACCTTATAAGTGTGATCATTTAGGTGCATATATCTCTCTAGTTAATAATTGTATAGACCCAATAACATCTTATTGGCCAACCTTTTATTAATAGTCTATATCAATATTTAGATTAATCAAGCAACGATTGATTTAGCCCAATCAAGAGGTCAAGTTGCTAGCTCTTTGGGTGCCAAGTTACATCACATACTCTAAGAGATAATAGCATGTATAAGAACTCCCATATAGAACACTTTTTGTCATCAGTTATGGTGTACATATAATATTTCATTTGTGTAAGACTCATTAATGACTTAAGATATAGTTAATTATAAAATTCTAATTGGTCACTCAAGTTAGTACTGATGCGCAGAGGAAATCCTTAAGAACTCATTTTCCAATATTTCAACTATTTCATTACATCTTATTCCATCTCATTCCTTGAGGACATAAAATCTCATCTTGACTACACAATCATCTTTAAGGACTTCATGTTGTATCTAATATGTATGACATTTTGGAGATCTCGTGATAAGAGATTTGTAAGTCAGAATCAAAACACGGTCATCCATCTACACAGACCACATACATAACCGTACCCTAAATCAACTTGATTGAAAGTTTTGTATAATACCATTAAGGGATTCATATAGATCAATTTAGTGAACTCTTTCTCCAAAGAGTACCTACTATTTACCCTTGGTGTCTCTACATCAATGGCTACAGGATCAGCCATACTCATCATATGAGCCAGATCAAATGGTATTATTATATAAAAATAATTCAATGTCCTTTTGATAACATACAATGTAAACTAGTAATTACATGATTATTAATGCAAATAAAGACATAAAATATTTAATTCTTATGCATGTTATCATACTTTGAGTGTATATCTATCATTCTATCTAATTTTAAGTTATGATCTCAAAATGCACTTTTTTGGGATAATCATGCATAATTAAAAGAGATATTTGAGATTAGGTTATTCCCATTTTATATTTGAGATTATAACTACATTTTAATTAGAAATAATAAGAGAAATTTTTTTTATATACACTCATTTATTTTTCTAGTTTATTTTCCAAATAAAATTAGTATATTTTTTAGATAAAAATGTATTATCTAATTATTTGTTAAATTGAATTTTTAGAATGATACATTTTTCAATTTTTGATAAAAATTAAATTAAAAAGGAGTTGTATTTTGAAAGTTATACATTTTTTCAAATTTTTATGTGACAGGTTATTTACGAGCTCAAGCAGAGTCCACACTCGGTTTGCCAAGTTTAGTGGTCTTCTCTCTACCTTTAGCTTCATGTCATGGCCGCCAATCCCACCGTACTCTCTAAGAAGACTAAGGGATGTCTTATCATTCTCTTGCATTCTACATTAATGATATTCTTCTAACTAGGAGTGATGACACTAGTTTTCATACTACGAAGACTTATTTATAGCAACACTTCAACATTAGTAACATGGGACTCCTAGATACTTTCTTGGGATTGATTTTGCGTAGTAAAAAGAGAAGCTTGTTCTGACCTAGTGGAAGTATGCCCTTGACATGTTTCAGGAGACAAGACTTCATGTGTGTAAGTCGGAGACTGATAAGCGTAAAAACGAGGTCGTTGAATGCGCGATTTTACGTATCAAACAAAATTTATACTCAACTCTTCAAAACTGATTTTTAAATTAGAACAGTGGCAAGTCGAGGTCGAATCCACAGAGAGGAAGGTTAAAAGATTGAAATCAGAAGCTTATTTTTGGTATTTTTAGATTTAGAAACCGAAAATGATCGATGGAAGGAAGAAAATGTGCGTGGAGATGAAGTGAACCGAACAAGTGCTTCCAAACTCTTTTCAGAGATTGGAAACCCTTGATCGATGGTGGAAAAATATTTTTCAGGGTTTTTAAATGAGAAAATGGTGATAAACATATGATGAAATTAAAAGAAATGGATAGGAGATAGTTCTAATCTAAGATTCGTGATGAAAATACTATCCAGTGATGCTCCATAATCTAAACATACCTTCGAGAGCCGTATATTTTGCCCGGACTTGGCGTCTTACATCCAACACGAAGAATGAATAGAAGAGGGAAGAAACTCACTGACAATGAAGTTCAACACATGAACAATGATCCATCGCTGCTTTCTTTCCTTCTGTCTAGCCAATGCTAGAAGCAAACAACAAAAACATTGATAACCCTAATTTTTTTTGTCTCTGAGCCTAAATCGACCCCATCAGATTCGTGGAGCTTGAAATGATGATCATGCCCACGAAATATCAGCCTCTAACTCCATCAGGATCATCGGATATCAAGCTATTAATTTAGACGAATTTGGGTCGTTGTATCGTCTCTCTCTCCTCAGATGGCGCCGGTCAACCCGCTCCCGTAAAAACTTCTTCCGGGCCATCTTCTCCCTCTTTCTCGGGCACGAGAAAATTGACCCCGCTCGCCCTCTCTCGCGCACGTCCTCTGCGGATTTCGCTGTAGCGTGTAGTGAGAGAGGAGATAGGAGAAAAGAGAGAAGAGAGAGGGGCATTTAATGTAATTTTATTATGTTTTAGAGAAGTTTGACCGGAGCAGTTTTTACGGGAGCGGGTTGACCAGCGCCATCTGAGGAGAGAGAGACAATATCAACGGCCCAAATTTGTCTAAATTAAAAGCTTGATATCCGATGATCCTGATGGAGTTAGAGGCTGAAATTTCGTGGGCATGATCGTCATTTCAAGCTCCACGAATCTGATGGGGTGGATTTAGGCTCAGAGACAAAAAAATTAGGGTTATCAATGTTTTTGTTGTTTGCTTCTAGCATTGGCTAGCCAGAAGGAAAGAAAGCGACGATGGATCATTGTTCATGTGTTGAACTTCATTCTCAGTGAGTTTCTTCCCTTTTCTATTCATTCTTCGTGTTGGATGCAAGATGCCAAGTCCGGGCGAAATATACGGCTCTCGAAGGTATGTTTGATTAGGGAGCATCACTAGATCGTATTTTCATCACGAATCTTTAGATTAGGATCGGTTTATATATGTTTCTTCTCTTTTCATCATCTGTTTATCAATATTTCTCATTGAAAAACCCTAAAAATCACTTTTCCATCATCGATCAAGGGTTTCAATCTCTGAAAAGAGTTTGGAAGCACTTGTTTGGTTCATTTCATCTTCACACACATTTTCTTCCTTTCATTGATCATTTTCGGTTTCTAAATCTAAAAATACCAAAAATAAGCTTCTGATTTCAATCTCTTAACCATCCTCCCTGTGGATTCGACCTCGACTTGTCACTGTTCTAATTTAAAAATCAGTTTCGAAGAGTTGAGTATAAATTTGTTTGATACGTAAAATCGTGCATTCAACGACCGCGGTTTTACGCTCAACCATAATTCTAGGATACTTTATCTCCCCTCCTTTTGGATGCTAATCACTATCATAGATTTTTAGGCAAGGTAGTATATCTCATTGACATTTGCCTTGACATTGTGTATGCGACTGGTTTTTTTAGTCAATTCATGCAAGAACTTTGACGAGTTCATTGAGAGACAGCTCTATGGGTTCTAGCATACATCAAGCAAACCCCAAAGAGAGGGCTCCTCAATTGATGATACAACCATCTTCATATCAAATCCTACTATGTTGCCAAGTATGCAAGTGACAAGGGAAATTGTAAATCTACTAAAAGCTATTACACATATATTAGAGGTGACCTCGTCATCTAGGTAGTCCTGAAAATAAAAGTTCATATCATGCTCTAGTACGGAGTTTTAGTTTCAAGCTATTTCTAAGACCATGCGGGAGAGGTATTGTTAAAACTGCTCAAGGATCTCTACATCTCAGCTCCTTCTCCAATGCCCATACATGGTGATAATCAAGCCACTATCTTCATCACTTGAAATTCTACCTTTCATGAGTGTTGAGATTGATTGTCATTACATTCGATACAAGGTTATGTCTAAAGTCATCTCCACCCTTGATAACATGCATTTATAACTTAAATTCTTACCCTATTTAACTCATATTCATGTTTATTTTCTGTGAATATGATGCATGTTATCCTAGCTTTAAAGAATTTTCTCCATTGGTATTCCATTTCACTAAAGTCTATATTTATGCATAATTTAGGGTTAATTTTATGCTTGACTGATGATTAATCTTTTGAAAAGTTGAAATTAATAGAAGTTAATCTCTTTTCTTGACTTACTTTGACTTCAGTGCATGTTTTTGAAAGATAAATTTCAAGATGAAAATATGATGATGATATTAAGAAGATCTCTTAAGAAATGATTCAAGATAATTTTTAAGTCATCTTAGATTCTTCTTTGAAATTATATTTTAGATCGCATGATGTTAAAAAGGAAGAAATTTGTGATCCAATGGAGAAAATTTGGATTAAAAAGGAGTTGTATTTCTTAAGTTATAAAGTTTTCAATTTTTATATCTTTTTCGGATTTTTTATCTGATTTTTAATTAATTTTTACCGAATTTTTAAGGTTATTTCTTATTTAAAATCGTGAAAAGGGGGTATTTATTCCACAGACCTCGCGGAGCTGACATGGCACGGACACTGACGTGGCGCGCGGAGCTGACATGGCGCGTGGGACTAGCGCGGATGCGACGTGTCACTAAGGCATGTGGCAGGGCTGCGCATGGCCCACGTGAGGCGCAGGTGGCGTGGACACGTGGCAGGAGGCCACGCGGGTCCACGTGAATGCCCGTGAGGGGCGCCACATGGCAGGGGGTTGGCAGGTGAAGGGCCCACGGGTTAGTGGGCCCTGGTAAGTATATTGAGGCGGTAACACAAATGCTTACCGCCCCTCTACACTTTATACGCGCAAACTCCATTTTTTTATTCCGTGTGGGACTAGGTTCCCGCAGAATTGACCCTTTGCGGGTGACGTGGCATCTTGGCGGGCGTCGGATACGATCGCGAGACGTTGATCGTGTGGACCCGAGTCCACCCGATCGAGATCAAAACACGTGCATCAAATCCAATTTAAGTGAGATCGATCTACCTATCACCTGGCGTCGAGTGGACGCTTCAGGAAGCGTCGATCTTCATCGGACGGGCGAGGAAAGTGGATGATGTGGGACATGTTCGGTGCTTCATTATTACACTTACGCGTGCAATCGCGACCGTCCAACCTACCTGATCAGATCGGACGGCTGAAGTTGCGCAAAGGATTTCCACGCGATCGCGGCTCGATCGCCATGCGATCGTGGCTTGATTGAGCCGCGATCTTGGCTCCTTCATGGTGCAATCGTGGCACACGATCAACTCATATTGGTGGGCCACGATTGTCCTGAAATTGTGGCGACCAATAGGCGTCTATTCCCAGATCAAACGGCTGAGATTTTCGAGCGAAAATCCCCTTTAAAAACCGATGTATTCCTTCTTATTTCTTAAATCTTGATTGAATCGCGAAGGAATTAAGTGATTTGAAAGAAAGATCTTGAGTTCCTCATGATTGCCCTACGTTTAGACTCGATTTAGATCAAATCGGAGCGGGATTGATCACGAATTTTCATCAGATTTCATCAAATTTTCCCCTTGAATTCTGAACGTCCGCGAGGAAGAAATCATGCAAAATCCGCTTCAATCCGAGTGAATTGAAGCCCCATCTTTGCGGAAATCAATTTAGTAGTGAGATTCAATCGATTATCAGGTAATAATTTGAGTTTTAATTAGATTTAGATCGTTAATTTTGACTTTTAGTTCTTAGTGTTCTTTAATTTTGCCTAATTTTAGTCTGAAATTTTTCTGATTTTGAATAAAAGATATTTCTCTCATTATAATTCCGAATCTCCTGATTCTGGTTTCATTCGATTCCTTATTTCATCAGCTTTCCGTGGATAGAAAATTCATTGAATTCCAAGATCATTTGACCCCTCAATTTAACGTTTGACCAAGCACTATTCATTTTCAATCCGAATTTGAGTATTGACTTTCGGGGTCAATTACTTTCAAAATATAAATCGGAATTTGATAATTTTAGTCTCTTTAGAATCCTCTGGTTCTTATATTTCTATTGATATATAAATTTTAAGATTTGGATATCATTTGATCAGTCAATTTGAAGATTTTCTCTGAAGTGTTTATTCGGGAATTTTCTGATATTTGATTTTCAATAATTCATAGTAAATCCATTTCTTATCGAAACATCATGAATTCTATATCAATAAACTACATTTCCTCTCTAGTTTCCAAATATATAATTTTTGTAATCTTCTGACATCTTTTGGTTCTCTGATTTTACAGAACTTCGATTATTGGTCAAAGTCAACAATTTGACTTTGACTTTTGACTTTTCTCTGTCAAATCCGAGATCTTAAATCTTAAAATTTCTTATTTAGTGTATTTATATCATTTCTATTCATAACATCTTATTTCTACTTCTTTAAAACCTCTTTTAAACATAAGTTTGACCAAGTCAATTCTGCAATTAAAGTCAACCTTGTTCTATGTGGATCGACACGATACTTACTCTTTACTTGATTTTATATCTTTATCTTTGTGAGATCATATTTATAAATTTTGTTTGATCGACGTTTGTGTGTTTTAACGACCGCACAAAACGATTCGTCAACCCCTCATGTGGCATCATCTCACTAGCTTACAATTTTCTTAACAAAGAGTTAAGTCGGGATCTCCTATGATATCACGTGTTCCAAGTTGGGCATATTTGATTTATATACTCCACCTTAAGAGAGTGTCTAATGGCGATATCCTGCTCCTAACCCATTTAGGGCCTCTCATCTTCACTTCCTATGCCAGGACTTATATACTATCTTTTCTATATAAAATTCTAGGGTTTCTTGGTCTCATTGTCAACAAAATGGTTTCTCTCATTGTCAACTATGTAAGTTTCAAGTGACATAAAGATGTCAAGGTTTAAATTTCTCATGAATTTGCTTATTTTTGGTGAATAAATTGTCTCTTTTAAGATCATGGTGACTTTTAAATGGGCTGAATGTGGGTAAAAGGTGTGAGTTAGGAGTACCTTCTGATCAATTAATTCCCTTTATGATAAATGATTCACTTTTAAAAGGGTCTAATGAGGGTTAAAGTGTGGGTTATAAATACAGTTTGATCAATTTAATCAACTTTTTCACGAATATTGAATTGGTTGACTTTTGAAATTATTGGTCAACTTTTTTTATTTTTGAAATGATTCATAAAAAAGTTGACTTTTTATGAAATTTAGGAATTCCTTTTGAAATAATTAACTTGTGTTTTGATTGAACGATGGACATGTTTTCAATGCCTCAAATGAATGAATGTTTAATTTGTGAAATGTTTAATAAACAAGTTAACTTGTTGGGAAAATGTTTAATTAGCAAATAAAACTTTTAAAACAAAAATTGTGGGAATTAAGTGCGTGAGAGGTTAAAAATTTTTTAAAACTGACAGTTCTCTTCTTAAAAATTGGTAAAAAAAATCAATTCAGAATGGTCAATTACTACCATCACTTAACATGGCTGGCTAGGACTTAAATGCATTGATTGATCATAGGTAAATATAGATTTTTGTTGTTTCAGTTTCAACTTTTCCTGCATGTTTATGGAAAACGAAGATCATCGTGGGTAATGAGAAACTTATATAATACGGATAATTAAAAAATCAGAGAAATTTTCGCCATGTTCTTCAAATAAACGCTGCAAAAATCAAATAAATTAACGACCCATATCAAACCCTCTAGATAGATAACGAGCGCTCTTTCCTATTTACACAGAACCGAAAAGGGCGGGTGGGTCCAAGATGCTGACTTTCAATCCTCTGACGGCGGATCCTTCTCAGGTTCTTCTTCCTCCAACCCCTCGTCATCAAGATCAAAGAAGCCTTTCTTTTCTGGCACGTGCATGTCTTGCTGGGCAGAGATTATGCTGGCAATAGCTCTCAGAGCCGCTGATTTTTCCTCAGTATTGACTGCAGGATCGTCCTCCGTGTGTCCTTCGCCTGAATCTTTTGAAGGTTCTCCGTCATCTTGCTGACGAGGCGGGGGAACAAAAAAGGGTATCCGGCCCCTCTGCCAATCATGGAGGATCATCTTTGCTGCGGTGGACAAGTCGGGTTCTCCTCCCTGTTAAAAATACTCAACAATTATAAACAGAATTTAAATAAAACAAAAACCCATCAAAGAAGGGATTAATACCTTGAGGAGTTTGCCAGATGCCTTGCACAACTGTACGAGAAAGTCATTATCATCAACCCTGTCAAGAGAAGCAGATACCCCATTTCACCAACTAGATTGTCAGAGTCAATGGTCAAGGTCAAAAGGCAAAGTCAATTGTCAAAGTACCAGTCTTGAATCTTGTACGCCCTTTGCAGGTGCTCCCGTTTGACCCGCTTCAATACTTCCCCAATGTGCTCCGAGGCGTCGTCCAAGTTTGTGACACGCACCTTAATTCATCAATTTTTTTTTTTTTAAGTCATAGAAAAAATATAATTGATGTAAAAAAAATCTAAAATAAGCGATACTTACAACTCCCTTCAGAACAATATCTGTTTCAGAGTCACTGTTTTGGTAGACAACACCGGGGCAATCAATTAAGAATATTCTCTTAGTAAGAGTGATGTATTGCCAAACTTTAGTTTCTCCCGGTATCGGAGCTACTTTGCAAACCTAGAAGAAATAAAACACCAAATCAATTATTTATTATCAAACAAAAACTACATAAACCCCATTTAAAGAAACTTACGTTCTTCGTCCGCAATGTGTTAATCACTGATGACTTTCCCACATTAGGGTACCCAACAAATCCAACAGATATTGATTGCTTGTCGTTCTTCAACCGGGCAAACTGTCTAAGTACTGAGAGTAGCGAACCCTAAGTGTAAAAAAAAGATAAGTATGGTGGCAACTAAAGTAAGTTGAAGAAAACAACTGAAAGTTGTATTTATTGACACCTTTCCAAAAGACTTATTGACACTCGCATGGAATGCTAGAGTGGGGAATTCCCTGGACAGTGCCCGCAACCATCCCTTCGTGACCCAGGCAGGAATGAGATCACACTGTGGAAAACCACAATGTCCCTCTCAGTTAGTTGGTTTTCTTATTATACAAGTTAATAGATTGTATTATTAAATTACTTTATTCAGCAAAAAGATCATGTGCTTGTGCCTGCAATGCTCCTTAATATGCTTCTCCAGATGAAAGCACCGAGTACCTTGTGGATCTCGGGCATCCAGAACCTAAATAATAAACAAAAAATTTTAGTATTAGTTAAAGGATCTTGCGCATATTGAACTCGAGTTCTTCACCAAATAATACAAGATATTCTACACTCAGAATATTATCAAATTTTGAGTACGTGGGCCAAAATCAAGGGGTAAATCTAGCCTTAAACAGGTTACAAACTTGGCAGAAAGATACCTGAACAACAACATCAGAAGAATCAATCACTTTATAGAGCTCTCCCCAGATACGCTTACTCTGGCCCTTCTCGAACATTGTATGGCGGACGAGGTCTCTAAGACCATCTTCTTCATTCACATCACCAGCATTTGCTTCTACTTTTTCCTTGTAGGCATCTAATCGAAAAGAATAACCTTGTAATCAATCACCGTCTAAAGATAAAAGCCACTGACGAATTTGCACACCTTGAGACCCATCAACTTTCTTGATCAGAGACTCGTAGTCCATCGCCATCAGCCTCGGACGTTTTCTTTTACTCTTAGGACCGAATGCATCTTGAAATGGCTCAGTATCGAGAAGGTGTGCTCTAGCTTGCTATAAAGTGTAAGAAACGAGGATGCACTTCAAGAAACAGGCAAGAAACTAAAAAAAAAAAACTAATAAACTACCTTCTGATGATCGGTTAACAGTGACAAAGGCAGTTTCCTTTCCTTCAGGATGACGTTATAGTTGCTAGATAATCGAGTCTGTAACTCCTCTCTGAAAAACTCCAGCTCCTTCTGATTAACGACCCTCGTGTTTCCTATGAGAATTTCAAATGTAATGTGTTTCAACTGGATAACTAAGAAAAGGCTCAGAAATAAAAATATACGTATTTATCATACCAAACCAGCGGCGATCTGGCTCAATTCTCGTAGAAGGGAGTTCCTTAGACTGGAGGTCATGTTTTAAAATCTTTCCTTTACGGTCGCGTATCGGCTTGATTTTATACATCTTGAGGCGGCGCACAGTGGCTGCGGAGCGTACGTCTCCATTTGTCTTCCCCTTGGAATTGCTGCGATTTACGTCGAGGGAGTGCTTCGGCTTACCGGACACGCGGACAGGCTTTTCCTTCCTCTTCACCATCGCCTCTCGGTCGAACACAACTCCTAGGGGATTTCGGCTACACAGAAGGCCAAGATATAACTTCAGCCCCCGTGGGGAGAGAGAGGGAAAACCCTAAATTCCATCCCTCAGTCGTTAGGCCCCAGCCGCCAAAGCAAAAGTCCGTGTCAAAAAAGAAATAATGAAAAGTATAATGAAATGTGAAATTTTCTAGTATAGTGAGCAAGAAAAGGGTTAATATCATACAAAAGTCTGAACTTTATCAAATGTCCCAGATATGATTCAAAACTTTTTTTTTGTCAGATATAAGTCCGAACTTTTCAAAGTGTCCAGATAAGTCCCGCTGCTGACGTGGACAATGCGAATTGGGTAAACATGATATAGTGGCACGGTTTTGTCCACCTGGGTGCCACGTTTCGTCCACCTCTCTCTCTCTCTCTCTCTCTCTCTCTCTCTCTCTCTCTCTCTCCCGCCCTCCCTCCCTCTCTCCCTCCCCTCCCTCCCTCCCCCGCCTCTCTCGCCCGCCCTCCCTCCCCTTTCTCCCTCCCTCCCTCCCTCCCTCCCTCCCCCGCCTCACTCTCCCGATCTCCCTCCCCTCCCTCCCTCCCTCCCTCCCCCCTCCCTCCCCCACCCGTCTCGCCCTGCCCTCCCTCCCCCACCTCACTCTCCCGCCTCCCTCCCCTCCCCCGCCCTCGTCTCGCCCGCCTGTCTCACCCTCCCTCTCTCTCCCGCCCGCCCTCCCTCCCCTCCCTCCCCCGCCCCTGTCTCGCCCGCCCTCCCTCCCCCTTCCTCCCCGCCTCGTCTCGCCCGCCCTCCCTCCCCTCCCTCCCCGCCCCTGTCTCGCCCGCCCTCCCTCCCCTCCCTCCCTCCCTCCCCCGCCTCACTCTCCCGATCTCCCTCCCCTCCCTCCCTCCCTCCCCCCTCCCTCCCCCGCCTCACTCTCCCGATCTCCCTCCCCCTCCCTCCCTCCCTCCCCCCTCCCTCCCCCACCCTGTCTCGCCCGCCCTCCCTCCCCCGCCCTCACTCTCCCGCCCTCCCTCCCCTCCCCCGCCTCGTCTCGCCTCTGTCTCACCCTCCCTCTCTCTCCCGCCCGCCCTCCCTCCCCTCCCTCCCCCCGTCTCGCCCGCCCTCCCTCCCCCTTCCTCCCCCGCTCGTCTCGCCCGCCCTCCCTCCCCCTCCCTCCCCGCTCCCGTCTCACCCGCCCTCCCTCCCCCGCCTCTCTCGCCCGCCCTCCCTCCCCTCCCTCCCCCACCGTCTCGCCCGCCCTCCCTCCCTCCCTCCCCCGCCTCTCTCTCCCGCCCTCCCTACCGTCCCTCCCTCCCCCCACTGTCTCGCCCTCCCTCTCTCCTCCCGCCCTCCCTCTCTCTCCCGCCCTCCCTCTCTCTCCCGCCCGCCCTCCCTCCCCTCCCTCCCTCCCTCCCTCCCTCCCACGCCTCTCTCGCCCGCCCTCCTCCCTCCCTCCCTCCCTCCCTCCCCCGCCTCACTCTCCCGCCCTCCCTCCCCTCCCTCCCTCTCCCCGCCTCACTCTCCCGCCCTCCCTCCCCTCCCTCCCTCCCTCCCCCGCTGTCTCGCCCGCCCGTCTCACCCTCCCTCTCTCTCCCGCCCGCCCTCCCTCCCTCCCTCCCTCCCACGCTCTCTCGCCCGCCCTCCCTCCCACGCCTCTCTCCCACGTCAAGGAGAATGCATGTCGTCGTCTTCAACGGATGCAACGGTAGAGATCAGGAGACGGACCATATCGTCCGTCCATTTCATGCGCTGCCAGAGAAGACTCTTCTTGGGCTTCCCGGGGAGATCCTCGGCGATGTTGTCTTCGTTGGTGAGGCTGCGCTCTTCTTCCTCGTCGCTACCGTTGTGGTAGAAAGGAGACGCCTTTCGCTTCGCGCGCGCGTGTGCCGGAGAGCAAGGGGGAGAGGAGACGTCGCGAGAGAGACCGTGGAAATAGGGGGGAGAGAGAGAGAGAGAGAGGGAGGCGAAGTACAGCGGCGTGCATGCGAAACCGAACGTGATAATTAATTCCGAACGTGCATGCCTCATCTTTTTCCTATCCACTCCCGCCTCTCGCTACCTCGATATATCACCCCATCTTTTACTCCCAACTTCTCCTTCGCTCTCTATTTCCCGTAATCTTCAGTTTATTAAAACCCAAATGAACCACACTCTGCTCCCGCCTCTCCATCAACCTATCTATGAACCCGTCGTCCCCTTCAAACTTTTCAAGTTTCAACTACTACAATTCTCTTTTAAGTTTAATCGGTGAATTTCACTTTTCACTTCCCTTATCAGTAATATTTACCGCTCTCGAGTATTATCTTCGTTTCAATCACCTCTTCGTTTCTCTTAATTCACCAATGATGTTGGCCTTCATTAACTATTACTCGTTGTCACCCAAACATGTAATGGCGTAGGCTGAAACATCGCGAGAGAAAGAAAGATGACATAAAATTTTATTCATTTTAAGCCAGGTGGTGTTCATCATTGAATTTTCATGATCAGTGTAAAACCAAAATCTGAAGGGACATTTGATTTCTTCATTTACGATTCTCATGGGGCCGTCCGCGTTGTCGGTGCTTGTCGACCAAGGACGACAAAAAGAATACAGAATACGGTCCTGCATCCCAACAGATTAGGGCCACTGACGGGTTACAAAAAGATCAAAACCATTGATTTGTATAGGACTTGCAATCTCATCAATGCTTTTGAAAATCTTTCAAAAGGCTCAACTAATTGGCTGAAAATTCTCTAAATGAATAAGACACAGCAAAACTAAGCCAAACTGAACAATTGGTTGTAATAGACAAACTGAAAAAGAATTCGGTAGGGAAACAAAATAGAGAGGAAATTCATTGTCTGCACGCACAAGCGAAAAAGATTACAGGCGTTTTCATTTACTTCTCCGACGAATTGGGGCCCCTCTTCTTGCCGAATCCAACAACTGAGAAGCAAACAAGCCAATCAGTTATACGATAACAATTAACAGAACAAGAAATCTACAAGTGAAATACAAATTGATGCGGATAAATTTAACTTCTCACATTGGTTATGAAATGAAGTACAAATCGTTATGAAATGATGTACTTCGCCTCCCTCTCTCTCTCTCTCCCCCCCCCTATTTCCACGGTCTCTCTCGCGACGTCTCCTCTCCCCCTTGCTCTCCGGCACACGCACGCGCGGAAAGCAGAAAGGTGTCTCCTTTCTACCACAACGGTAGCGACGAGGAAGAAGAGCGCAGCCTCACCAACGAAGACAACAGCGCCGAGGATCTCCTGGGGAAGCCCAATAAGAGTCTTCTCTGGCAGCGCATGAAATGGACGGACGATATGGTCCGTCTCCTGATCTCTACCGTTGCATCCGTTGAAGACGACGGCATGCATTCTCCCTTGACGTGGGGAGAGGCGTGGGAGGGAGGGAGGGCGGGCGAGAGAGGCGTGGGAGGGAGGGAGGGGAGGGAGGGCGGGGCGGAGAGAGAGGGAGGGTGAGACGAGCGGGCGAGACGAGCGGGGAGGGAGGGAGGGAGGGAGGAGGAGGGAGGGCGGGAGAGTGAGGCGGGAGAGGGAGGGAGGGAGGGGAGGGAGGGCGGGAGAGTGAGGCGGGGAGGGAGGGAGGGAGGAGGGAGGGCGGCGAGAGAGGCGTGGGAGGGAGGGAGGGAGGGAGGGAGGGGAGGGAGGGCGGGCGGGAGAGAGAGGGAGGGCAGGGGAGAGAGAGGGAGGGCGAGACAGGTGGGGGAGGGAGGGACGGTAGGGAGGGCGGGAGAGAGAGGCGGGGGAGGGAGGGAGGGAGGGGAGGGAGGGCGGGCGAGACAGGTGGGGGAGGGAGGGGAGGGAGGGCGAGAGAGGCGTGGGAGGGAGGGCGGGCGAGACAGGGCGGGGAGGGAGGGGGAGGGAGGGCGGGCGAGACAAGCGGGGGAGGAAGGGGAGGGAGGGCGGGCGAGACAAAGGGGGGAGGGAGGGGAGGGAGGGCGGGCGGGAGAGAGAGCGAGGGTGAGACGAGCGGGCGAGACAGCGGGGGAGGGGAGGGAGGGCGGGAGAGTGAGGCGGGGGAGGGAGGGCGGGCGAGACAGGGTGGGGGGAGGGAGGGGGGAGGGAGGGAGGGGAGGGAGATCGGGAGAGTGAGGCTGGGGGAGGGAGGGAGGAAGGGGAGGGAGGGGCGGGAGAGTGAGGCGGGGGAGGGAGGGGCGGGCGAGACAGGGTGGGGGAGGGAGGGAGGGAGGGAGGGAGGGAGGGAGAAAGGGGGAGGGAAGGCGGGCGAGAGAGGCGGGGGGAGGGAGGGAGGGGAGTGAGAGAGGGAGGGAGGGCGGGAGAGAGAGAGAGAGAGAGAGAGAGAGAGAGAGAGAGAGAGGTGGACGAAACGTGGCACCCAGGTGGACAAAACCGTGCCACTATATCATGTTTACCCAATTCGCATTGTCCACGTCAGCAGCGGGACTCATATCTGGACACTTTGAAAAGTTCGGACTTATATCTGACAAAAAAAAAGTTTGGACTCATATCTGGTACATTTGATAAAGTTCAGACTTTTTTATGATATTAACCCGCAAGAAAATGTTAAAGCCCTAGAACACCATGATTTGTTCTGCGAGATACTCTTTGAGAGAGAGAGATGAACCATTATCTCTCTCCGCATGGCTGCAATAGCAACTGATGAAGTAGTGGTGTGAGACCTAAGGTGCCTCTTGTCCTCCAATACTCTCCTTCAAGCTCAGGAGTGTAACTTCAACATTCCAAACATCGTAATTGATTCCAGCTCTTGATCAACACTATGCTCTTTGCTCGGGTGATAAGCATATTTCGTTCGATTCTAGTGTTTCTTTAAGACAATTCCTATCAATTTCCATGCACTTCATCCGGAAACATGGGACAACGTTCATTGCTGAATTCTTGTTGTCATGGCATCTTCATGGATTGATTCTAATTGCTTGCCTGCACGGCAATGATATTTCTATTGGAGCAAGTGCATTGTTTAAATTGATGATATATCAAACTTAATTGTCATTTAAATCAATTCTTCATCGGATATCCACTGAATTAGCTGGTTTAGACATACTTAGGAAATCCTTGGAGCACTCTGAAGTTACATCTGATGTCAAGAGGACTTTGTGTGCATTAGATTTTTGACTCGAGGTGACTTGAGGAGTTTACACTGACGAATCGAGACCGCGAGGTCATCAACTGCACACAGTCTCGTGTCAAAAATAATTCCAAAGTTACAAATTTAATGAAAATATCTCAAATTGAGGGATTTAATGGTAAATATGGGTCGAATCCACAGGGAATCAGGAAAATTTCTGATGATCTCTTTGAATTTGATCAAATCGAACGATGAATCGATGATAGAAATTGGGGGAAATGATATTTTACGAAAGAAAACTTCAAGACGATTACACGAAATCAAAAATCATCGAATTTGACTTTGATTTCGCAGAGAAATTGAAGATCAAAGTGTGATGAAATTTCCGAAGATCGGAAGAACTAAAATACCGAAATTGAAGATAAAATTAATTAAAATTACTAATCTAAACGGAAATTAAACACTAATAGACGATAGATTAGGCAAAACCGCTTCCACTAACCCACAATTGCGATTGGATTAACCCAATTAATCACCAGAATCAAGGTTATTCATCAAAATCAGAAAATCACGATTCGTGGAGTTCAAGCATCGATTTATTCCTCGTCTTTTGCCCAAATCTTGATCTTAAGCACTCCGTGGACGCGGAATTGAGTCTATGAGTGATTGGGATCAAGAGATTCAAGAGATTTGGTGTATAAACAGTTCAATTTGATTGAATTGCTCTCGAAACTTTTACAAATCGGAAGAACATCTCAATTTATAGGACATTTGGGTGTAACCGTCCGATTAAATCAATTAACGGCTCTGATAAAACGGTTGATCGCGAACCGTTACCGTTAAGTTGTGGCCGTTCGATTGCGATTGGACGCTCGAGATGAAGCCACGTCGACGTGCGTTATAAAACGCATCGAAACGCATCAATTGGATCTCGATCTGACGCTCATGATGCATTTTTCGTCCGTTTAATCTCGACCATTGTGACTCTTGCGATCAACGGTCAAGATTAAAACGATCGGTGAACCCCGATTAAGCCAATCGTGTCCATCGATTTAAGTGAAGATCAACGGCTGATATCGCACGCGCGATCGGACATCCCACACGCTGCCACATCGCCTCCTCATCGTGATCGTTGATCGGACAGCTTTGATTGAGCCATGTCACCTGTGCGCTTTAAATATTCTAAAAAACCGATTTTAAATTAGAAAATTTGATTTTTAATTCCGGAAAATCCTTAGAAATTCATTAAAAATTCAGAAAAATTCTATAAAAATCCCTAAAAATTAGAAAATTCATAACTTTCAAAATATAACTCCAAATTAATCCAAATTTCTTTCATTTGATCCGAAACTTAATTATCTCTCATTCTAAAAAGTCAAAATTAATAAATAATAAGAGTTTTAATTTATTTTTCAAAAATACATTCACTTCTTTAAGATTTTAACTTTAGAAAATTAAATGAATGTTTAAAAAAATGATTTCTCTCATTATTTAACTTTAAAAACCACTTATAATCTTAAATAAAGATGGGTTATAAAATTATTCATCTTTAATTCATCATAATTAACCCTAAATTAAAGTATTTTGAGATTATAATTACTTTTTCATAGAATGATAGATAAATACTCATAAATACGATAACATTCATAGGAATGAAATCATTTATGCCTTAATATGCATCAATAATCATGTATTATCATGTCTAATTAGCATGTTATGGGACACTAAAAAGTGATGAGATTTTAAGTCAGCAAGCTCTCCAAAACTTTGAGGCAAACATAGTACGCATAAAAAACTTATCGAATTGAACATTTGACATGTAGAAATACTAAAGGGAGATGATCATAACGTCTAGTGTATATTAAAACTATACTTACATAAATTCATATTTATATGAAGGAGATCTTCAAGCTGGTCAAGTGTCCGAACAATCTTCAAACGTTATCCACACAATGTTCGAACGATCGGATCTCCTTTGGTACACTCCTCACCATGAGAGGAAGACAAGAGAGGGGAAGAATTTCTATTAGGCTTGTATGAGTACCTTTATTATGGTTGTTCTCTCCCTCTTTATAGACTTTGGGAATAGAAAATTTTCATAAAAACCCTTATTATTATGTCGATATCCTCGGACGTCCATTGACCTAATGTGTGTGACCCTCGAGGTTTCATATATCTCATGAATTAGTAACTCTATCGACCCAATAACACTTATTGGTCCTCCTTATTAATCAAATATATCAACACCTATATATATATTCATTAAGGATCAATTTAACCTAATCAACAAGTTGAGTTGTCAACGCATTGGGTGCAAGGCTACACTACATGCTTTAAGAGATACGAAGTATATTAGAACTATCTCATGAAACCTTACAACCACCAGTTATCTTGCATGTATAATCTTCCATCCGCGAGAGACTCGTGAATGACTTAGGGTATTGCTAACTATGAAAATCTAATCGTTCATTCAATTTAGTATTATTGCGAGTAGGAAATCATCAAAAACATCTTCTCTGATATTTTCACTACCTTGGCCAAGGATTTAACCGTATCTCATTCCTTAAGACGATCTCCTCATATACCGAGGGCGAATGGTCTCATCTTAACCACTAAATCACCTTCGAGGACTTAATGTTGTATCCAATCTATGACGTTTTGGAGATCCCATGGCTAAGGATTCGTAAGTAATAGTCAAAACATGATCATCCATCCGCAAGGTATCTCGAGTCAAAAGACCATGTACACAACTATAACATGAATTAACCTGATTGACAGTTTGGTATAATACCATTTAAGGATTCATATGGATCAATTCACTGAAATCTTTCCAAATAGCACCTGCTATCTATCATTAGTGTCTCTATACCAATTGCCACATAATCAGCCATGCTTATCACATGAGTCAGATCAAACAGTGTTATTCTTTTTGGATAATTCTATGTCCTTCTAGAATATCCCACGAATAAAAATAGCTAGAACATATGTTTAAAGACCAATAATTATTGTATTATGATCTCTTCATAATTCATTTGGTCTTTGCATATGTTCATGAACTTCATTGTAAACATCCCACAAGAATGATAATGAATAAAAGTTCATTTCAGTGAATATAAATGAAAGATGAAAGTGTGATTGGCTATGAAAGATGAAAGTGACCATAATATCTATCAAAAAGTTCAACCACGATCTTGGAGCATTGTGCACAGGGATGGACTTTTTTTATGGATGCAATGATAGCCAAGATATTGATTGATTGACAATAGGAAATTTATAACTTTCAATATGTTTAAGATTGATCGATGACATTGAGAAAATCACCATCCATATTGTGACATCTCAACTTGTTCTCGTCTTCTTACATCTCCAACTCAATTCATGTTGAATAAATCATTCATCTATAGAAGATTGTCATAACGCTAATAGAAGTTAATGCCAATTGGCAAGGTGGTGGCGTACGACCCCCGTCACCACCAAGACACGATACCACGGCGCCGGAGGAGCCCTTTTGCGCGCGTGGATCTATCCGCTTACCTTTATTTCTTTATTTCTTTATTATGAACTTTTGACCCGCACGTGTTTAAGCGGGTCCTCGTTTATTTCTTCTCTCCCTTTAGGCTTCCGGGTGGGTTCTTCCCTTTTCGGGATCCCATTTGTGAAGCCCATCCTTCTTTGTGAACCTTATTTCTTTCTATGAGTATGTTAGGTGTGGGTTGTGGGCCTCAAGTGGGCCCTTTCCCCTCTCGGCCCATTATGGGCTCTATAAGAGGGAAGGGACCCCCACAAACCCTAGCCGTCATTTGAAGAAAGAAAGGAGTGATCTCCCTCTCAAGTGGCTGCTCAAGGAAGGCCGGGGAAGGAGTCCAACGCCGCCGCCGCCGCCGCCGTGACGACCGCCGCCACTCCTTGCCCCGGCCTCGGTTCTTCTCCACTGTCATCGCGACGCCGCCGTCCTCAAGCCGCCGCCGCCTCTGGACCACCGCGCCGCCATCCCCTTCTCCTCCATCTTCTCCGGTCATCTTCCTCCCTGCGCTCACCTCCCACTCCCCTCCACGAACCATCAACTGCAGCTCCTCCTCCTCCACAGCCCCCTTCCGCTGCCGCTCACCTTCCCCCTCCCCGTGGACCTGCGTTTTCCCCTCTCCCCTCTCCATCCTGAGATCCCTCACTTCCCCTCCGGCAATCCTCCCGGCAACTGTCGCGCCATCCACCCGTTTCCTCTCCACGAACGCCTCCCTTCCTCTTCCCCAAATTTCCTCACGACCATCGATCGCCCTCCCTCACCAGTCTCCCAGGTCGGAATCCGACTACCAGCAATTTCACCCACCTTCCCCCGTCGCTCAATCGCTCCTCTCCCCGAATTTCATCACCCCTGCAAATTTCCGATCTCCCGGAATTCCCCGCGACCATTCCCCTTCCATCCGTCCTTGCGGATCCATTGCGACCATCTTCGTCAACCCCTGCCGCTGAGCACAGCCACACCCAGCCCCCCTGTTCCCGACGCTCAATTTCCTTTCGCCTGACGCCCTCGAGCCACTCCTTCCCGCCTCTTCGCCCAGCCGAATTTCGGCAACATCCTGTCGAAATCCGGTCGAAGCCCCGCAATTCTCCTCTCCCCTTTCCGCAATTCACGCCGAACTCCCGAATTTTCCCCCCTCTCCTCCCACGTTCTAACCGCCCGACTCCCCTCCCTGCTCCCGGTGCCCTTCAACCGCGTTTTCCTCCCCCCTGATTTCCGTCCTCGCGCACGGCGGAATTCTCCCTCCCGCCGTGTTGAATCCCCCACCCACTCTTCAATCCGGCATCCTTCCGAGTTCCCAAATTCGGCCCGTCCTTCCCGTTTTCCACTCCCATTCGCCTAGGACGACATCACCCAGAAACCTGCCGAAGTTCCTGTTAAACATCCACACCTCGTCCCGAATTTCATCATCAGGCATCCGTCGCCCCTCCTCACTGATTCCCTGATCGATTACCTGACAAATCTCGTCTCGACGCCCAGACAAATTCCGCATTCGTCCTATTGATTCTCCTCTCACCACCTGAATTAAATTCAGTCAGGATTATACTTGACGCCCTCGCCATCGCCACCCTCACTCCGGCGTCCAGCTGTCCACCCTATCCTCAGCGATCTCTACTCTCTCTCTCCATTTCCACCCCCTTCCCCACTTCCGATCATCCTGCAAAAGTCTTCCGCTGAATTCATCCCACCACCTTCGACCTCTCAGCCGGAATCGCCGTATCGCCCTGCCGACACTATTCCCCGACCTGCCGATCATCATCCCCGCGTCCCTACCAGAAATTCGTGACTCCCCTCCAGAATTCACTCGCGCATCTACGCGGCGCGTTCTGCCTCCCGCGTCGACAACGGCAGTGCATCCGCGTTGCTTCCGAAGATCGCCCACGCCTGCCCGCGACAGAATCCGCGCCCGCGGACGGTTCCTTCCGCAGGCGCCGTGCTACGCCCCACCCTCCCGGACGCTCTCGCGCGCCGGCCAGGAATTGCCACTGCCACCTGAGCTCGGGCCGCTCTGCGACCTGACCACAGGTCAAGTCAACCACACCCCCGGTTTTCGTCAATCCCAGCTCCTGACTTCGGCGCCCTCCCGTTCCGACTTACTCCGGCCGACTCCCCCTCCACACCCGTCGGCACGACCATCTCACGTCCTCCCGGGAAGCCCCGCCGCACGCATGCGGGAATCACCCCTCGGGTTGCTCTAGCCCGCAAACTATTCGCCACCCGGACTCCTGGTCACCGACGGATAACCCACGGACGCGAGTCAGCTGGGTCAACCCCACCGCCCAGCTGATTGCTCAGGTGCCTCCCCCGCGCCTCCCGCACTGTGCCGACGCGCGTCCAATCATCCGGGCCCGCGCGCCTTCAGTCCACCGAGCCCGTGCGTCCCTGGTTGCGTCTGGGTGATTCTCTTCACCCCTCCCGGGCCGCTCTTTACGCCCGTTTCTGGGTGCCACCGACAACCGCCTCAGGTCACACCGAGGGTCCTCTCACGCCACGCTGACTCCTCCCCCGGTTCTCTTCTGCCGTTCGTCCGTGCCACATACGAACGATCTCCATCGTCACGACCGACCGGGCACGCGCCCCGCAGGTTAGCTTCAACCCCTCTTTCCAAGTTAATTAATTTTCGAAGCGTTTCCTTTTACTCGTCTCCACCGCCAGTCGGACGACGTAGATAGGATAGTACGACTATAGGTTCGAGACTTCTGACGCATACGTTAGGTCCGACACTAAGCGTGGGCTGCAGCTACCTGGCTAATCCACGACGTGCGACTTCCACGCCTCCGGACGTGGATCGAGAGGATCTCACCCTACCCATCATCGCGAGTTTTCCCGGGTTGCCCAGAGTCGACTTCGCTGACCGGCACGCCTGCCTGTACTTAGGTCTAGGTTAAGTCTCCTACTTAGGGTCTAGGATTCGCCGACCCATAGGTTAGGTTTGACCGGATATCTCCGGTCAACCTCAGTCCCATTGATCAGGCACGAGGGTTTTCACCACCGCGTCCTGCATCACAAGGTGTGACCAATCATCCAAGCGTTGGCACCCATCTAGTTGTTTCACTACCATCTAGTCTTTGCCATACCATACATGGAGAATAAGTGGGGGTTTACCAGACCCTTTATTGTAAAAATGTGATGAGATGATCACCTGCATTGAGTAGTCACTCAAAAAAATCTATGTAATGTTTTTTATTTGTATCTTTTGAGATTTTTTGTCAATATCCATTGACATAATCAAAGGGTTCTTGACAAGGAGAACAATTTGAAATTCTAGAATAACATCAAACAATGTATGATTTCACTTTTCCAACAAAATTCTTCCCTAGTTATGAGAAAATTGTTTGGATAGCCTAGCAATATAATCTTGTCTCCCCATCTTCCCATCTCCTCTTCTTCCTATGTGTCCATGTTTCTTCCTCTTCCCCAATATTTTTCCCTTTGAGTAAATGCACACATTTTTTCATCTAACCCTTGGTAATCTACATAAACCCATATAAACCTCTTCTTTTTTCATCAAGTATTCAAGAGCTTTCTCTTCTTCTTGTCAACTTATCCTTCTTCATTCTCCCTTCTTCACATATACCAGAGCTACTTACTTCGTTGCCACCCTCTTCGAGACCATTGCGTGTTGGGATCTGACACTCAATAGACTTTCAAAGCTTCTATGAAAACATCAAATGCAACAAAATGCATTGAATTGAACATTCAAAACCTTGAGGTGCCATGAACTTATGACCCCATCATCTAGAATTTATTAAAATTCATATAGGTTTTTATTGAGGGGTTCTTGAAGTTGTTAAAGTGTCTAGTCTCTAATGATATCTGCGCGGGACAATTGGATCTATTCTTTAACACTCTTCACCAAGAAAGAAAGATAATAAAGGAGAGAGTTTCAATAAGGCTTGTATAGGCACCTTCAATTGTGGTTGTTCTCACTTTATTTATAGACATTGGGTATGTGAATTTTTCATCAAACCCTTAAAACTATATCTATATCCACCAACGTGCATAGACCTTATGAGTTTAACATTTAGGTATATATATCTTGTTATTGAATAACTCCATACACCTAATAAAAACTTATTATTTGAACTTATTAATAATCTATATCACTTTATTGATTAAGGAATGGTTGACTATCAAATCCAAATTGGTGACTCAAGTTAGAACTGATAATTGGAGGAAATCATCAATAACACCTCAAATATTTATACAATCTTGCCTAAAGATCTCATTGCAGCTCATTCCTTGAGCCAATATCCTCTAATGCCAAAGGCACACGAGTCCAAATTGATCATACAATCACCTTTTGACAACTTTATGTTATATGCAATCTATGACGTTTAAGAGATCTCATGGTTAAGAATTCGTAAGACATAGTCAAAATATGACCATTTATCCTCATGATGTTTTTGGTGTCTCAAGTCAAAATAATATATACATGACGAGACGAGACCACGAGGTCGTTAATTTCACACGGTATCGCGTCAAAAATAATTCCGAACTTACCAATTTGATGAAAATGTATCGAATTGAAGGGTATAATGGTAAATAAGGGTCGAATTCACAGGGAAATAAGGAAATTCTTGATGTAATATTCGAAATTGATCAAATCGGACGAGAAATTGATGGTAGAAATTGGGGAAAATGGTATATTATGAAAGATAACTTCAAAAAAAATCCACGGAATAAAAAATCATCGAAAATTATCTTGATTTTGTGGAGAAATCAAAATTTGAAGTGGAGAGAAATTTTCGGACGTGAAAAATCACGATTTTAGCTAAAATTCGAAGAAACTAAACTCTAAATCCTGATCTAAATAGAAATTAAACCTAAATGGAAGATTAGGAAGCAAAAACCGCTTCCACTAACACGCGATTGCGATCAAATTATCATGATTAAGCCTCTCAATCACTGAAAACGAGAAGAACGCGATCGTGGAATTCAAGCGGCGATTTCTCCTTCGTTTCTTCACCAATTCTTGACTTCAAACCCTCTGTGGATGCGGAAATGAGAGAGGAAGAGGATAGAATCAAGAGACTCGAGAGGGGAGGTGTCTAAACAGATCAATTGCTTTGATTTCCAACTCGAATGCATACAATCGTCGAAGAACATGTCATTTTATAGGGTGTCTGATCGTAACCGTCCGATCGAAACGATCGACGATTACGATGAAATGGTCTATCGTGGACCGTTTCGATTAAATCGCAACCGTCGGATCGTGATGGACGGTATGGATTTGATCCCTAGATAAGCGTTTAAAGTATTTTTGAGATTATAGTGACTTTTTCATAGAATGATAGAAAAATACACATAAGTATGATAACATGCATGTAAATGAAACCATTTATACCTTAATATGCATCAAAAATCATGTTTTATCATGTTAATATAGCATGTTATCAATAAAAAACCATGACATGAATAAACTTGATTGATATTTACGTATAATATCATTTGTGGGTTTATACAGATCAAGTTAGTGAACCCTTTATCTAAAGAAAACATATTGTCTATCCTTTGTGTCTATACATCAATGGCCACAATATCAATCATAATCATTATATCTGTTGAATTAGACAATGTTATTCTTTTTAGATAATTCGATGGCCTTTTTAAATATCTCTCAAATAAAAATATAAAGAATTATTATTTAAATATTAGTGATTACTATATTATGAAATCATCGTAATTCACTTAGTCATTATATGTGCTTATAAACTTCAATACAAACATCACAAAAGAATAATGATAAATAAATTTTATTTCAACAAATATAAATGAGACACGAAAGTGTGATTTGGCTTATAAGCCACATAATGTCTATCAGTCTCTTAACCAGTGTGCATGAAGTACTAAAAAGTAGAGAACTCCCTAATCCATGGGGTCAGTTTATCTTAACGACCAGTGTTAGTATCATTGGTCGTCAATGCCTGATTATGAACACAAATATCTTCTAGCACATCATTTGACTTCAGGGCTATTTCACATGCCAAAATGTTCCAAGCTTCTGGAGCCAATCACAACTAAAATTGACATGAAATTAGGCAAAGAATCTATTCATGACTATGAAATTAAAAAGAATTAATCAATTAAAGTAAATATTACCATGCAAAGTATTCATTACAGAAATTAAAAGGAATGTTAATTCATAAATGTAAATGTTGATATAAAATTCACATAAAGTGCATAATTGTTCAATTTCAAACAATTAAAATGAATAAAACTAAATATTTAAATCATTAATTTTAGATAACATAAATTAAAATGAATACTAAATTCATCAATATCTTACATTCATATGTTAAAAACAAATTAAGCAAAATATTAAAGTTCTAAATTTTATAATAATTTAATTAAACTATTATTAAATTGATAACAATTAAATTCAGCCAATTAAAACAGTTTTAAAGTTAATACTAAATTTATAAATTTTAAATAACTTAAAATTTAAAAATTCAAATTATGATTGAATAAACTCACTTAAAAATTATTCCAATTTGATTTGAGAACTCCCTTAATATGAAATTCAAAGTCTGATTCTAAACATCAAATATCTAAATCAATTCAAAACTGATTTCAAATTAGATTTTAAAACTCACAAAATCTGAACTTCAATTCAGATTTAAATTAATTATGAGAGTATTATATCGATGTTAAATAGAGAAAAAAATGAAATAGTGAAATTCATCAATAACGGGTGTCAAATTAGTAAATTTGTTGAAAAAAATCAATAAAATCAATTAGACCACATCAAAAATTCATAAAAATAGGCATTTAAATTTAAAAAAATTAAAAAAAATGAATTATAACATGAAAAAATTAATAAAAAAACCACAGTTTCTAAATTTTTTTATTCTAAAATCATGAAAAGAAACTTAAGAGTTGACACGGTGTCTTAGGCTCTAAGCCAACATGTAATTGGTGAATGGCAACCAAGCGATGCCATGAGTCCAGTAATAGTCTTGGGAACATGAGAAGTGAGTGATTTCTTGATTTTGAGACCCGAAAAGTTGGAGATTTGCAAGCTTGAGACTCTAAGAGGTTAATAAGTTGTAGTGGCTGGTGAGCTCGAGAATGATAGTTGGCGACTCAATGAGAATCAGAAATTGGGACCTTGGGAGTCATATTCAAGGGCTTCACAGCTCCACTTTCACCTTCCACTCTTCTAGCAAATGGGAAAAATCAGGAGTTTGGACATCACGGTTTTTGAATTACTTTGAAAGAGTATAATATGGATTTGGGTGTTACTTAAGGGTTACAAGTTAGGGTTTGACTCAATAATAATCTATTTTAGGGTTAGGGTTTCGTTAGGGTTAGGTTTAAATCAATAACAATCCTCAAATTTGTCAATTTAGTTGAGATTACGATTTTTAGTAAACTTGGCTTAGGCACAAGATCTAATAACTAATTAATTTCTCATTTTTAATATTTATAATTTACTAATTAATGTGAAATATTATCATTTAATTAATTAGTTTGAAATTTTAATATCTAATATTTATCATGGTATTGAATGTGGATTTCAGATATCCATTACCTCACCTTCAATACTCGTCATCTGTCATCTAGCACCATGGATGAGGTGGATGATGGATGATGGGTCTGCATTAAATATTGTAGTACTATATCGATTATCAAATCCACAATGGATATCATAGATCAGATATTTCTCGATATCCATGGTCCGATATCTGCCCGGGTATCAGCATGCTATGCCATCATTAGATGGTCATACCTATAGTGATTCATGCAACTAAATGCTATGGTGTAAGCCATAACCTTAATCAAGGGATAAATTAAATGTTTCAAAATATGTAAAATGGTTTTTTAAAGAGAAAATTATTATTGAGAAAAGATGAGTATCCTAGAGATGGAAGAGGTTTTTACCTTGTACTAATTACACTTTTAATTTCCAATTTTACATTTGAAAGAACATCCCTAGAATCATTTACTTTATGCAGGTTGCATTAATTTCTAAGAACATTCACAGAAGTGATTTAAGAACACCCTCATCAATCTTCGCTAGGTTACTCACAACTCACTGCTCGATATTCTTCGTCTCCGTCTCCCTCAAAGCCAAGCAAAAAGACCGAGCAATGTGATTAGCATATTTCTATTGATCACTACAAAGGTAGAAAAACTGTGCATCATAGGTTACATGCATAGCTCATATGTTGCTACAAGCTCACATCACCATTAACTTTTAATACAATGATCAGAAACAAGCATTTATGAGACCCAAAACAGCCCTCTTTCAAACAATTAAAAGCTTAATTGCAATGCACTTTCACAGGGATTCTGATGTTGCTTGTTGAAAATTGAGCAGACATCAGATAATTATCTATGGTCATGAGATTTTATAAGTTCATGTTGATGACATATCATCAAGCAATTTGGCTCAAATATCAATGCCTCATCATGTAATACTACATGAATAGGAGACTCACAGGCTGCAAGCCAAAGAATCCGCTGGGGGGCAAATGCTTTTGAACTTGGGTAGGTACAAGGACTGGGCAGATTATCAGTATTGACATATTTCAATCAATCTGGAGGAAGATGTGCAGCTACTGCGCACAAACCTTGACCATCTGTATATGAGGCATGCTTCACTTGGGCTATGTTAGGGATCGTAGAGATAAAAATTATATGAAACAACTTCAAATAACCAGAAAAGAGAGATTCATGTTCTAGTGTTGAAGATCATTATAGATTCATGCTAAAACAACAGCCCAAGTGATTTGGTAACATTTTGTGATTTCGAAAGCTTGGTTTTCACTTTATGCGCCAACATTTATGCATTACGATGACTTACTCGTCCCCTTCATTGTAAAAGAACTCAAGTTGCTTGCCATCATATTTAAAAATGATGCATGAACTTATGATACGGTCATCTCTGTGGACATATCTTGATCTTTAAGAAGATAGAGGCGAGGGGTGGAGATGAGAGTGTACAGTAGAACTGTACAAATGAAAGATGTCAAGTCCCCAAAACGCAACACTTTGAGGGAGTTATAGCTGTTTAACTCAGGAACTGTTAACCCTAAGCCCATGGCCATATCAGTTTATTACTACAACTTCCACCTCTCATTCTAAGGTCTTTGAAAATGTAAGTAGCTAAGCATGATTTATCAACATGCTCTTGCCTGGTAGAGAATGATTGAATGATCGACAAATAATTTTATTGTTGAAATGAATTGATAAGGAGAATGGTGATGGATAGAGAAATTACTTTCATATCTTATACATGACACTGAACACCCAGATATTAATAAAAGTTTGCCATCCAACCACATAAAGAATAATAAAGAAAAAAACGTGAAATAATATCATAAATAATCTACAAGCTACATTCACTGTAGAACAAAATTTCCATCTGGCTGGAGTAAAAACCATGAAGAAAACATTACAAGTTAAATACCTGGGCCGGCAAGATCCGCCTCTTGCCATCAAAACCCAGAGCAGTGATCTCCAAAGATATGTCAATGCTACGATGAACTGTGGACCTGACGATACTGATACGAGAACCAATCTTGAATGCCGGGCATCTCTCTGTGCCAACAGGCTGAGAATCATCGGCAATCAAATCAGAAGAACCCAGAGCAATAGCCTCGTTAAAGGTGAATATGGTCTGATACCAGTGGGTCTTTGGAGAGTATGGAGAGGTTGAGAGGGTGTACTGTTTCTCCTTGCAGAATCTACTGCTGAAAAAGGTGTCAAACCATAAGACAATCCCATAACACCAAGTAACTCCTGATGCTGCTATGCCATTTTTTTGCAGTAACTCAATGCTAGATGTAAAGTCCATCTCTTCTCTTGTCATTGTCGCCAAATCAAATGTCTGGATCATAAAAAAAAGGGAAGAATAATTATAGACGTTTGCAGACAGGAAATAACAGTATAAATCATAAACCCTTCAATGAACCTTTAAAGATACAGTTTCCGTGATGATATCATGACTGTTCACCACATCAACAATAGGAAACTTGGCAGCATTCTGTAACACTTCTCTCCCAATTGTTGACATGTCAAACCCATAAACATCTTCCCAGAAGGGAAAACTTGTAGAACCTCGGCTGAACCCAGCAGCAAACTAAAAGAGAAGTAACTAAATATTAGAAACTTACCAGCAAAGAGGAAAACTTATATCAAGTGTCAATTCTAGAGGACCTACAATGGTAGCAATATCGGGAAATATGGCGCCACCGTGTTTCAACCAACGGTCTCGAGCATAAAGAACAGAGCTGAGCATTGATTCGTACAAGAGGCAGTATCCCATCCACTCGCTGACCAATATGTCAATGCTATTGGGAGGAACCTGTATGATCTCATCAAGATCTTCGATCATACCTTGCACCACGTTGATTCTCTCCGAACATAGACCATTGTCTTTCGCAATCTAAAATGCACTCAGGACTTAGAAAGATTCTAGAGAAAAAGTTGAACGAAACTGATGAAATGTGGTTTATGCAAAGTTTACTTGGGAAGCCACAGAAGCCATCTTTTCACTTGCATCAACAGCAATTACCATTGACGCTCCAGCTTGAGCAGCGAATAGGCTGAAGAAAATCAAACATCTGGCTAAGAGACTTGGCACATGTCTACCAGAGCGATTTAGCTACCCATTCGCTATAAGGATTAAAACTCTATGCAATTCAATATAAGGTAAAAGTTCCCTTCGATACTTAGATACCTAAGGATTCCGGTGCCACACCCAACATCCAAGACTGTGGCCCCCTTCAGCAGAGCAGGATTAGTCAATATCGCATCCCTGTAAGTTTCTGTTCTCACCTGGGAGTAAATTTCAAATAAGAGCAAAGCGGAAGACTATTTTCTCCAGAGTATGCCGAGAGTTGTACCTTATCACTGATCATCTCTCGATGAATACCAAATGAACTATAAGATTCAAAGTAATCTGCATTAACGCTCTTAATCTTCCTTGCAGAAGCATTGCTAAAATGAACCCCATGTCGCGTATCTTTACATGCCATATGTGATGTTCCGACATCTTGTTTCATATCGACACCATTACAACAATGAGAATCAGCATCAAAGGAGAGAGAATCCATGTCTACATCTATGTTACAAATGTGAGATATGCCTTCAACGGATATGAGTTCTCTCATCAGCTCATCTTTGTCAACAACGGGTAAGTGATCATCTTCGTCATCGTCAGAGGGCAAACTATGTAAGAGAGCATCATCTGGCACGACAGGTTTTAAGTAAATATCATCACTCCGCGCCGTTGAATCTTCCCAGGTCCAGCTCTTGTTTTTTGCAACCTGAGAAAAGGTTTTAAGTAAATATAAACAACCACATGCACATAATTCTTTGAAATTCAAAACTACAAAAACTGATAACACAATACGATATGAAAAGGATACAATAAAGAAAACTATCCGTCGAAACCTAAAACTGCGGTAAATGATGGATTGAAAATGCGAACCTGAGCTCTGACGTAGTTGATGAGCTTGACGCAGCCGTAGAAGTCCAATTGCAGATTTTTTTTGATTGCGTAGAAATCGAAAGAATGCTCCGCGCGGCAATGAGAAAATAGGTCATCACCGGAATAGAAAGTCGCTTCGCAGAACAGGCAGAAGTAACTCTCTCTTGATTCATCCTCATCCGTCTCCCAATCGTCCCAACCTTCTACTTGTTCCTCTTCCTCATCTTCATCTCGGTGTCTTTCGACCGACGCCATTTCTTCCGATTGTTGGCAACACTCCACGCCGGAGAAACCCATGGCCGCCATCGGATATAAACCCTGCGACTGAATCGATTCTCCCATGAAAAACCCTACAACCGTAGAGGAAGTAGTTACACAATAACATACAACGCAGGGTTCTTTTGTTACGTATTTTTGGCGTGACAAAAGTAAATTATAAATTTATGACCCTGTGAGGGCAATTTGGTAACTTGAAGATCAATTTTCCTTTTAAAAGCTTCGTTTACGAAATGGAAAGCAAATGTTCTCGGTGTCGAGCTCCAGTTGCCGCCAGAGGCTCATCTCCTTGCTGATGGCCGCTAAGCCACCTCGTCTCCAACCCAGTAATGAATTTCTCCTTCGTAAACCTAGAATTCTTCATAGATATCTTTATTATCTAAAGGCGTCCGCTTTTGTATCAGTACGTAGCTTTGAACTTGTTTCCAGAGAGGAGTCCTGATGATTTCTTTTTTCTGTCTTTCCTTGAAAAAACCAAATTGTACTATGAATTTGTCGAATCGTTGTGTTGAATAGCTGTTGATCGCCCTTCATTTCAAATGTCGAGCAAGAAGCAGAGAACCGCGGTGACGCTTTCTGCTGCTTCGAATTCTTCTATGATTGAGGAGTTCTCCAAACATGCCGAGTATCTAAATGCGCTAGTATATATCTGCATCTCTTTTTTTTAAAAATTTTTTCTATATAATTTTCTCTCCCAATGGCTCTCGTTATTTCTCTCTGATTCGATCTGTGGAGACTATTGACTTTTTTTAGTTTCACTTTGGACACTTTTTTACAGAATGATAAGCGAGAGAGAGTGGTCAAGGCCAGTCGAGATGTGACGATAAACAGCAAGAAAGTCATCTTTCAAGTTCATAGGTCGTCTCTTCATCCCATTCATCTCTGTATAAATGATAACTTTATACTGACGAAGATAACCTCGACAGAATTTCAAAGGAAAATAAAGAAGAAGTCGTTGAGAGAGCCGAAAAAGATCTGGAAAATGTGACCAGTCAGTTCATATCAAAGCTTGTAAACGAGCTAAATGGAACAGATTTTTGGAAGCTTAGAAGATCATACTCTCCTGCTGTCTGGATCAATTCTTTTCAAAATCAGTGGAAATTCAACTGTTGTTCTTACGTCCGTTATTTTAAATTTTCTGACCAGGTTCAAGAGTACGTTGAAGCGGCGACTTTTTGCAGATTTTGCAAGGCTGGGACTCTCATGAACCTTGACGAGATCAACGCTAATCTAGCATCACTGAATCTACCATTTGCAGAGCCGCTGCGGATTAACATTCTCGACTATCTGTTGGGGGTAAGCTTCTTGCTTTCCGTAGGGAACTGAAGTTTTTGGTTAAAGTTTGTGTGTTAGATCAAGTTCGAAGGCTTGAGTGTTCATATATCATATTTTTATGTGATCGAATAGTTTTAAATAACCCTTTTTGCAATTGAATAGTCTAATAATAGAAAACAGGCCAGAATCGACTGAACAGCTCAAACTTCTCAAATCAAAAGATCTTTTGTGCTGTTCATTAGTACAGAAGGGTGGGACGATCAAATGTTCAACTAAAACATGTAGTCCGACCCTGTTTATATTTATTAACATATTTTTTGTTTAGGTTGCTGATTTGACGGGGGAACTGATGAGACTCGCCATTGGCCGAATTTCAGACGGAGAAATCCAATATGCCGAGAAAATTTGCGGATTCGTTCGTAACATTTACAGAGATCTCAGCCTGCTCGTCGACAAGATGGATGACAACGCCGAGATGAAGAAGAAGATGGAAGTTATGTTCCAGAGTATGGTCAAGATCGAAAACGGTAAGACATATTTTCTCATCAGAGAAATTCTTGTTCTTGAAGCTGGAATAATTTGCGCTTTTTTTATAATTTCTCTTCCAGCTCTGTTCAGCGTTCACGTGAGGGGATCTGAGTACGTTCCGTTACTCGGGTCGGATGATCGGAATTTCTCTTTCCTGGGTATGGACGACGTATAATCATAGTAGGGGAGGATCTTCTTCATCTCTCAGTTTAGGTCAAATGTTGACCGCGTTGATTCTCTGGCGGTCAAACATCGATTTCTTGCTTTTTCATCTCGGGAAGCGTCTCTGTGGGTTTTCTATGTTGGAACCTGAAGTTCGAAGCGAGAATATTATTAATTATTTCACTTCCATATTCCCAAAAGCGAGACAGATATTTTTTTGCTCTCCGCCAATCAGAGACGTCGACGGAGCTGAGCGTTTCCGGCTGCGACTGTTGCGGTGCGGTAATGGATCGTCGAGCCTTGGTTGTCGACGTGGCGGTCGCCGGTTGGTTGAACGCAGACGGTGCGGGCGACCGTTTCGGGCCCCCTTTTCGCCCCAGGGCGAAAAAGAATAAAATTCATGAAAAATTAAAGTCGAGGCACAAGAGCGGGTCCCACTTTAACAGCCCCCTCTCCATCCCCGCCCCTTGGAGTTGCGTCAGGCGTCTGGTAGCGGGGAGGAGTCTCGCTAACCGATCACCCGCCCTCTCCCTCCTCTTCCATGCCCATGTAAGAATTACTGGTTTTGGTTCATTTTTTGGGGAGGGTGGACGGAGGGGAAATCGGGGTTTATCTTCGGTCCTTGCATGTCGACGGATTTCTTTTCTCTGAATGTGGGATTTTTTTGCCGTCGATCGATATCTTACGGGTACCGATGTGGGCGATTTGGCAGGTTGGAAGACGGGGAAGGGAATCTGACTTCCGGGTGCGGGGAAAAGAAGCGTCTTTTTCTTCATGGATACGGATCAGGAGGACAAAGGTTGGGTTTCGTCATTTTCTGGCCCACTTATGAAAAATCCTCTCTTTCGTAGTTGGGTTTTTGCCAATTTTCAGTTCGACATGGTGGAACGATTGCGTCATAATTTTCCTCGTGGATTGTATTATAATATTTGCTGAACTGTTTAACCGGCGTGTGATTTTTTAATCTGTTCTCGTGAAGACATTGTTCATTTTTTATCTGTATTGATATGCATATCAACCTCTGCCGTAGTCTTCATTTAATTTTTTATCGGTATCTCTGTGGTTTCATCAACGTAAGGCGTTTTAATGTGATGTTTATCGTAGATATTACAAAAAAAGATGGATAAGATTTTATGAAGCAAGGGACAACATCTTTGCGTGTTTCATTTTCTTCATGAGAAGAACAGAGAAATTCTTCCAAAATAAACTAGAGTCGATTCGAGAGTCAAAGAAATGCAGAAATGCAGATAACTATTTGTGCCACATGAACTTTGTCTTTGCACGTTTAACCTATATAATTTCACTTACAGAATCAACGCGAAAGATCTATGAAACGGCTCTCAGTGGTGTTAAATGTAAAGCTTCTCCCTTTAATACTAGAGATGCCCAGAACAATATGAGTGCTGCCATTGGAGTGTTCCCTGAGCTTAAGTATGCGATAGATATTCAACAATGTGGGACTGTGGACTATGATAACACTCCCAGAAGAGAGATTCATTTGCCACCTTATGAAAATTACAACAGGTCCCCGTTCTATCAGCAGGATTTCTTCTCATGGCCTGCCTTCCCTCCGGAGTTTCAGAAATACGAGCAAAACCCTTGGGCAAGTCTAGATAATCGCTTCTACCCTGTGCCCCAGGGGTATCCATATTTGCCCTTCAGGACATATTTACCGGGTTACCCTCAAGGACTTAATGCCCAAGAATTTCAGTACTTTGTGGTGGTTGACTTTGAAGCAACATGTGACAAGGAAAAGAATCCGCACCCACAAGAGATAATTGAGTTCCCCTCTGTGCTTGTCAATAGTATGACTGGGCAGTTAGAAGCATCTTTTCAAACTTATGTTCGGCCAGCATATAATCAGAGCTTGACTGATTTCTGCAAGGAACTTACTGGTATTCAGCAAATTCAGGTGCAATTTTTTAGTCACTTCTTAACTCAGCACAAAGGTTGATCTCTTAGTTTCTTTTTAATGCTTTTATTTTTATTTGTTCTTTGGAGCTCCAAGGTCTCAATGTTCTTGAATTATCTTCTTGTTCTAAATAAAATAAGTGATCTCATCTTCTAAAGATCGTTCAGTTGTCAATCTATTATCATTACAGTAAATGAGTCTTTACTGGTTCAGGCTCTGCAGATATCTCTACTACATGACTTATTAAGGTTCTAAAACTTTATCCTAGATTATACCTTTTCGGATAGATTTCTCCCTTTTCGGATGGGAGAAATGAGCAATTATTCCAGCAATATCGTGGAATGCTGAGCTAAAATAGTTATAGTCTGCACTCCGCAAGCATTTTTGGGACGGGCAGGAAATTTAAGTGATGTCTAAGTTTAGGGATAGGAGTTTTGGTTTGGTGGGATGACTCGGAAGTTGTTTGTGTTGGCTGTTAGTTTTTGCTCAAGATACTATCTGGGGCTTCGAATCAACTTATCGAATGATCCAACAACGTGAGAGAGAGGAATTGCGGCACCGGCTAATTTTGGTGGGGAAGATTGTGTAGACGAGGATAGATAGATAAGAGCAAGAAGAAGAATCTGATGAAGAGCAGTGATCCTTTTCACCTTTTGATTTTCGTCCTTTTTGCACAATTTAAAGCAAGTTATAACGATTTTAAAGAAATGTTGTCCGTTGCTACCATCTGAGCCCGCAGTATGGGCGTCCAGCAACTGAATTTTAAGTTGTGCCATGTGAAAATTGGGTTCTGTAGAATTTCCTTTGTTGACCAATCAAGCTCGACGGAGTGATTTGTGTTCCACGTTTTACTTCCGTTCTTAATTGGTGTCTCAGCATCTGGAAGAAATTTGGTAAAAGAACGCATCGACTGTGACAAAAATGCAAATAAAGGCAGTTTCTTTTGGTCTCATGGACAGGTTGACCGGGGGGTTCCTCTGGGGGAAGCTTTGTTCATGCACGACAAGTGGCTGGAAGACAAGGGTATAAAGTACACCAACTTCGCTGTCGTGACTTGGTCTAGCTGGGACTGCCGTGTGATGCTGGAATCGGAGTGCAGGTTGAAGAGTCTCAGGAAGCCCCCTTACTTTAACCGGTATGTGCTTCTACTCTTTCTCTCGTCTGCAATGATGGTATCAGTGCGGGTTCCCTCTGAATCTGTCTAAATCTTTCACGCCCCTGTCTTTCTCCTCTCTTTTCCATTCACTCTTTTTCCGTCTTTCGATTCACACACTCAATTCCTCTGTACGTCTCTCAGCGAGCTCCCTCTCTCTCTCTCTGTCGTACGTTCACAGATGACTCATTTTCCCTCTTTCGATTCAAGCAATCATGCCGCTGTCTCTCACAATGCGCACTCCCTCGCTTTTCCCTCTTTCGATTCACGCATTCATCTCTCTCTCACCCACACTGCCACACCCGCACAAACCCACTAATTATCTCTCGCTCTCTCACCCATGCTGCCACACTCGCAGAAACCCACAAATTATCTCTCTCTCCCCCCCCCCTTTCAATCACCCACCTCGACATATTCTCCCTTTCGCTCAAGCTTCATACTCATTATCTCTATCTTCTCCCTCTCTCATACACTTTCTTGTTATCTATCTGTCTATCATTATCGGACGCATTGATTTCTCCTGTCTCTATCACTCTCTCTCTCTCATCCTTCATCTTTGATTCTCCCTCCTCTCAATCTCTCTTTCCTCACAAACGCGCGCGCATGCGCGTTCTTCAGAAAGCTTGCCCGTACTCGACTGATGAGCTCCGCTCGAGTGCTCGAGCTGTCGGACCCGCATATTAGCTGCTACGATGTTTGCGGGGACAAAATTTATAGATCCCTGAAGCCTTCTCTCCAGCTCGGCTGCTCTGTCTTCGCTGCCGGCTTGTCTGACCACCGAACAAGTCACTCACTAGTGTACTCCCTCACCCGATTCTCTCTGTGTGCATGGGGGCAGATGGATCAACCTCAAGGTCCCATTCAAGGAGCTATTCGGCGGGGTGCGGTGCAACCTGAAAGAAGCCGTGACGCTGGCGGGACTCGTGTGGGAGGGCCGCGCGCACTGCGGCCTAGACGACGCTCGCAACACCGCCCGCCTCCTCGCCCACCTAATGCGCCGCGGCTCCCGCCTCTCCATAACCGATTCGCTTTCTTTCCAACACCCCGGTCCGGCTCCGATTCCGCAACGCTCGAGCCAGCAGCAGCAGCAGCTCCTGGCCCATGCCGCGCCGTTCCACCCGTCCAGCCCTCTGACGCAGTGCTTCTGCGGCGTGACGAGCGCCAAGCGCATGGTCCGAAAGCCCGGCCCCAAACACGGCCGGTTCTTCTTCGGCTGCGGCAACTGGACCACCGCCCGCGGCGCCGTCTGCCCTTACTTCGAATGGGCTTCCTCTTAACTTATTCCCCCTCCGCTTCGGTCTTATCGCTGGGACTTCTAACCTTTCAACTCGCTTGTCGTACTTTTTTTAAAATAATAAGTCTCTGTAATATAGGCTTCTTCTTCTTCTTCTTCTTCTTCTTCTCGGGGATTCCTTTTGGCCCATGGCTTCGCGTCTCTACATAGTGGGATTATTTCTCGTGATTCTCTTTAGCATTAGCCGCGCCTTGCAGGCGACACCAGGAGATCACGGAGTAAGTGAGTTCTGGAGGATATCTTCCGTCTGATCTTTGAAAATCCCGGCTTACTCATTCTCGCGGTACGCCAGTTCTGCGAAATTAGGGTCCCAGGATCGAAGATTCTGATAAAGGGTGGCACCGTGGTAAACGCTCATCACAAGGAGGTCGCCGACGTGTACGTGGAAGACGGAGTGATAGTTTCCGTCGAGCCAAATATCGAGGTACGGCGTCCAAAATGAAATCTTTATGTCCCAATCAGGCAGTAAAGTCTCTTTTTTAGGGAAATTGCGATGTCACTGTACTCGATGCCACCGGGAAATATGTCATGCCAGGTAAAAATGATGTCGGAATGTTTCTTAAAGATTGATGGCAACTCAATTTGTGAGTTAAACAGGTGGTATCGATCCTCACACCCATCTGGCAATGGAATTCATGGGCACTGAAACAGTGGACGATTTCTTTAGTGGACAGGCCGCTGCTTTGTCCGGAGGAACAACCATGCATATTGATTTTGTGATTCCTGTAAATGGAAGCCTCACTGCTGGATTTAACTCCTACGTCAAAAAGACCTCCAATTCCGTCATGGATTTCGGCTTCCACATGGCTGTCACCAAATGGGACGAAGACATTTCGAAGGAGATGGAGATCATGGTTAAGGAAAAAGGTTCCCACTCTTTGGATCTGGGGATTTCGTCTTCTAAATTCTTCTCTAATTTCGTTTTTCTGTTTGCTTTTTTCTTGTCTTTAAGGGATCAACTCTTTCAAATTCTTCATGGCTTACAAAGGATCACTCATGATCAGCGACGAACTTCTTCTCCAAGCCTTGGAGAAGTGCAAATCTCTTGGAGCCCTGGCCATGGTTCATGCAGAGAATGGAGATGCTGTTGCTGAAGGGCAGAGGAGGATGATTGAGCTTGGCATTACGGGTCCCGAAGGGCATGCTCTTTCAAGGCCTCCCGTGGTAACTTTTAATGGCGCTCTTTTATTTTATTTAATGTTTTATCAACCCACAAGGAAATACTTGATACAGCTGGAAGGAGAGGCCACTGCTAGGGCTATCCGGCTGGCTAAATTTGTGAACACGCCGCTGTATGTTGTTCATGTGATGAGTATCGATGCCATGGAGGAGATTGCCAGGGCCAGAAAAGCAGGTCTGAGTCCTCTCATCCATCTTTATTCCGGGTTTGCTCAATCTGGTTAATTTTGTGTGAAACGATGGTGCTGAAAGAATCTATTTATATCATCTCTGAAAGGCCAAAGAGTAATCGGAGAACCCGTAGTTTCTGGGCTGATACTTGACGATTCCTTGTTGTGGGATCCTGATTTTACGACTGCGGCCAAGTAAAAACTGTCAATTCTTTTTTGCTATTCCTTTCAAGTTTTCTGTCATTCCTGAGTTGTAATTCTCATCCAGGTACGTCATGAGCCCTCCCATAAGAAAAGCAGGACATGATAAAGCTCTTCAAGCTGCCCTGTCATCCGGGACACTGCAGGTTTTTTCCACTTGTCCATTACAGGGCTAGAGCATTGAATAGTCGTGATCAATCAAGATCGAGGTATCCGTTGATCATTCGATCTAACCCAGAAGCCTTTACATTGGTTGCCATTTGTGAGAGGCACTTGATTGTAAGGATCAAGTTAGATTGCAGAGGATTCAGTCTGGGCCATCAGATCTGCCTTAAGACAGATCTGACGGTCCATAATTGGAAATGAACTTCAATTGAAAAAGATTTGGCAGAGAAATCTTCAAATTTCAAATGCACCATGGCCAGCATGTGTTCACTGCATTTGATTTTCACCACAATCCCTGAGCTGTCCTCGCCAGAGATCAGGGTTACTAAGAGACCATGATTGTGATAATATGTCCTTCAATCCCCAAAGTCTGCACAAGAAAATAATGCTTCTCCATTTGATTATCCAGCTCGTAGGAACAGACCATTGCACATTCAACTCCACGCAGAAAGCTTATGGTATTGATGACTTCCGGAAGATCCCCAACGGTGTTAATGGTGGGTCAGGATTTAATACCCATCCCCTTCGTTCCAACAAATAATTTTCTTCTAAAATTTCTCTATATATTCTTACCTCACCAGGAATTGAGGAGAGGATGCATCTTATTTGGGATCTGATGGTGGTGAGCTTCAACAATGTCAATTTCTCCAGTTTCATTAAGTGGATAAAGTTCCGGTTTTAATGGTGCAGGAGTCCGGTCAAATCTCTGTCACAGACTACGTTCGAATCACGAGCACTGAATGGTACACGTTCTTTGTCTTATTTACCATGAATTGATAATATTTATTATAATTATTACCATCATAATTGGCACAGTGCTAGAATATTCAACATCTACCCCCGAAAAGGAGCAATTCTGGTGGGATCGGACGCCGATATTATCATACTAAACCCTAATTCAAGCTTCGAGGTTTCGGCGGGCTCCCACCACTCGAGATCCGACACTAATGTGTATGAAGGGAGGAAGGGCAAGGTGAACGCAGTTCCTACCCGAGAAATATGCCATTATACGAAGTTCATATTATTGAAGATCATAGGATCGACCAATAACCAAAGAAAAATACCCAAAAAAATTTAACATGTTCTTAGAGTAATGTTAATGATCTACTCCGCAGGGAAGAGTAGAGGTCACGATCTCGCGCGGCCGGATCGTGTGGGAAGAAGGGGAGCTCAAGGTGCAGCCAGGCTCAGGGAGGTACGTGGCGATGCCAACCTTTGGTCATCTCTTTGACGGACTGGAGAAAATGGACGAGGCTTATCTCTCTTCTCTCCGGGCTCCTGTCCCACGAGTCAAATCCTCTCTTCAGTCATCAGCATGAGGTGAATTGTTTGTCATTAATAACGGAGTATCATAAAATTATTAGACGGCATGATGCTGTTAAACTTGAAATGGATTTTCGAAGATTAATCCAAAAGAGAGAGGAAGGGATGATCATGGAGGAACCCACGGTGGTATTATTCTTGGGGGCGAGCCAGCCAAAGAGAACTGAGTGCGCGGAGGCGAGAGAAGTAGTCGTTGATTGCGAGGTGGGCGCGGGCCGACTGCCGGATGGTCAGCGTTCGGTGCATCTGCTGCAGTGTTTGTTGCCGCAGGTTATCCGCCTGCCATGAAAAGCATACTTCAGGGGAACGAAGAAGGAGAGACGGGGATAACGAGATCAAAAAAGAGAGAAAGAGGTATCAAATGAGAAAGAGAGAGAATGAGACATAAAATGAGAGAGAGAATGGTACGTATCATGAGAGAGAGAGAGAGAGTGGCATTACCTGGCGAAGGAAATTTTCCAGAGTACCGAGCTTTCCCATGGCCATGGCCATCTGGCCCATGTAGTTGGCAACATTGCCCGACGATCCAAGAGACCCGGAAGCCAAAGTCTCTGCCAACGACTGCTGCAGCGCCTCCATCCCCTGGGACAGCGCGTCCTCTGCTTGCATAGACGACTGCTGTAGATTGCATATCCCTGCCATCTGCTGCTCCGTCAACGGCTCCAGATGTCTCACCAGCAGCTAAACCCAAACAGGTCGTTCTCAGACCACATTGAATTTCTCGAACCCAGAGTTATGTTCTACGTCAAACCTTGAGCAGTTCTGAAGAACGGAAGCCTCCAAGCCACATGAAACACCGTTCGGCCGGCGTCTGCCACATGCCCGACAGGATATGGAACACGTCAGCCTTGGCAGCGATGCCCTTGAGCCTGAAAATGTCATCATAATGTGCCATGATTCCGTCAAGGATGCCGCGGAGGTCTCCGTCGTTGGCATGAGCATTGACTGCTGCTCTAAGCTCGACAATCTGCCGGTTGTGCTCCTCCAGCCACCTTGTGTACTCCACATCGAAAGTCAACGCCCCTTTTCATCAATAGTGAAACATTAAGAAAAAATAAAGCTGAGGAACAGCACCGTTTCCTTTAACCATTAAGAAAGGAAAATAAAGCACCGTTTCCATTTGACGCATGAGATTGATCCCCAGAGCTAGAGATGAAAATTCCCTGCAAATATTACGAATTTAGAAAAAAAAATTGGCCATTGTTTTTCCCCACGAAAGAGGAAGAAAAAAACTGAGGAACAAAGGCCAAAAAGACTGAGCAGCAAACCTGCTGGCGAGCTCTTTGCAGTTCTTGTTCCAGTTGACTGAGCTTCAGTCTGCTGCTCTCCAGCTGCTGGACGTATGCCTTCGTTCATGAAAATAAATAAACAGATTAGTGATTAAAACCCTTTTCCGAACATGATACGTTCATACCTTCTTTCTTAGGCGGCTTTTCCTTGCAGCTTCACGGTTTTGGGCAAGTCTACGAAGTGTCTGAAAAAGGAAAATTCAATCCACAATTCTTTGATATCAAGAGGAAGATTAACCAGCCCATTACCTTCTGGTCCCCGGCCTTTTCCTTTGACCGGTCACTAGAATCAGATACTGCCACCATTGCATTCTTCTGCGAGTTCCAAAAAATGTCAGACAGGTGTGTTTCCATAAAGTAGAGATCTCGGACACGTCAATAGTCATACTAGAACAAGAACACCTCCCATTGAGACTACACAAGTGAAAGATTTTCAAGTGATAGAAGCATCACCCCTTGACTCTTTTCATCAGTATCGACATCTGTCGAAGTGTCGGTCCTTGGGCTCTTTTCGCCCGCCACAGCTGAGTCTCCCCAATTTTCAAAGTGACCACCGCCAGGTAATTGTGCATCAGGAGAAGATAATTGCTACAAAATTATTGTTCAGATCATGATAATAGATAAGTTTATAGAAATATTTAGATTAACTTACTTTACCCAAGCCGTCATATCTGAGAGAATTAGAGCCAACAGCCTGCCCAGTAAACTTGAAGTTGAAGATGTCTGCACCACAATACTGAGGCCAAATCAGAGACACCCGAACAGGAGAAGTTCAAGACAAATGACAGAAATATCGATACCCCTGCTCAGATTAACGGGGTTTTGTAAACCAAATCCGAGAGTTCGTTCCCGAGCTCCAAAATCGGGCACTTGGGACGAGGACATTTTATTCGGCTCCGCACCGCTGCTAATTCTGATAAATTGAAGCAAAAATGATCAAAATTTGTAAGAATTAAGATACCAGGTTCTATATTTACAAGAAAAGGCCACAGGTTAAAAAGAACTTCAAGACAAAAATCAGGAGATGAGAACAGGGAAGGGAAGCGATTACGCCGATATCCTGCTTGCGACTTCCCTATCATCCTGAACGTCGATCCCAGCCTTCCTACTCCCCATTGAATACCATCACCACGATCCCTCAACCTAGCTCTCTCTCTGGCGGGCCAAAGGAAAAAAAACCCAAGAGGTCAAAGACAAACATAGGGTCGGATTCTAAATAAAGCAGCGAAATTTCACATACCTCTAGAGCAGAACAGGGAGATTTGACTGAAACGGCCTTCAAAAATTTTCTCCTCGGGCTTTCCCCCGATGAAATGAACCCAGAAAAAACTAAGCCTCCAAAAGAGTACAGAGGAAAAGCCCTGAGATCCTCCGTTGCTTCAGATGTTTTCTCGAGCTCCTGCAAAGAGTATCGCAAATCTCCGCCTTCCCCCCCTAGTAGGGTCAGCTCTCTCTCCCTGTCCTCTTTCTCTCTCTTCTTTCTCTCTCCCCTTTCTGCGCGCCTCGCGACTTGATCTGATCCTACCGCTATTTCCCGCTGTACCGGCATCAATTACCGTAATGGTTTGATGTTTCCCGGTGGATTAAAATAAGGTCAACTCTGAAAGCAGCCCTGGAACCGCAAATTTATTGTCGACGAAGCAATGATAGATTTTCGATCGAACGGATGTGCTTGACCGGGACCCGAGTCGCTCTATCGTTCTCCGCCGTCGTAATCCAGCATCCTACTCCCCTTTGACTCTGCTCGGGCAAGAAAAACAAAAAATCCAATTTTTCTCGCGCCCAGTTAATGAAACTCTGTCGCGGCTCAGGCTCTCTTTTCAACGTTCTTCAGAACTGCATCCGGCCACGATCTTATTTTCCGTTCTGCCCTCCACGTGGCCGTCAGCCCATCCTACTATGAGCTGGCGTTACGTAATCAAGATCTCGTTCAGGTCCACAGTCTGGCTGCACGTGGATATCACGTGAGCCGCGTTTGGATAGCCGTTGGGCTTCTCTCGTCCGCTTAGGACGATGACGGGACGGATCGAAATATTCACTCCAGCAATATTAAATATCTTTTTGAATCTCTTCTGCTCACTCTCCCAGCCAATAATCTGTCTGTTTTTTTTATTAAAAATAGGCAGATAATTTCTAGCAAACCTTTTTTGCTCCTTCATTTGTGTATCTCTCACTTCCTCTGCCCGCCTGTCAATTTATTTGTTTATTTTTCTATCCGTCAACCCATCTATCTCTCTATCTATGTATCTATCTCTCTATCCTCTGGCATGCGTCAGATAGACTTGCATTAAAAAAGATAATCTGGTCCCCGCAGATGCCCGCAATGGCGGAATCCCAGATATCCCCACATCAACGAAAATACACTGCATGCATGCGAAGTTGACGATCAGAGGAACGCGTCTCTGCGCTTCTTAGGGTTTGCTTCGGGGTTGCCTTTCCTCATCATCGCCACGAACTCGTCGTAATTGATCCTCCCGTCCTGCCATAATCAACCACGCATTTGCCCGTTACCTCAAACTCTGCTCTGGACAATACATGAAAGATCATCGCTCTTACGTTGTCTCCGTCGACTTCCGATATGATTTCCCTGATATCCCTCCCGTCATGCATCCCGAACTCTGTCAGCGCTTGCTCGAGCTCTTCCGTCGTTATGTACCTGAAAATCAGTCTCCTCAGCGCCGAAAACCCTTCTTTTTCTTTTCTTTTTAGATCTAAACTTTCTAAATACCCGCTGTTGTCTTTGTCGAAGTACTGGAAAGCAGTGTAGAGATGCTCTTCTCTGTCCATCCTGTTCAGGTGCATAGTCGCCGTGATGAACTCGTCGTAATCGATGGTGCCGTTGCCGTCTGCATCGGCCTGCAAGAGAACCACAGTTGTTGGGTTGACTGGTGGTGACGACGATGAAGAAGAACCGACGAAGAAGAAGAACTCGTGAAGAAGATAGAGGGGTTTCCAAGGAACTCACGGCCTCCATCAACTGCTTCACTTCGTATTCGGACAGCTTCGTTCCCTGCTTGCAGAGTCCTTGCCGGAGCTCCTCCATCGTTATACTTCCACTGTTATCAGTGTCGATGGCTTTGAACATCTCCTTCAAGCCTTGTATCTCCTCCTCCGATAAACATCCCGCTATAACCTTTAAAACCCAGACACAGAAAATTTCACTCCCTGAAATATTAAGACTTATGAGTGTTTTTGAGCTTACCCGGAGAGCGACTTTCTTGAATTTGTTCATCGCTCTGAACTGCTTCAGCCGATTGAGCACGGCGTTGTCGAGAGGGATATCGGGCGCTTCTCCGTCCTTGATCCACGGATGATCTACCGCAGAAAGGGATTTTTTTAAAGGACATTTTACAATTTAAATTTTCGATTTTTCAGCATACCGAGGACTTGAAACGCCGTTAATCTCTGTTTAGGATCCGAATTCAGCATCTTCCTGACGAGGTCCTTGGCCCCGGCCGAGATATTCGGCCAAGGGTCGCTGCTGAAATCCACGTGTGCTCTCAATATCGCGTTGAAAATCCCGTGCTCCGTTTCTAAAAAAACGAAAGATTCACATCAAAATCAGCGCTCAAAGATCCCTCCGAAGTTCCATTCTTACCTGCCCAGAAGGGAGGAACTCCGCTAAGGAGAATGTAGAGCATCACGCCGATGCTCCAGATATCAACCTCCGGACCATATTTCCTCTTCAGCACCTCCGGCGCTATATAATATGCACTGCCCACTATGTCCCTGAACACCGCTCCTGACCCGCATAATACCGTCATTTCAAAGAAAGAGACAGAAGCGATTCAAAGAGAGAAATTTGAGAAGCCGACCTTGCTTGAAGAACACAGAGAGCCCAAAGTCCGTGGCTTTAAGAGGGGAGTCCTCCTCGCTGCCGAGGAGGAGAAAGTTTTCGGGCTTGAGATCTCTGTGCATGACGCCCATGGAATGACAGGTATGAACAATCTGAACTATCGTTCTCAAAAGGGAAGCCGCAGCTCGCTCGGTGTAATGCCCCTTGGCGATAATCCTATCAAAGAGCTCTCCTCCGGCGCAGAGCTCCATGACCAAGTGCACCGACTGCTTATCCTCGTAAGCGCCTTTCAGCTCCACGATATTCTGCTGGCCTGTGAGATGGTGCATGATCTGAACTTCTCTTTTGACGTCCTCTATGTCTTCCTTGTTGACCAACTTTCTCTTGGCGATGGTCTTGCACGCGAACTGTTGACCGGAAGCACGGTGAGTGCAGAGATGGGTGACGCCGAACTGGCCGCGGCCGAGTTCTTTCCCAATGGAGTAGGTCTGGCGGACGTCCTCCATTGGCCGCCCGAGGACTGGACCCATGGCGCCGGATTTGGCCGGAGATTGGCGCGGGACGGCGGAAGACGGCGGCCCATTAGCTTTCCGGACCGAGGATTCGCCGGGAGGGTCGGGTTTCTGGGTGGCCTTGGAGGATCTAGTCCGGGCGACGTGGGAGAAGCAGTTCCCCATGGCGGAGAAGAGAGGAGGAATGATGGCGGAGATGGAGAGCGCTCGAGGAGTGCATTAGGTCCGTGGTCAGGAACTAAAGGAGATTCCGAGGAAGGCGGGCGGGCCTTGGTTTTTTTTTTTCTTCTGTCCTTGTTCCTGTGAATGGTCACCGTCCGTTGTTTCTGTGGGAGTTAAGCTTGGTGGTTACGGACGGTTTCTGTGAATGATCCACCATTAGCCTATACATGGGCTACAGCGGGTATGTGCAATTGTTTCGGCTTTCAAATTCGGTGAGAGCGAATTGAAGTTTCATAAATACGGTGACTCTCTCTCTCTCTAAATCTATGTATATCTATCCTGGGCTCTCGACTCCCGACGCCCTTGTTAGGCACTCACGAAAGAAGGACGCCCTCATTTTCCCACCGTTTTCCCGCCGTTCAAGCTGAAAGAACGACGCTGTCTCTTCCACTTGACGGCTGAAAGCACCCCACCGAAGCTCAAGCTGCATAAAAATCGATTAACTTCTCCAGGTGAGGGTGTGGTTTTTTCCCAGATTCTTCAAGCCTGAAGCTAAATTAGAGAGAAAAGAAATCGGCCCAGTTCACTCTCCCATTAATTCCCAAAAAAGGAGAAAAATGCTTGCTGCTAATCTACTCTCCAAGCTCAAGAACAGAGGAAACCAATTTTGAGAACGATTAACGGCGTTGGTTTCGTTTTGAGCCATGTGAATCAGTTATTTCATGAGTGTTCTTTCTGGTTTGGGCCAAGTAGGTCGTTTTACATCATAGGTGAGTTTTTAAATCGATTTAAGTTTTTTATCATAGAAATATTCTAGATTGTATCAGTTTTATTTCTGTGATTGCAGAAATTATGCACATTTGAGGTTTGATTTTAGGTTAAATTTCAGGTGAAATTCTAAATGAATCTTAGGCTAGGAGTTAGTTTATTTCCTAGGTTATATAGTCAAGGAGAAGTCAATGTTATAGATTTCTGGATTTCTGCATATATTTTGCAGATAATAGATAGAGTTAGGATTATATATATACACAGATACTCTGCATATATGCAAATAATCCGATTTTAAGTTTTGGTGTTATCTGATTTAGAAATATCTTATTGATGCATATTTAGTGTAGATATATTTATAGGTATAGCTGATTTCTATAACTAATTAGAAGTAGATAAACTTACAGATATACATAGATGTATATGTACATACATACGTATATCTATATATGTACGTATATTTCTGCCTGTTTCATTGATATTAAAGCCTGTCTTATAAAAAAATCGGAAGTTATATTGATTAAAACTTTCTGATTTGAGGGAACTCATCTAGTTTATTACAGCATATCATCGACATTAATGCATGTCAGATGACAGAAATAGAAATCATATTGAGTAAAAAGTTTTGATCTGATTAAATTTTTGTGTGCTGATTAAAAATCAGAAATCATATTCATCTTACTATTGTTCATGTGAATATTAATGTGCATATGATGTTCGTTCATGCATCATAAATGAGTGATCTGTATGAATTTGCATTACATTTCCTGAATTATATATTTTTACAAATCTTTCATGTCATTTGCAGATTGTGAGATCACCGAGCACGGATAACCTATCACCAAAATTATAGGTTTAACCAAACTGTCACTGAATATTACCATTGCTGTCAATGAAGTTCAACACCAGAACCGGGACCGTGTACTGGAGAACACTAATTGTGTGTCAATCATGCCCAGCGGGGTGTGCATTTGTATGTGAATCGTGGGTAATTTGTTGATTTAAAGATTTTGCCTCAGGGGCAGTGGGCTCCTCCCATCACCCTGCCCCTCTCTTCTCCTTCCCTCATTCTGAAAATCTTATAGGTGGTATCAGAGGAAAAAGATCTAAGAATGCCGACGGTTTGCTGGCAGAGTGAGGAGAAGAAGAAAGAAGAATGTGGAGGCAGACATGTCTCAGAGTAAGCCTTTGGCATTGTAACTATTTCTCGATCTTCAAGAAAGCCGGCTTTCTAGTCCATGAGTGGAATGGTGCTAAGCGGGCAGTTGGCAACTAAGGTGGCGAGCAAGTCCGTGCTGGTGATTGGCAGAGCAAAGTCCGATATCAATCTACTGGTGGAAGTTGATCCACGATGACAACGTCAAACATTTTCCATAGAATTCAGATTTTTCCAGTCCACAAAGGCTCCACAGAAGGGAAATTGGTCGCCACTCACATGTGAGAGGTCTTGGGGCCTCACCATTTACTGGGAGACCTCTCACCATCACAGAAGAAAAACAAAGACAGAAATATATATTTATATAGAGAGAGTTTCCACGCTAGAGTTGATGGTGTCAGACATGCTAGGAGGGCAAGGTCTCGTTCAAGACATGGCTGGATCGGTGCCGGGAAGTGCAGGCAGCATGAATGGCTGAGAACAGTGACTGTAAGATGGAGAGATCAGAGATAGTTGTTGGGCTAGAGTTCGAGTCAGAGGACTCGGCAAAGCTCTTCTAAATGGCATTTGCCGGCCAGCTGGGCTTCTCTGTCCCCTTGAGCGAGCCATGGCAATCCTACAAGGATGTAAAGATTACTTGATCTTTAAGAAAGGTGTGGTGACGTCACAAAAGCTTTAGAGGCAAATGTCAAGCAAGCCACATTGCAAGGATGAGCAGCAGTAGGCAGGCTTAGCACATGCCTGGGGTGGAGATGAGCTATGTAGCTCAAAGGTGCACCTTGCAATTATAGAAGCCATGTCACAGATATAGAAGCCACACCTTGCACCATGCAGCTATAGAAGCCAAAAAGCAGGCAACAGGAGGCTGCCACCTCTCTATAGAAGGTTTTAAGCATCACTATGAGTCTTCATGGTAAGAGGTTGTAATAGATGTCTGGAGGGAGTTTCATTGTCCAGAAGTTGACTAACATTGCCTAGATGTCCAAGAAATCAAGGAAAATGAGAACCGCAAAGTGGATTGTAGCAAGATTACCGTGAAGTCAAGATCCTGGTGTGAGATTGAGAAGATTGTGTTGAGGATCTTTTTGTGAATATTTGTCATCCTATCTAATTTGATTGTTTTTCTCAATTCTATTTGTGGGCTTTATCTAATCTCATCTTTACACTCTTGGTGGATACTTGACGATAGTTGGATACATATTTTAGATTCTTTTAAGAAAAGATCTTTATCAAATTGGTACCAGAGATATTTGGAGTTTATTTTTTGAGATATTCCTTGGAGCTTTATAAGTCTACCAAATTTGATATTAAGAAGTTTGATGAAATTATGAACATTAGCCTTCAGAGAATTGACCCATCAAAGCTTTCAGAAGGCACTCTTGGGGATTGAGAATACATCAAAGACAATGTCATTAGAGTAAAAAGTAAGAATAAGATCAAAAGGCACTTTCAATTATTCAGTTGTGCTTATCGAATGGGGTGCTCAGAGAGGTCACTCAAGAGAAAATAATTGCTGGATTGTGGTCCAAGTTGGAGTTGTTATATAGAACTAAGTCTTTCATAAGAAAGCTTCATTTACTCTTTTTTTTTTATCATGTTGAGGATGGTCAAGGGTGTTAGAGAATTAGTTTTGATGGTTTACATCGATTGAATGGATGTAAATGATTAGGGAAAGAATTTAATTTCATTATTATGTCATATTATACCTTGATTATTCTTCACTACCCGACTAATGTGTTCATGAAGACTTGTGTTTGCTTTCAGGAAATGCAGCAAGAATCTCATCATACATATCTTAGTCTTGTCGTTAATCATAAGCATAAATATAATTCCTGAAGTCTGTGAGTATGCCTAGGCTTATCTTAGAGTTCATATTCTAATATCTCAACATAAATGATTATTCATCTTTACGGTTTATATATTATTAAGAAGAGTTCTACTGTCAGGGGTATTACTGGAATTACTACCTACGGTACAAGTATTTAAGCAGGGTTAGGGTTTCGGGTTCCGTAGACGTTTTTCGAGAGATAGCGTCTTGTTCTAAAAATCGCGTGCAAAAAGAAAAAGGGAAAAATTGCTGAAGAACAGAAAGTGTGCTCTGTTGTTCTCCAGAGACTGAGATCATGACGTCGACGCCAAGCTTCTCTTGATTTCTTGTCTCACGGCGACAGATCAGCATAGTCGACAACATTCATTTCTGCATCGTTTTCGCACTAGCGACTTCGACATTCACCTGATCGCAAGAACCAGCTGATCGTCGGTCATCTTTCTTTCTCAAGTTTATTTCTTGTTGTATTTCATCAGCGATTCTCCTCTCTCGAACTTCTTACATAGTCTCTGCTATTCACGTTCAGTAACCCTAACTTCATCGATTTATTTCTTATCAGTATTATTTAAAAATATTCTTCTCTGCGACTCTTAATCTCATCACAGTATTTCGTCAGTCCAACTTAAATTCTTGGTTTATTAGTTGAAGTCCTCCTTAATTACTATATCCATTCTGAAGTGCAGGGTAAGCTTCAATTCTGTGGTAATTTAAATTCTATATTCCAGAATTCTGATTGTTTGTTGTACTATCGTATTTTCATCAACAGAATTAGATTAATTCTCTGCCTTTTAAAGTGAATATTCTTAAATTGCTTACATCAAGTATTTAATACATTTTCGTAGAATATATATCCCATGACGACTGGTTCTTTTCTTTCATTCAGCCTTAAATTGTTTATTGGAATTTCAATCAAGGTTATACTGTTCGTAGTTTACATATATATATATATATATATATATTTGTGTTCTATACTGATACTTGCAGTACGAGACTAACATTCGAGGAGAAGTGGTAAGATATCTATCTCATTAAATAGATTGAATATTTTGGATAAATACTAGTTTTGTTTTTTTGTTTTAATTGCAGTGATAAATCTAGTTATTCTGTTTTAGTGAATTTCATTCTCAACCAGTTAGAAGTTAGAGTACAGTCTATTTGCAATACAGTAATAGTTACTGATTTATCACTGAGCATAACTAGAGTCGTCCAGCAGTTAACCTCATTCTAGTCAGGTGAAATTTAGATTGAGTTAATTGTAGACAGAGTTAATTTAAATTTTTAGGAAGTCAATTCTAGAAAAAGTCAACTCTGCTTATCAAGAAATCGATCTTAAACTGAGTTAACCTAGTTTATCAAAAAGTTAATTTTAGACAGAGTCAATAGAAGTCAACTATGTGAGACAGAGTCAACAGAAGTCAACTCTGAGAGACAGAGTCAACAGAAGTCAACTCTGAGAGGCAGAGTCAACAGAAGTCAACTCTGAGAGGCAGAGTCAATAGAAGTCAACTCTGAGAGACAGAGTCAACAGAAGTCAACTCTGAGAGGCAGAGTCAATAGAAGTCAACTCTGAGAGACAGAGTCAACAGAAGTCAACTTTGAGAGACAGAGTCAACAGATGTCAACTCTGAGGGATAAAGTCAACCTAGAGTCAACCTAAGTCAGAAAAAGTCAACTTTAGCAGAAAGTCAACTTTAGGTTAAAAGTCAACCCAGAGTCAACCAAAGTTAGAAAAAGTCAACTTTAGGTCAAAAGTCAACCCAAAGTCAACCAAAGTCATAAAAGTCAACTTTAGCAGAAAGTCAACTTTAGGTTAAAAGTCAACCTAGAGTCAACCAAAGTCAAAAAGTCAACTTTAGCAAAAATTCAACTCTATTTAAAAGTCAACCCAAAGTCAACAGAAGTCAGAAATATCACTTATTTAGGTAGCAACAGTTACATTCACACATATCCAGAGGACGGGAGTATCTCATTTGTTAAGACGAGGAGAGGTCTAGACCTTGAGAGCGGGAAGACCGAGTGAAGCCTGAAGACGAGGTATCATTTTACCAGTGATCGACGGTACCAGCAGAAGAGGCACGACAGGGCGTGAAGGGACGAACGATCGCGTGGAGATCGGCCTGAGGAGTCCAGGGCGTCCAGGAGCCGAGGAGGTCGAGGCCTAGTGGGTAGTGCTGTAGGGACAGGTAAAGGTGAGTGTTAGGTTTGACGTAGGGGGAAAATCTAAAAACCTTGTATTTTAAACATTGTCCTTCACCCTTTGAGGGGTGAGAGGTTTAGGTTTTATTTGGTGAGGAGGAGGCTCCAAGTCCATAGTACTCGAGACTGGATTAAGAGACATTAGGTTCCCCAACCAGTATAATAATACTCAGTGTGTAGAGAGGAAGAGAAGTGAGTGATTAAGCCAACGAATCTAAGTAAACAAGAAAAAGAAAATATAGATAATTTCATAAAATTACACTCAACCTAATTCAACCCCCCTTCTTAGGTCAAGCAACCACCATTAAGGGACTTTCAAAGGGAGGTTCTATGAAAAGTCATACTAAAGAACTCAACTTCATTGTCACGGACTTCAACAATGTTGATATCAAATTACATAATGAAGATCAAGCTTTCAAACTAAGCTGACCATTATCACCTTCGTATAAGCAGCTTTGTGAAACTTTATTTTATGGAAGAGAGTCCATCACTTTGAAAGATATGAAAGTAACTTTATTGTCCAAGGATATTTTGGATAAAGGGCTCACAAGTGAGAGTGGTAAAGGACAAGATCTTAAGGCTTTTGTGTCAAGAGGATATCCTAAAGAAATGAGCTATGATGCAGGAGATCAAATGGGATCAATATCAAAATAAGAAAACACTGATAAATCTTATAATTGTAAGAAGAAATGACATATAAATGCTGATTGTTGGAAACTTTAAAAGAAGTAACAAAGCCTGGAAAGTAATTCCTAAAAAAGACCTAAAGGTAAGGTAGAGATAAATATGAGTTTGGAAGAGGAAGTAAGTGACTTTGTTCTTTCAGTTATCATCATTAGATTTAAAGACAATTTGATTTTGGATTCAGGATGTTCACATGACACTTGATAGAGAATTCTTTTTCAGTTATGAAGCTTTTGATGGAAGAGTTATCCAGATAAGGAATGGCAATCTATGCAAAATTATTGGGATTGGGTTCGTCGAGGTCAAGATATATAATGTTATTGTGAGAACTTTGACATATGTCAGACATGTTCCTTACTTGAAAAAGAACCTTATCTCCTTGAGTACACTTGATGCAAAAGGCTATTGATATTTTGGTGAAAGTAGAGTCTTGAACGCCTCTAAAGTTATACTTGTTGTGTATAAAGGTTAATTACCTAGCGACATATATACTCTTATGAGCACTACATATATTGGTGAAGTTGTTGAGACAAATACTCCAATGACAGAGGAATACATCATAAAACTATGGCATATATAGCTTGGGTACATGAGCCAAAAGGGATTATAATTGTTGAGTAAGAGAGTTTTCTTATGTGGTCAAATTATTATCAAGTTTGATTTTTGTGAACATTGTGTTTTTGGGAAGAAAAAATAAATTACTTTTGGTACGAAAATTTATAGAACTTAGGGCACACTTAACTATATTTTGTTATGATGTGTGGGTCCTTCTAGAGTCCCTTCGAAAGGTGGCGCTAATTATTTTGTCATCTTCATTGATGATTTCAAAAGGTGTGAGTATGTATGTTAAAGCAAAAAATTGAGATCTTCAAGGTCTTCAAGCAATGAAAATCTCTTGTTAAAAATCAAATGGGTAAGAAAATCAAGAGGTTGCGTATTGATAATGGCACAAAATGCTGTTTATCTAAGTTGATGAATTTTTGAAGGACGAAGACATTGCAAGGTACCAAACAGTGCACTACACACCACAACAAAATATTGTGGTTGAACAGATGGATCAAACCTTGCTTGAGAGAGTGCACTGCATTTTATTAAATGTAAGTCTTAGTAAGGACTTTTGGGAAGAAGCTGTCTCTACAACTTACTATTTTGTGAATCAGTCACTTGCATCTGCTATTGACTTTAAAAATTTAGAAAAGTATGGTTAGGTAATCCTTTAGAAAAAGTAATACTAACTTAAGAGTATTTACTTGTCCTGCGTACATTCACGTTGATCAAGGCAAGCTAGAGCCAAGACCAAAGAAGAAAATCTTCCTCGGTTATGCTTCGGAAGTCAAAGGATATCAATTATGGTCACTTGATCCAAAGTTTCCCAAGCTTGTGATTAAGAAGAATGTTAATTTTAATGAATTTACTCTTTTCTGTCGAAAGGAAGAAACGATGTTCAAAATTGACACAAGTATTCAAGACAATGTATTGAAGAATATAGAGTTTGAAGATATAGGGATATAACGACCCTCGCAAATACAAGAAGAAACTTCATTACTGGATTCATATGAAACAACTATAAGCAATCTGACATTTTCTCTTTTCAGGAGATTGTGGAAGAAGAAAAATAAGACTGTCAGTGAGGTATGGTTTTGATAATATGGTAGCTTATTGACTTTCTATTGCTCAAGAAACTATTCAAGATGAACCAATAAATTTATATAGAAGCCATAACCTCTCGTGAAAGTGAAAAATGGCTGTAGGCCATGTATAAAGAGATGAAATCTCTTCATAAGAATTAAACATGAGATCTTTTCAAGCCTCCAAAAGATAAGAAAATTTTTGGTTGCAAATGGATATATGAGAAGGGTGAAACTTAAATCATAGAAGGAAAAAATACAAAGCACGTTTGATTGCAAAGAGTTATAGTCAAGTGGAAGGGGTTAATTATAATGCCATCTTCTCTCTTGTGATAAACTATAACTCAATATGTCTTTTTGGCGCTTGTTACATCTCATGACTTGGAGCTAGAGCAAATAGATGTCAAAACTGTATTCTTCATATAGATCTTAATGATAAAATTCACTTGCAAGAAATGGAAGGCTTTGAACTCACAAGTCATGAAGACCATGTGTGTTTTGTTAAGGAAGTCTTTATATGAAATAAAGTAATTTCCAAGATAATGGCATAAGAACTTTGATATATTTATGACAAGAGTTAGACCTATAAAGATTAAATATAACAATTGTGTCCATCTTATGAAGTTGTCAAATAAACCTTTTGTTTACTTGCTGCTTTGTGTGGATGGTATCCTAATTGTAGCAAAGGAGATTTCTGAAGTCAACAAGCTTAAAGAGAAGCTTAATAAGGAATTTGAGATAAAATATTTGGACGCAACAAAGAAGATCCTTGGAATTGAAATTTATCAGAATAGAGGGGCACATAAGTTATATCTATCCCAATCAAGATACATTGAAAAGGTTTTAAAATGTTTTGATTAGTGGGATCCTGAGTTGATGGCCTCACCTCTTACTACTCACTTTAAGCTTTCAAGCTCATTATCACCAAAGACTGTTGAAGACGAGAGCTATATAGCAAAATTCCTATACTCTGGTGCAGTTGGTAGCTTGATGTATGCAATGGTATACAACTGTGAAGAAAATTCTCATGTGATTAGTGTTGTTAGCAAATATAGGGCTAATTTAGGGAATGCTCATTGTCATGCAGTAAAATGAATATTTCAATATCTACAAGGTGACGTTAGTACTTTTTTGGAATTCGGGAGACATGAAAATGCTCTCTCTATGGTTATGTGCATTTAGATTATGTTGGAGACCTTTGATGAGCTCAAAGTCATCTTGTGTTTAAGCCCAACAAATTTATCATTTATAAGCTAGGAAGCTATAAAATGATGGAGTTATGTGGGATGTATAGCTTTCTAGGTTGATCCACAGGGATTCTAGGACGCAAACAAAAGAGAGGATATAAAAATCATTTAATTAGAGAGGAGCAATATAGGGAAATGCATAGAGAGGTATAGTGAATGGAAGAGATACAGGAGAATGAGAGTGATTAAGAGAATTAAGCGACAGAGGAGAAAACGAAGACACATGAGAATGGATCAAGCGATTAACCAAGAGAGAAAGCTGATTGGAGGAAGAGGGAAAGGGTGAAAGAGAATGAGTGAAAAAGGTAAGATAGAATTTTAGTGAGAGGCGAAGGAAGGGAGAGGGCTAGAGGAGTTTGAGCGGCTGTAAGCGAAAAGAAAAACGGGAAGAGAGGAAGCGAGACCGCGGAAGGGAGAATAGGTGAGGACTATGCGGAAGAAGGGTGTGCGCAGAAGTGAAAGAAACAAAGAGCGGAAGATATCGACTAGGTGAGCAATAAAACGGGGGAGAGGGAAAGAATTTGAGAGGGAATTGCTGGGAAGAAAGGTACAATGATGAAATCAACAACAAAGAGTGAGAACGAGGAAAGGTGAGAGTGCGAAAGGAAGATTCAATGGGAAGCCGGATAGAAATCTGGGGAGAGAAAGAGTGATTGAGAGTGAGAGAGAGAAGTTGAGATAGGAAGGATTTTGAGAAAACTTCGGGGAGAGAAAAAGGGATCGTGGAGGAAAACAGAGAAAGAATATGAGAGTCGGCGAGGGAGAGAGAGGGTCGAAGAGAGTGAGAAAAGGAAAGAAAATCAAGAGTCGGGGAGAGAGACATCAATCGACCGGGAGGAAGAGAGAATGCGAGAGATTTAGGGAGAGAAAGGAGAGAGCATGAAAGAGACAATGGGATTGAGAGGAATAGGATGCATTAGATAAAGAGATGAGAGTGTGTGCGATTGAATGAGAAAGGGAGAAGGACGGTGAGCGGGAGAGAGTTTTGGAGGGAGGACGAACGGAAGAGAGAATGAAAACTGGAGAGATCAGGAGGCGGCCGGAAATAGTGAATGAGGGAGAGAGAGAGGGAGGTGAAGCAAACTAGAAGGTGGAAAGAGAGGCGGAAATGCGGAAGTGCAGAAGACGAGAGTCGAAAAGGCGAGGAAGAGAGAGAGCGCGTGAGGGGATATCAGGAGAAAGAACGTGAGATCACGAGAGAGAGAGAGAGAGAGAGAGAGAGAGAGACAAAAATAAACGCTGGAGAGTGTAGAGAGATCGTGAGGGAGAGGAAGAGAGAGGACTTCTGAAACGGCAGAAAGAAGGGAGAGCAGGCGAGAGAGAGAAAATGGAGAGGATGCGAGCAGTTGAGGTGGAGAGAGAGAATCGTGGAAATGATGATGGATGGTGATTCAGAGAGAGAGCGGGCACGCGAGGGTGAGGTTGGAAGATTAAAAAATGATGGTGAGGTGGAGAGAGAGAGGATGACGAATCTCTTGCAGAGAGGAAGAGACTGCAATAGAGATAGTGGGGGAGAGCAAGAAAACGGAGAGAAAGGGAGATTCAGAGAGAAAAGAGCGGATTAAAGAAAGAAAGGGGAAGAATTGAAGATAGTTTGCACACGAGAGAGGAAGCCTGAAAGAGCGGGAGAGAGAATTAAAGGGAGAGAAAGAATGTGAGATCGAGAGAGCAAGGAGGAAAGAGAGAGAGAGATAGAGAGCAGACGCGACGGTGACCGAGGATGAGAGAGAGAAACCTCGAGAGAGTAGGAGCAGAGTGGGTAAATGAAGTGAGAGAAAGAGAAGAGATTCAGAAGGGGGAAGGGGTGATCGATATAGAAGCAAGGAGAGGGTTAGAAAGAGATTGAATAACAGAAAAGAGAGGAAGGAAGAATGAGGAAGGAGGAGCGAATCAGCGAAAAAAGTGGGGCTGTAGGAATGGGAATGAGAATAAACAGAAGAGGGTTAGAGAACGGGAGAGGTAGAGACGGAGAGCCGGGAAGGAGATGGTGCTTAGAAGGTAAAGAAGGAAAAACACGATTACACAAAATTTTTCATCTGTATTACATCCTTTTCAGCTGGAGAGGTAGAGACGGAGAGCAAAATTTTCTAAACGAAAAACCCTAAGAAAGAAGAAGAAGAATAGGCAGCCAAAAGGAGCCCCCAAAAGAGATCTTTTTTTGCCCATTTTAAATCACTTCTCGATGGTTTCTTTGACTGGGCTCATAGTTGCCTGCCTTGGACAGCCCATTATGCCCTTTGAACACTTCCATTTTGGAGGATCTTGCTACCTTTCCTCTTGTATAGTTCTTGAAAATAAAAAAGGCAAAAGTCATGTAAAATAAATTCTTTTCAATGCACTAATATTCTACAAACATCAAGTTATGAGATGGTAGAGGAGATGGTGTGTTCAAGAGTATAATAGAGTTAAATAAGAGCAATTCATGGGTGGTTATAACTACTTTTTATGTTCTTATCATATCCCCAAACTTAAGGATTGCTAGTCCCTAGCAATGATTAGATAAAGAAGAAGATTAAGCCTAACTTGGTTGTAAATATATCTCTGCCATCATTCGCTCCAGCAACATACACTTCAAGTGGGTGAGAAGAACGCATTGATTTATTTTCCTCCTAAGCATCGAATAATTTCCACGATATGGTAAAGAGTCTCATTCATTAACCATGTGTCCTTTAAAGCTGAGATCCCCTTAGCCCTTTGAATTCCTCGTCCTCCCTTTTCTGTCCAAAAGGTACTCAGAGCCTTGGTCATCGCTATAAGGATTAGGGTAGGCAGATAATGAGCCATGGTCATCGCTAACAAAGTTCTTTCTCCTTATATGCTTGTCATGGTAGTTTTTTCATTTTCTCTTTGTAAATTCAGGTGCTAATGTATGACTCATTCTTGAACTCATCAAGCTCACTAAGTTAAAAGAGTCAATTTTTACAAACCTCATCAAGATTCATGTTCAGCTCTCTTATGGCCCAACATGCTTTATGCTCAATTTCAACAGGTAAATGGCATGCTTTTCCAAAAATTAGCCTATAAGGGGACATTCCTATAGGATATTTATATGCTGTCCTATAGGCCCAAAGTGCATCTTCTAATTTCAGTGACCAATCATTTCTATCAAGGCTTAAAACCTTTTGGAGAATCTTCTTAATCTCACAACTGAAAACCTCTACTGGACCATTAGTTTGAGGATGATAAGGAGTGGACATTTTATGATTGACACCATTCTTCCTCAAGAGAGCTTTAACTTGAGAATTAATGACATGTGCTCCATTATCACTAATAATGGTGCGTGGGCATCCGAATCTAGAAAATATGTGGCTTTTTAGGAATTTCAGCACTACTTTATGATCACAAGTTCTCGTAGCTACAACTTGAATCTATTTGAAAACATAATCAACAGCTAGTAGAATATATTCGTACCCAAAACATGGTGGGAATGGTCCCATGAAGTCTCTGCCCCAAACATAAAAAATCTCTACTATAATAATTGGGTTTAGGGGCATCATATCCTTAGTTAAAATATTAGAAGTTGATTGGCATTCTAAACATCTTTTAAAATAATTATGAGAAACTTTAAATAATGAAGGCCAATAAAAACCTGATTGTAGTACCTTTGCTGCTGTTTTCCTCCCTAAAAAGTGTCCTCCACTTGGTGACAAATGACACATTTGAAGGATATATGATTGCTCTTCTTCTGCCACACATCGTCTCAACACATTGTCAGCCCCCAAACAGAATAAATAAGGTATATCCGAAAAATAATTTTTCAATTTTGCAAAGAATACATTTTTAGACCATCATGTAGAAATTTTTTTAGACACTATGTAATTGACAATGTGGGCATACCAAAGGGAAACTTGTGAGATAGTCACTAATTGTTCATCTGGAAAGACATCATTTAAGAAATCTTGAGTGTCATGGATCCTTGATAGGTGGTCAGCCACTCCATTTTCAAATCCCTTCTTATCTCGTATTTCTAAATAAAATTCTTGTAATAGTAAAATCCACCGAATTAACATTGGTTTCAATTCTCTCTTGCTAAGTAGATGTTTAAGGGCTGAATGATTAGTATAAATAATGACTTTAGACCCAAGAAGGTATGATCTGAACTTTTCTAAAGCAAACACAATTTCTAGAAGTTCTTTTTCTATTATGGTATAATTCTTTTGGGCTTCATCTAAAGTTCTACAAGCATAATGGATCACAATTGATTTTCCTTCAATATGTTGTCCTAAACAGCCCCCATGGATATATTTGATGCATCACACATGAGTTGAAAAGGTTTTCCCCAAATAGGTGACTGAAAAATAGGGGCTTCTATTAAAGCTTTCTTAAGGTTGTTAAAAGCTATAAGGCATTCTTGTGAGAAGACAGAAGGGGTGTCCTTAACTAAGAGTGAACTCAAAGGTCTTGCAATTTTAGAGAAATCCTTTATGAACCTACGATAAAAAAATGCATGACCTAAGAAAGATCTAAGGGCTTTGAGGTTGTTGGGGGTGGGTAGCTTCTCAATAACCTCTATCTTTGATTGATCAACCTTGATGCCTCTTTTACTCACCATAGTAATTCCCTCCTTTACCATGAAATGACTTTTCTCCCAACCGAAGACTAAATTCTTTTCTACACATCTTGAAATGACACTCAAATTTTCCAATTTTTTTTCAAATGAAGATGCAAAAATAGAAAAGTCAACCATAAACACTTCTAGAAAGTTTCCTACCATATAAGAGAATATAGATAGCATGCATTGTTGAAAAGTTTATGGAGCATTACATAGTCCAAAAGGCATTCTCGTATTTGCAAAGGTTCCAAAAGGGCAAGTAAAAGTTGTTTTTTCTTTATCCATGGGGTTAATAGCAATTTGATTATACCCATCTAAAAAACATTAGTAGTGATTCCCAGCAAGTTTTTGAATAATTTGGTTAATGAAAGGAAGAGAAAAATAGTCTTTTTTGTAATTGAATTTAGTTTTCTATAGTCTATGCAGATTCGCCATTTCGTTGGCAATTGTGTTTGTATTTCTTCCACTTTTTCATTAATGACAATAGTGAGCCCAGTTTTCTTTGTAACAACTAGAGCAGGGCTTACCCACTCGCTATATGAAATAGCATGAATAAAACCTGCATCCAACCACTTTATTATTTCCTCTTTGACTATCTCTTTCATATTAGGATTAAGTCTCCTTTGCATTTATCTTTTGGGTTTAGTATTCTCTTCAACATAAATGTTGTGCATGCATACCTTTGGGTCTATACCTCTCAAATCAGCCATGCTCCATCCTAATGCATCTTTAAACTCTTTTAGCACATCTAAGAGTCGAATTTCTTGCTCTTGGTTGAGGTCAGATGAGACTATTACTGGCATAGTTTCATTCTTGCCCAAATATGCATATTTCAATCATAGCCGCCCACACCATCAATAAATATGATCTCTCTCATTCATTTTTCTTTTCTAATAATCAAAATCAATGTTCAATGACTAGGATTATAAGGTACACACAAGGTCTAAGATTCCATTTGATAAGGTACACATCGTTAGATTATAAGGTAGCTGAACAAGATCAAAGATTAAATACAAGAATCAAATAGTGATCCACAAATTGACCTAAGTCAAACTTCTTCAACCCAAGAACTGAATTGACTTCCAATAAGACTCATATGAGCACCTCCTTTTACGTTTCAACAAGGTATCTCAATTTGAAATCTCAACTGGATAGCTATTTTGGATATCTCAAATGGTTTAACTCTTTTGAATATAAAAAAATTAAGTTTACTGATTTAAACTTAAATGCTCTTCATAAGGTTTACCAAAAAAATGTGATGCAAGTTTTAGAAATCAGACCCCAAGATTCCATAACAACATGGAATACCTTGAAATTCACATTTCGGGAAAAATGTATTCCCTTTAACTATCAAACAAGTTAGTTCACTAATGAAAAAGGGTTCAACAAGGCTGTGTTGGTGCGCAAGAATCTTCCACAAATCTGATTGCAAACAGATTGATGCTTGTTGCTTGACTTGCTGCTACACCCATAAGATCACAATGGGCTGGCCACTTGTAGGTTGAGGTGACCCATTCTGCTACTACCCACCCGTTCTCAAAGAATGATCAAAGTTGGGTTGATTTTACCAACTTGTCTACAAAATTAGATATTTTTTTGACTTGATAGGAATTAGAATTTGAATGAAAGTTCTTGAATACGATTCCCTTATCCATCTTCCTCATTCTCATTCCATCCTTCTTCACCCTCTCTCACTTTCATCCTTCCCCTCTCCATATTTTATTCGTTCTTTTAAATCTTTAAAAATCATGGAATCCTTCAAGAAGGAGGTCTTCAACTTCAGATTCAGATCTTTCAAGAAATCAAGAATCTCCAACAAGGCACTCTTCTCCTTCTTCCATCTTTTGAAATTTGATAAAATCCCTAAAATTGCTATAACATAGGACTAAGAGAATCCATAGGAGATCCACATCTTATAGAATTAATGATCCAATTTACCCAGGCTGTTGTTAACATGCCATCTCTTAACACGTAAAAATATGATTATTCATGCAAATTAAGGCATAAAACATTCCATTTGTATGCATGTTATCATACTTTGAGTGCATTTCTCTCATTTCATGCAATTTTAAGTTATAATCTCAAAATGCACTAAATTAGGGATAATTATGCATAATTAAGAATATATTTCAGAATAGATTATTCCCACCTAAATTTGAGATTATAATTAGGTTTTAATGTTAAATAATAAGAGAAAATGTTTATATACACTCATTTATTTTTCTAAGTTTTGTTTTTCAAGAAGAATTAAGTGTATTTTTAAATAATAATTTATTCTCTTGTTATTTAAATATGTTAAATTTTTATAATGATAGATAATTGAATTTCTGATCCAATGAAACAAATCTGGATTAATTTGGAGTTGTATTTTGAAAGTTATGAATTTTCTATTTTTAGGGATTTTTTCCAAATTTTGTTCTGAATTTTTCTGAATTTTTAATGATTTTATAAGGATTTTCTAGATTTAAAAGTCGATTTTTCAGATTATTTATAGCGCGTAGGTGATGTGGCGCAATCTAGAGCGTTCGATCGATCGCGATCGATGATTAAGGGCGCAATGTGATGTGGCGCAACGTGGGACGTCTGATCGTGTGATTAAATCGCGATCGTCACTTAAAGGAGGGGGGTACGTGGTGCAGTATTACTCGTCGGCAAATCGTCTTAAATACGATATAATCATAGCCGTTCATCAAGAGAGTTATAACGGCTGATTAAACCAATGAAAACGCATCCGAAGCATTTGATCAAGATCAAACGAATGGCGTTTCAAGCGTTATTTCTGAAGCACGTGACGTGGCTTCATCTCAGCAGTCCATCTCCGATCCAACAACCATGACTTAACCGTAATGATTCGCATTGATGCGTTTCATCAGAGCCGTTGATCGAATATGAAGTGTTTCATCGGATGATTTCGCCCAAATTGGCTATAAATTGAGATGTTCTTCGACATTTTCATGTATTCTTGGATGATTTTGATCAATTGAACCATCTATACACCACCATCCTTAAATCTCTTGCTTCCAATCACTTCTAGACTCATTTCCGCAACCACGAAGTGGTTGAAAGTAAGATTCTTCGATCGATTAGGGAGAATTCGTCTCTTGAACACCGAAGATCGTTTTCAAAATCGTGGAATGAAAAGTCTTAAATCTGGTAATTATTTGGATCATTTCAATTGCTATCTCGGGTAAGATTATGTGTTTTCCTCCTAATCTTTCATCATCTATCATTAATTTGTAATTTAGGATCATTAATTTAGTCTTTTAATTTCGGATTTCTCTTAATTTGCGTTCAGAAATTTTTCCCTAATTGGCTCATCGATTTCTCTGTGAATCTTGATCCAAATCAAGTAATTTTTTTATTCTGTAGATTCGTCTTTGAGTTCTCTTTCCAAATCTATCATTATCCCTAATTTCTCATCTCAATTCATCATCCGATTTGATCGAATTTCAAAAGATCTCTCAAAAATCCCTTATTTCTCCGTGGATTCGACCCTTATTTATCATTATACCACTCAATTCATAATTAAATCATTAAATTGGTAAGTTTGGACTTTATTTTGACACAAATCGGTGTGCAATTAACAACCGCATTGATTCGTTCTATCAGCTGTGAAACCTTATTTGAGGCGTTGAATTTGATCCCTTTCAAGGTAATTTAATGGTCCTTTAGTCTTTGTTATTGTGAGATTAATTTTGGGAGCCCTTAACTTACCTAGAATCCATCTAAGTCTTTATTAATTCCAACCTAAACAACTGCCCTCTTTGGAAATTCGAAATTTCCACCCTTTCCCCTATCAGACTAAAGTAGAGATTATATCCCTATCAAGTAATAATTAGGATCCAATCACTTTTTAAAATTTAAAAGTTCCACTAGTTTTATTGTAGCTTAGTACAAGATAAGAGTCTAGGTAAATTGGGCTATTCTTATAGTATGTCTCTTTAAAGGGGAATTCATTCTTTGTTTTTTCGTTTCCATTCACTAAGATTTTGTTTGTTTCATTTATTTTGTACAGATCTTCTTTTTCTTCGGAACCAGAATAAAGGTTTTCTTCGGTGGATCCCTCTTCTTCGTCATGTTTATTTTCTTTTGGTCCCGAAGTTATTTCTATGTCGCTTTCTTCCTCATTTTCCTCGCTTTCCTCTATTCATAGCGATTGATAAGTTAACGTTTAATGTTTAAAAAACTCATTTTTAGAAAATTAAAAGCATGCAATAATATTTCTAAGATTACATACCACAGACAAGAAGGACACTATATGATGAATGATATTTTAGAAATGGAGATATATATGATGAATGATATTTTAGAAATGGAGATATATATGATGATGATGATATAATTAAAAAATAATCCTACAAATGAATGAATGACCTATGAATGATATCACTATGGAACGAAGATGTAATTCAGAGAGGATATTGAATAAGATAAGTCAGAAGTATGAGAATAAGAGTTAGGATAATGGTGACGATTATGATGGTGAAAGAAATGGGGTATAAGATGATATATTTTAATTAATGAAGTAGAGTGAATATGATAGTATTTTCTTATAATGAAGAGGAGAGTTCAGATTGATAAGAAGGAGGATTATGAGTAAGATGAGTGATGGAAAGAGTGAAGAGCGTGATATGAAATGAAGAGGATGGGATTTTAATATGAATACTAGAGCATGAAGAGTGATAGGATAGTGATATTATGAAAGATTAGAAGTATATAGTAGGAATTTGTGGGTAAGGATGAGTCGGGTAGAATATTATAAGTGAAATGAATAAGTTTAAGGTTGTGAAGAGAAGAAACGGGAGATGGGAGTAATCGGTGGGGTAATGATACGAAGTAGTGAGTAGAAGGAGATGAGAATACGTTGGACTTACGATTTCAGGAAACAAACTATTATTCACGTAAATGGATAAGGATGATACCTGGATTTGACGTGAAGTAGAGGCTTCCGAATTCAAGACACGATCCAATATATTCACCGTTCGCTTCTTACTGTGATGAGGATGAAAGATGACAGAGCGGGAGGGAGAAAAGAGAAGGGGGATAGAACTCGGAGAAGAGTTATTTGGGAGAGGAAGTGGAGAACGATGGACACAGTGAGATAATATGGAAGAACAAAGATTTCATTTTCAAAACAACTGTGTTTTTCGTTTACAATTTCTTGTTTTATAGAAGGAGAGAATTACTTCGGCGATGCGACGCGTCGTTACAACTTCCGCATTTTTCAGTTACAGCATATCTCGGGAAGTTGTACTCGTACGTTCACGGTTCCCTTGTTATCCGACGAATGAGAAAGACTACTTTGTTGTCTCATAGAGGTATCGGCGGTTATTGGAACGCCACAGTGCTTATGAAGGTCTGATCGAGCCTGATATATCCCAACTCTGCTTTATTTCGCCGGACCGTCCGAATTATTTTGTCGTCAGTTCACGAACACGTAGTCAACGGGTTGACTCGGCCTTATTTGAGGAATTGTCGTGGTTGTTGGATGGCCTCTCGGTCTGTTGTGGTGTTGATGACTGGCATCCAAATGTCAATAGTGTTACTCAGAAGAGATTGCACGTGCGGGTTAGCAGCCATGGTCGAAGATATCATTTCATCAATGTCATCCAGTCTGGCAATTAGCTGATCCAGTTCCGTGGCAATTTCACCCCCATCGAGGGGTTCCGTCGGTTTTGCAGTAGCTTAGTGACTTCTAATCAGTTAAAGCAGAAGATGATCCAGACGGGAGACCGGGTTCAGTGAAAGAACCGAGCCAACCTGACGGACCGGCTCAGCTAACGCTTCGTGATGACTCAGCCACTTATAGACGTGGCCCAATCACTCGTAAGTCCAAGAAACGGTTATAACCGTTTCTGGACTTATCACTTTAATAAATACAGATGTAACTCTCCCAAAGTATTCATTGAAAAAGATTTTTGAACCGCAATGAAATTGTTTCCTCTTCGTCTCATCTATTCTCTCTCTCGATCTCACACTCTCAATTGAAGAGATTGCTTCACATGGTATCAGAGCCAGCGGTTTAGTAACGGTTTCGGCAATGGCAGATTCACCGTCCGAAATCTTGAAGGATGAGCGAAACAAGGCAATCACCTTACAATCATCGATTGCAGCTCACACGGTAGGTCCTCATGTACCTATCAAGCTTACAAGAGAGAATTTTCTTCTCTGGAAGACACAGATCTTCTCGTTACTCAATTATCACGATCTTGCACATATACTCACTCAAGATCCACCAATATCCACTCAACTTGACGATCACGGTGGGATTACTGTAAATCCAGCCTATCAGACTTGGCATCGTCAAGATCAACAGGTTTTATCCTTGATTGTTACATCACTTTCCGAGTCTGTCATATCTTGCGTGGTAGGCAAGAACACGGCTAAAGAAGCTTGGTCAGCGCTTGTGAAACATTGTTCATCTACCAATCCTTCACGAATCATGCATCTTCATAATCATCTCCACAATACATCAAAAGGTACTCGATCTATCTCTGATTTTGTTCAAGATATCCAAAGAATATGTGAGGAACTTGCAGCTGCTGGCCATCCAGTTCAAGAAACCGTTACGATTTATGCTATGCTTCGAGGACTTGGACCCTCATATTCTACTTTCTGTGCTGGCATTTCATCAAATTTAACTAACCTGTGCCTTGATGATGTAATTGCTCAAATTAATTCCTATGATGAACTCATGAAGTTCTCAAATTCGACGAAGGATACCGGATCTATTGACTTTCCACCTTCTGCAAACCAAGCACAAACCACCTCATCGGATCGTGGTAGAGGACGCAACAATGGTAGAAATAATCGGGGAAGAGGCAGAAATGGTGGAAGGTACACTCCTCGGTGCCAATTGTGTGGACAATTTGGGCATCGAGTACTGGAAAGTGCGAGAGAGATTTAACGCATGTTCCACGGTCATCGGCATGCTCCAATAGCTCAGAATACACAAGCTCCTCCTCAAGCCTACAATGTTAATTTCACCACTTTACCTGCATCACAGGGATCATGCCCAGTACCGGGACAGGTGGAGCTACCCATCACGTTACAAATGATGGTCAAGGCTTGACTGATCCATCCCTATATCAGGGGCCTGATCAACTACAAATTGGAAATGGATCAGGTTTGACAATCTACTCAATTGGATCATCGTCATTAATCTCATGATCATATCCACTCAAATTATCTAACATTCTTCACGTTCCAGAAATACGAAAGAAATTACTATCAGTATATAGACTGACCAATGATAATGCAGTATACATTGAATTTCATGCCACTTACTGTGTTGTGAAGGACGAGGCAACAGGGAAGGTCCTACTCTGGGGAACAGTCAAGGATGGACTGTACCTTCTTAATCAAGCTCAACAACCCCAGGTGAATCTTGGAGAGAAAACGAGTCTTAACCAATGGCATCATCGACTTGGACATCCCAATATGAGAATTCTACAGAAAATAATCTCTCTTCATGGACTTCCTACATTGTCAAGCGATAAAAATTTGGTTTGTGATGCATGTTCTTCTTCCAAATCTCATCGGCTTCCATATTCTTATTCAACTCATCAGACAAGAAAACCCCTTGAAATCATACATTCAGATCTCTGGGGGCCTTCACCAGTCATATCACACACAGGAAATAGATATTATGTGATTTTTGTTGATGACTTTACTAGATATACCTGGCTTTATCCACTTAAGCTCAAAAGTGATGTCCATCAAATCTTCATTGACTTTCAACATCATGTGGAAAGACAGTTCACCCTGAAAATTAAAACTTTTCAATCCGATTGGGGAGGTGAATTTCAAGCACTCACAAATTACTTTAAAGAGCAAGGAATTATTCATCGCATCAGCTGTCCACATTCCCCGGCACAAAATGGGACAGCTGAGAGGAAGCATTGCCATATAGTTGAAAGAACACTTTCACTCATGCATCATGCATCCATACCTCACCAATTTTGGGATGAAGCGGTATGTACATCAGTATACCTCATCAATCGTCTTCCTACACCTAATCTTGATTACAAGTCCCCATTCTCTCTTGTTCATCATCAAGAACCTGATTACCAATTACTGAAGACTTTCGGATGTGCATGCTATCCTTGTCTTCGTCCATATGCCACGTCTAAATTAGATAATCGATCAGAAAGATGTATTTTTCTTGGCTATAGCGCATTTCATCATGGATACAGATGTTTGTCTTTGACAAGTGGAAGAATATACATAAGTCGTGATGTGATTTTTCAGGAAAATATCTATCCATTCAAGGATCAACCCGAGATCATCAATGAAGAAATCACTCACTCACCAAGTATTCTTGGATCATTTCCGACAAGTCCACCTTCACATCCACCTACAAACCTGTCATCTTCAGCATCATCTGAACAACTGGAAAAAGATCAATCTTCACTTACATCTGATCATGGCAATGCTGCCCCTACTTTCTCAAAAGTTCATGACTCATTACCTGTTGAATCAGAAGATTCCAATTCATCACCCGATTCTTCATCCAATGATAATCAATCTGATTCCGGTCATATTCCCTCAACCAACCCACTATCTCCATCAAATCTGGACAACAGCAGCTCAAACTCAAATATCAAAACTCGTCGACTGTCAGATATTTTTAAAAGCATTGACTCAGTCAACTCTTCTCACACAACAAAATTTCCTCTACCTACCTGCCTTCATGTTTCATCATATGTTCCATCAGAGCCTGTCAATGTCGCTTCTACCATCAAACAACCATAATGGCTAAAAGCCATGGAAGAAGAAATTGCTGCGCTCACACACAACAATACATGGACACTAGTTCCAAGACCACACAATCGTCCGAGTCATTGGATGCAAATGGATTTACAAAAAAATATACCCTCACACTGATGGAACTTCTCACAAACACAAAGCACGTCTTGTGGCCAAAGGTTTTTCTTCAAGAAGCCGGCATTGATTACCATGAAACATTCGGTCAGTTATCAAAACAACTACAATTTGACTCCTACGGCATTAGCTATCGAGTCAAGGATGGCACATACATCAATTAGATATCTCCAATGCATTTACGCATGGAGATCTTCAAGTATTTACATGGATCAACCTCCAGGATTCCAAAACACTCAATTTCCACATCATGTATGTCAGTTGAAGAAATCACTCTATGGGCTTAAACAAGCTCCAAGAGAATGGTTTCATAAGCTTACCGGACAACTCCTCAAATTGGGCTTTCAAGATTCAAAAACTGACACTTCTTTATTCTATACACTCAATGGACCCATTTACCTTCTTATTTATGTCGATGATATACTTCTTCTTGGACCGTCTTTACCACAAATTCAATATCTTATTACTTCTCTGTCCAAGTCTTTCAAACTCAAGAATCTCGGGCCTGCCTCACGATTCCTTGGAATTGAATTTCAAGCTGTTCAGAACGGTTTTCTTCTCACACAAACACAATACCTCCTTTCAATTCTCCGCAATTTGAAGATGGAAAATTGTAAACCTCTGCCCACACCGTGTCCTCTCACGTGTTCAGATATCACCACTAAAACTATTGATAATCCGACGCTTTATCGGAGAACTGTCGGTGCCTTACAGTATCTAAACTTCACAAGGCCAGACATTTCATTTGCAGTTAATCAAGCTTGCCGGTCAATGCATTCACCTCAGCCTACTGATTGGATTCGTCTCAAACATTTATTACGTTATCTTAAAGGCACTATTACACATGGTATTTACTTCAATCGTACATCTCTGATTTCTCTCACATCCTTCAGTGATGCAGACTGGGCTGGAAACTCACTTGACCGTCGTTCAACTAGCGATTTCCTTGTGTATCCTGGCAATAATCTTATCTCTTGGAGTTCAAAGAAGCAAGCTACCGTGGCAAGATCAAGCACGGAGGCAGAATATAAGGCAATTGCTAATGCCACATCAGAATTGATTTGGATTAATTCCCTCCTGAGAGAACTCAGATTAAATCTCTCCCCACCAACACTCTGGTGTGATAATATCGGAGCTACTTATCTCTCTTCAAATCCTGTGTTTCATGCTAGGATGAAACACATTGAAGTGGATTTCCATTTCGTGCGTGAACAAGTAGCTTCTGGAAAGCTTCGCGTTTGCATAATATCTGGCAAAGATCAGATTGCTGATCTCTTGACAAAACCACTTCCAAAGGTTCGATTCATCCAGCTTCGTTCCAAGCTCAACCTCCTGCCGGCGTTGTGCTTGCGGGGGGATGTTAAAGCAGAAGATGATCCAGACGGCAGACCGGGTTTAGTGAAAGAACCGAGCCAACCCGGCGGACCGGCTCAGCTAACGCTTCGTGATGACTCAGCCACTTATACACGTGGCCCAATCACCCGTAAGTCCAAGAAACGGTTATAACCGTTTCTGGACTTATCACTTTAATAAATACAGATGTAACTCTCCCAAAGTATTCATTGAAAAAGATTTTTGAACCGCAATGAAATTGTTTCCTCTTCGTCTCATCTATTCTCTCTCTCGATCTCACACTCTCAATTGAAGAGATTGCTTCACATTCTTGTGGGTCTCCAAGGTAGGGTGTCAAGAGAATAGGGAGTGGTTGGCGTCGACAATGGGGAAGGTTAACCTTTGATGTCGATAATTCCCCGTAAACGAGGTGAGGAGAGGAAGAGACAGGCGGTAACAGGACTGAGAAGTTTTCGCTTCTTCAGTTCTCTCGTATTTAGTCTCGGGAAGCTCCCATTCTAGTCGAGTAGGGTCTTCTCCCATTTGTCTTTGACTAATCCTCTTTGATTAATCTCTGTGCTCGGGCAGAGCTTTGACGTTGAGAAAGTCCACTTGGAGGAGGTGGAGAAGGCTGAGACGGGTGAGGATAGTGTTGACAGATTTCGTTCCTTCAATTTGGAATTTCTTTTCTTCAGTACGAATTCCCCTTATGCTGACTGTCTTCATTATTCTGTAGAGATCGTGACTAGTTTTGACGAAGTTGTCCTAATGTTCATCTTAATTAGATCGTGTTCCTGCTGTCTTTATTCAGGAGGCATGACTTCAAATGGAACCCACTGGCATCATCTTCGGAGAAGCCTTTGTTCTTCCATGGTTGGTTATAAATAATCAGACAACACTTTTCCTGTCTTCCTCAGTCGTAGAGATGCTGATCAAGTGGAAATAGTCTTCATTGATCTCGTTATAACCGATGACTTAGTTGGGAGTGTTCTTGAGAGTCATCAGTAGATAATAAACCAACTCTTCATATTCCTTTTGAAGCGTGAAGTTCTTGCTTGGATAGGAGATAGTCCTCTTTGAGGATCGTCCTTCATGTGCTTTCATAGTTGGTTTTAAATATCGTCGTTACTCTCATATTGGTTGAGAGGATGAGATGTAGGACTGCTTCCTTTGATAGTGGCTCTCATAGCATAATCATCAACATAGAAAGGAACTTCATGTTGGTCGATCTCCTTGCACGCATGGGTTCATTCATGCAGAAGGCTTTGTCTTGAAGTAAAACAAGAAGATAATGTCTTCCATATGTAGTTAATATATAGATCTCCTAAGGGTGGTTTTCAAAGAGAGAAGGAAAATACAAATAGATTCCTACTAAGTTTCTTTCTTGATATCATTACTTATAATTATATAAGGTGCCTATGACATAGTGGATATGGTTTGGACAATTAGGAACCTATATCAAGGTATGAGGTGGTTGACTAGGTCCCTTCAAAGGATTCTAATTATCTAAGGATAAGGATTAAATTTCGTTTGACCAAGTCAATCTTTGGATCAGTGTATAATAGGAGGAGGAGGGAAGATAATTCCCTTTGAATATACAATCTCTTTCAATGTTTTAGAGAGGTCTTTCTTCATTCACTTAGTGGATGGTGAGTTTCTCAAACTCATGAGTAAGGAGGAGTCTAATTTCTTGTTGTTGTTGAGGATGAGATCTCTTCCTAAGTTATATCTTGGTTCACTTGAAACCCTTGTGTCCATGTTTTGAAATAACTCCCCATCACTATATCTAATTGAAAATGTAAATATTTTTTGTGGATAACATGGATGATATTCATAAGAAAAGAGAGATGAATGAAGCGATCATCTAAATTGTCCAAATCTCTTGTCAAAGATGAGAATATTCAAGATTTGAGATGTCAATGACATTTTTAAAGATTTTTATGAGAAAATAAGATTCTAGATTAAAATGAAAGAGGTCTAAACCAAGAACTCACTTTAACGATGCTCCGATTTTAATCATTCATTCAAGAGTTCATACATTTTTTCTAGACTAAGAGTTTTCCATCCAACATAAAGAATTTGAAAGGACCAATGAAGAAATTAACTAATAATGTTGATCCAATTACAAAATGATTATTTGTTGCTAATCTCTTTCCTAAAACTAGTAAATGCTAGGAGCATACAAAAAACAGGGAATGGATAGCCCATTTAGAAGATCAAAAGGTATGGATAGATAAGGGTGAAAAGACAAATCTTTCCATCACATTTTGGGTAAAAACTCCTCGATCTTAAGATATCAAGCCTTGAATATGACGTGCTTGTAGTTTTTGATATATTTTCTCTCTTATCAATGTTGAATCCATTTGAGGTTCCATGCAAACATTAGATCCAAAAGCATGGAATCTGCCATTGTGATGGAACGAATTTGTGCGATAATTGAAAACACTGCCTCATGTCAAAACAATTTCCAAACTCACTAATTTAGAGAATTATTCATGAATTTATTAGGATTATGGTGAGTAAGGATCAAATTCATGGAGAACTAGGGAAAATTTTGAGATATATTAAAATTTTGATCAAATTGGACAATGAATAGGGGTGAGAAATAAAAAAATTGATATTTTTTAAAAGAAGACTCCAAGACAAATCCACGAAATAAAAAATCACTCAATTTGGATTATTATTCGTAGAGAAATCAAGTAGCCAAATAAGGAGAGAAAGATAGATTGCCAAGAGAAAACACAGAGAAATCAAGTGGCGAATCATGCTCGAAAGGATCCAATTTATCACCGGATCAAGGCTTTTTATTATACATTTTGAAAAACCAAAATTAAGACTTCAAGAAGAAAATTTTTCATTCTCTCTTGACAAAATCTTGATTTTCAAGCACTCCTTGGAAGCGAAAATGAGTCTAGAAGAAGAAGAAAGCAAGAGATTCAAAGATTATGTTGTCCAAAAGGTTTGATCAATTGAAAAACCAAGAATGGTTTACATTATTGAAGAGAGAGAATTTAAAACACTTTGAAATTAGGTGTGGCTGTCGAATATTCTCCTTGATAAGATCAACGGCCATGGTGGAATCATAATAGGCAAATCATTATGGTTAACTTGCAACCATTGGATCGTCATCAAAGCGTCATAATTGCAACATGTGTCCACGTGAAGAGAGAGCATCCCCTAATCTCGTCTGTTTGATCGCGACTTGACATTTCAGATCTTCATAGAGGTGCTTCAAATCCTGGCCAGTATAACTCCTCAAATGAATGACCAAGATTGATCCGTTTAAAAGAATGAATAGTCGCTTAATCGAATGTTGCAAGATAGCCCTACGAGTAAGTGAAGATCAACAGTCACAATTAAGTCCACGAATTAGACATCTCACATCACGGCAAATCACATGCAAAGAAATAAAAGCATAAGTAGTCCCACATTTGAAAAATTAAAGAGACACTATAAGTATTTAAGGGCGGCGCTTATAAGCGATTAACTCATGCCCTAAATAGGGTGCTTAACCACTAATTGCGAGTGCTAATGTCGCGCACACGCTTGCACCACATGTTCTGCGCACACGTTGCCACATGATAACACACAAGCATGCTCACCATATCAGCTGCCATGTCAGCGCGCACATATAAAACACTTTTTAAATATTGTAAATTAGAATAAATTAGAAAAATAAAAAAATTCCAAAAAAATTCTAAAAAAATCCCTAAAAATTAAAAAATTAATAACTCTCAATTTGATAACATGTAATTTATATAATGCAAATTAAGGCATAAACATTTCATTCTTATGCATGTTATCATATTTAGAGTGAATATCCATCATTCTATGAAATTTAAAGTTATAATTAGAAAATACACCATTTTTAGGGATAATCATAAATAATTAAGTAGAGATATTTGAGATTAGATTATTCTCATTTTACATTTGAAATTATAATTAATTTTTAATTGCAAATAATAAGAGAAAATATTTTTGTGTACACTCATGTAATTTTTTAGATTTAATTTCTAAAAGAAATGAGAACATTTTGGAGATAAAAATTTATTTTCTTGTTATTTATTAAATTTGACTCTTTAGAAAGATAGACTATTTAATTTCTGATCAAAGAAAAATAATTTGGATTAAAAGGATTTGTATTTTAAAAGTTGTGAATTTATAATTTTTAGGGATTTTTCTGGAATTTTTCTAGAATTTTTATGATTTTATTGAATTTATTTTGAATTTATTTGAATTGAAAAACAAAAAAATTGATTTTTTTTGCGTACTGAAGTGGTAGATGATGTGGCCTGCGTTTTTGTGTGACAATGTATGTTGGCACAACGTGGTGCACACCCATGTACATATGTGTGTTTATAATAACTAGTTAACTAGTTAAACATCCATTTTAAGGATATAAGCTAACCCATTAATGTGCTCCCATATTTCTACGCGATATGCACTTTCATTTTTGCCATGTGGGACTATCTTTTTCTCTATTTTCTTTCAGGTGATGTGGTGTGACGTGAGGCATTCGATTTGTGAACTTAATCAGCACCGTTGATCTTCACTTAAGTCGAGAGGGGGAAGGGGGGGGTGCGTAGCGCATCACTTAAATCGTCGATTCGTTGCTGAATCATTTTATTTGATGTACGTGATTTGAACCGTTCATCTAAGGAGTCATGACGACTGAGATTAATCGTGCCCAATGGACTTAGAATTTCGATTAAGCGCCGTTTGACAAATCGACATCATTAAGTCGCGTCCATCCGATGAAGATCCAACGGATAAAATGAAGCGATGCCTTCTCTTCACGCGCGACGTGGCTTAATCTGGACGCTTCATCACCGATCGGATGGACGCAGAACTTTTATACATTTGATGATCTATATTTGACGTGGATTAATTCTACGTTATGAGTAGAATTAATCAACGTTATGAGTGATAACATGCAATTGAGCTCGAGCATCAAGCAACGGCGCCACGTTGATAACATGCAATCTTAACATGATAAAACATGATTATTAATGCAATTTAAGGCATAAAACATTACATTTATGTGCATGTTATCATACTTTGAGTGCATTTCTATCATTTCATGCAAAATTATGTTATAATCTCAAAATACACTAAATTAGGGTTAATTATGATAAATTAAGGATAAATGATTTTAGAACCTATCTTTACTTGAGATTATAAGTGGTTTTTAAAGTTAAATAATAAGAGAAATTATTTTTATAAACATTCATTTAAATTTTTAAATTTAAAATCTTAAGGAAATGAGTGTATTTTTGAAATATAAATTAAATCTCTTGTTATTTAAATATTTTGAATTTTTAGAATGATAGATAATTAAATTTCAGATCAAATGAAAGAAATTTGGATTAATTTGGAGTTGTATTTTAAAAGATATGATTTTTACAATTTTTAGGGATTTTTTCTACATTTTCTGATTATATTTTCTATTTAAAAACGTTAAAAATGAATATAAAAAAATGTAAAAAGCGCACGGGGCCCACGCGGGTGCGACGTGGCACGCAAGGCCACGTGGCAGAGCCACGCGGACCCGCGCAGCGCGCCTACGTGGCGCATTTTTATACTTATATTATATTTAGTTAATACATATAAAATGGGTCTTCAGCCTTCCCCAGATGGGAAGGGTTATTAACCCTTTAATCCGTCGGGCCTTATAAACCCGACGGAGTCCACTCATTTTCACCGTGTGGGACTAATCCACACGCTTCTCTTTTAATGCAGGTGACGTGGACGTACGCAGAGCGTCGGATCGGGCGATTGGACGATCGACAGGCATCGATCGCGTGGAGCGCGGACCACCCGATCTGATCAAAGCACGTGCGCGATTCAAAGAGTTATAATAGTTGGATCGTCGGCGACGTGGCAGCATCGCACGCGTCGATCGCGTGGAGGCGGGGTGCACCGGAGATCAATCAAACACGTGCTGAATTTAATGGATTATAACGGCCGAGATTTAATCGCGTGCGATGCATCTCGGCCGTCGGATCAGAAATAAAGGGGCGCGGTGGGGCGTTTTCTTATAAAGCGTTTCATCGGATTAAATCGTGGCCGTCCATCATGATCCGACGGCCACGACTTAATCGAAACGGTCCACGATGGACCGTTTTATCGTAACCGTCGATCGAAACGATCAGACGGTTACGCCCAAATTTAGTTTAAATAACCTTGTTCTTCGTCGATGTATGCATTCGAGTTGGATTTTAATCAAATTGACTTGTATAGACACCGATCCTCTTGTTTCTCTCGAGTTCTTCCTCCTCCTCTTTCAATTCCGCATCCACGGAGGGGTAGAAGTCGAGATTTGGTGGAAAATTGAGGGAGAAATCGACGCTTGAAGCTCGGCGTGACGATCTTGGTGTTCTTCGCGATTAATCGGTTTAATCATGACATTTCGATCGCTAAACGGGTTTAGTGGAAGCGGTTTTACTTTAATTATCCTCCTATTATCTTTAATTTTCGTTTAGATTTCAATTTCATAAAATTTAGCTTAAAATTACGATTTTAACGTCCAAAAATTTCTCTCCGCTTCAAATTTCGATTTCTCCGCGAAATCAAGTCCAAATTCGATGATTCTTGATTCCGTGGATTCATTTTGAAGTTATCTTTCTAAAAACACCATTTTCCCTAATTTCTCACCTCAATTCATCGTCCAATTTGACCAAATTCTAAAAGATATCTCGAAAATACCTAAATTCCCTGTGGATTCGACCCTTATTTACCATTATACCCTTCAATTCTTTCTTAATTCCCCAAATTGGTAAATTCGGTTTTATTTTTGACACGAGACCGTGTGAAATCGACGACCTTGCGGTCTCGTCTCGTCACACGTGGCGATGCGTGGACATGTGTGCGCGTGACATGTGTACACGCGTGCATGACATGAGTGCGTGATGTGTGTGAGTGACACGTGTGCTCGTGTAATTGATTAATGGGTTAGAGCATCCTTAACGGATTTAAGCTAACCCACTAATGACGAGTATATTATATACGCAATAAAAGATTATATTTTATTCAGTGTGGGACTATTTCTATTTCATTTTGATTTCAGGTGACATGGCACACGGTGAGACGTTTGATCGCGTGATTGAATCACGTGCGTCAGATGTGACTTACTCAGAAGGGGTACGTGGCGACATCCTATTAGACGATGATTCGATCAATCGACGTCTAATCTCAGCTGTTCATCTGGGAGTTATAACTGTCGAGATTGAATGCGCCCGATGGACACATGGATTTCTCGCGATCGTCCGATGAAGATCCAACGAATGAAATGAAGCGACGCCTTATCTTCACGCGTGACGTGGCTTAATCTGGACGCTTCATCACCGATCGCACAGATGCGACTTAATGACATCGATTCGTCAAACGACGCTTAATCTCAGCCATTGATCGCATCGAATCGACACATCCAATGGTTATGCCCAATTTTGCCTATAAATTGAAATGTTCTTCACCACGAAAAACTATTCTTGGGTTTTTGAGCAAATCAAATTGTCTAGACACCACAATCTTAGAATCTTTTGATTTCTACATCTTCTAGACTCGTTTCCGCGTCGAAGGAGTGTATGAAATCAGAAATTGATCGAGGACATTGGAAGAAATCAGATCTTGAATGCCAAACTTTGTTTTCGAAATCGCGGAATGAAAATCCTTGAATCCGGCGATTAATTGGATCATTTCGAGCGCGACTTTGGGTTCGATTGCGTGTTTTCATCCTAATATTTTATCATTTAGCATGATATTTACATTTTGAATCGTACATTAAGTTTAATTTAGTTTTAATTTTGGTTCTTATCAAATTTCACGATCAAATTTCTACCTCAATTTCAAATCTAGATTACTCCGTGGATTCTAAGCCAAATTCAGTGATTTTTTATTTTGTGGATTTGTATTAGAGTTATCTTTCTTTATATGCTAAATTCCCTAATTTCTCACCTCAATTCATCGTCTAATTTGATCAAATTTCAAAGATAGCTAAAAAATTTCCCTTATTTCTCTGTGGATTCGACCCTTATTCACCACTATACTCCTTAATTAGTTATTTCTTCCTTTAATTGGGAGTTTGGAACTTGTTTTGACACAAGATCGTGTGTATTCAATGATCGCATGAAAACGTTTTGTCATGGGAATATCTTTTTCTCTATTTTCTTTTAGGTGATGTGGCGTGACGTGAGGCATTCGATTTGTGAACTTAATCAGCACCGTTGATCTTCACTTAAGTTGAGGGGGGGGGTGCGTGGCACATAACGATTCGTTGCAGAATCATTTAATTTGACGTGCGTGATTTGAGCCGTTCATCTAGGGAGTTATAATGACTGAGATTAATCGTGCCCAATGGACTGGTGTGGGCACGTACACACATCTAGAGCATTTGATGAAGATCAAAGGACGACGATTACACGATGACTCGTTGACACATGATAATTTTGATGGGATCTGAGGGTCGATAACTTTCGAAAGTTTGATCAAAACATCAAATGCATCGGAAAAAGAGTGAATCGGACATTCAAACTACCAAGTCACAAAGAACAGATGATCCTATCATCTTGTATGAATGAGAAAACATACTTACAAGTTTTCTTAAAGGAGTTCTTCAAGATATTCAAGTGTCTAGCCTCTAGTGGTATCCACACGGTTTCCGGATGGTTGGATCTCCTCTTCAAAGCTCTTCACCAAGAGAGAAAGAGAAGAAAGGAGAGAATTAGCACAAGGCTTGCATGGGCACCTTCAGTTGTGGTCATTCTCCCCCTATTTATAGACATTTGGAATGAGGCTTTTTCATAAAAACCCTCATAATTATGTCTATATCTACCAACATCCATAAACCTTATGTGTGTGACCCTCTAGGTCCATATATCTCACTAGTTAATAACTCTATAGAAAAAATAAAACCTTATTGGTCAACCTTAATTAATTATCCATATCCACATATAGATTAATTAATCAAGGATCGATTTAACCCAATCGATAGGTTGAGTTGCCAGCCCGTTGGGTGCCAAGCTATACCACGTACTCTAGGAGATATGGAGTATGTAAGAACTCACTTATGGAACCTTCCCGTCATTGATTACCATGTATGTATAATCCTTCATCCACATTAGACTCATGAATGACTTAGGGTATGGTCAACTGTCAAACCCTAATCGGTCACTCAAATTAGTACTGATGCGTGTAGAAATCATCGAGAACTCCTTCTTCGATATTTCTACTACCTTGGCCAAGGATTTCATCGCATCTCATTCCTTTGAGTCAATCTCCTCAAATACCGAGGGTGGATGATCCCATCTTGACCACACAATTATCTTCACGAACTTCATGTCATATCCAATATATGAAGTTTTAGATATCCCGTGGCTAGGGATTCATAAGTCATAATCAAAACACGATCATCCATCCACAAGATGTCTTTGGTGTCTCAAGTCAAAGGACCACATACACAGCCATGACATGAATCAACCTGATTGACAGTTAGGTATAATACTATTCAGGGATTCATACGGATCAATTCAGTGAACTCTTTCTCCAAAGAGCACCCACTATTTATCCTTAGTGTCTTCACACCGATGGCTATAGGATCAGCCATACTCATCATATGAGATGGATTAGATAGTGCTATTCTTTCTGGATAATTTGATGTCCTTCTCAAATATCCCATGAATAGGAATGTTTAGAACATATGTTTAAAGACTAGTGATCACTATATTATGATCTCATCATAATTCACATAGTCATTGCACATGCTCATGGACTTCATTGCAAACATCACACAAGAATGACAATGAATAAATTTCATTTTAATGAACATAAACAAGATACATGAAAGTGTGATTAGCTTATAAGCCACATAATATCCATGAAATTTAGAAAAATCTGGACACTCTAATAAAGATATAATGTCCAGAACTTAAAGATGACGATTCGACTCTTAGCGTTTCATTTGGGCCATTACTTGAAGATCAATTGCCAGATCAAATGGTCACTCTGAATTTTGCGCATTTATACGAGCGACGATTCGCGCACTTTAATCCAACGCCCCATGCATTGCCACGTTGCCTGTGCACATACAAAAACACCTAGTCCCACGTGGAAGAAATGAAAGGAGATTATAGCCTATCTAAGGGGAAAGCATTATAAGCTTTCGCGTTGCCCAATGGGCTTAGTACGCTCCCCTTTAACTCTACCGATCATTGGGCCCACTATACCTGTGGGCCAAATCCAGTAAGCCCACTTAGCCACTGCACCATGTAGGCACCAGCGTGGGTCTGTGCGGGTGCATTGGCTGGCTGGTGCGATGACACGTGTCTGTGTCGCCACTTCACCACCGCGCGGGTCCAATGCTTAATAAGCCCCTATTTTTCAAATTTCGGCCTTTAAAACTGTTGAAAAATAAAAAAAATGAAGAAAAATAGATAAACTTAAGAAATCCATAACTTTCAATTTAATAGGCCTTTTTGACTTAAATTTTCTCCATTGGATCACAAATTTCTTTTTCTTTAATATTATGCTATCTGAAATATAAATTTTAACAAGAAAATATGATGAATTCAAAATAGTATTAAGTCAACCCCTTAAAGTTGACTTTTGATTCATCCCATCATTATCTTCTTCTAATCTTTTCTTTTAATCATCCACTAAAGTCAAAATAAAATAAAAGAAAATGGTTAATTTTAAGTTATTTGACCTTGAAAAAGGTCAAACATCAATATAGCATATAATTAACCCTAAATAATGCAAAAATATGAACTTTAGTAAAATGGCATGCCAATGGAGAAAATTTCATAAAACTATGCTAACATGCAACATAATTACATAAAATAAGTATTAATATAAGTTAGATATGATAATATTTCAAGTTAAATATGCATGTTATCAGGGGGGTACGCGACGCACTCCTATTGGGTGACGATTCATTTTATAACATTTCAATCTCAGCCGTCAATCGGAGGAGTTATAACGGTTGAGATTAAATGAGATTAAAACCATCCGATGGACATGCGGATGCACTTGGAGTGTCAGATCAAGATCAGATGGTGAGCGTTTCATGCGTTTCTTTTTCACGTGCGACGTGGCAAAATCCCAGGGGATCATCTTCGATCAAAAAGACGACTTAATCGAAATAATTTGCATCATAGCTTTTCATTAGAGCCGTTGATCGAAGATGAAACAAAAAATCCGACGATTATGTCCAAATTTTCCTATTTATACGAATGTTCTTCGACAAAAAATGTATTATTAGATGTTTTCGAGTAATCGAACTGTTTAGACACCAGTATCCTTGAATCTCTCGCTTTCTTCTTCTTCTTCAAGACTCATTTTCGCATCCACAGAGTGGTTGAAAGTATAATTTTGTCGAAAGAATAGGGAGAATTCACTTCTTGAATGCCGACGATCGTCTTTGAAATCAGGGAATGAAAAGCCTTTGATCTAGCAATCAATAGGATAATTTTGATTGCTATCTCAGATTAGATTATGTGTTTCCTCCTAATCTTTTATCTTGTATCATTAGATTATAATTTAGAATCGTAGGTTAAGTTAATTTTAGATTTTATTTTAGATTTCTCTCTTTCTGCGATCGATTTTCTATCTAATTTTTGCTCTTTGATTTCTCCACGAATCTTGATCTAAATCGAGTGATTTTTTATTCTGTGGTTTCATCTTTGGGTTCTCTTTCCAAATCTATAAAAATCCCTAATTTCTCACCTCAAGTTGTCATCTGATTTGATCGAATTTCAAATAATACCTCAAAACACCTTAATTCTCCGTGGATTCGACCCTTATTCACCTCTATAATATCTAATTCGTGATTAATCTTTTAAATAGGTAAGTTTGGTAATTTTTTTGACACTTGTCTTTGTGTTTTCAATGACCTTGCGGATTCGCTTCATCACTCTCCATGAAATCTCACTTTCAAGTACTCCTTGGATGCGGAAATCGATCTAGAAGGAGAGGAAAGCAATAGATTGAAGGATTGAGATGTCTATGTCATTCAATTACTCAAAACACTCTTAAATGCTTTACATAGTGAAGAAAATGTGTATTTATAGGCTAAATTGGGTGTGACCATTGGATTTGGCTCTTCATCTTCAATCAATGGCTCAGATGAAACGCTTCAATGCGAATCGTTGCCATTAAGTCGTGTCTGTTCAATCAAAGATGGAGCACTTGGATTTTGCCACGTTGCGCGAGATAAAGAAGCGTCATGCGATCTTGTCTGTATGATTGTGAATCAACATCTCAAATTCTCATATGGCTCTTCAAATCCTGACCGTTATAACTCCTCAAATGAACAACCAAGATTGATCCATTTAATAAAATGAATCATTGTCCATTCAGATGCTAACACGTACCCCCTCACTTAAGTGAAAAATGAAGGGATGAGATTAAACGTCTTAATTCGCATCTCTCGGAAGCTCGTGAGGGTGCCATGTCACTTGCGCAATAAAATAAACATAGTCCCGCATGACAAAAATCAAAGCAAAAGACGTGTATATAATAGGTGCGATGTTAATGGGTTAATGAAAATCCATTAGTGGATGCTTAACGCATTAACCACGGGCATGTATACATGCACACACGTGTGCCACGTGGCGCGCACATAGTCCACCACATGGTGACATGTAAACTTCTCTGCCGCGTCAGCGCGATTTTTACTCTGATATTATTATTATTTTTAATTCAAAAGAAATCCACATAAATTCAAATAAATTCATAAAAAATAAAAAATCCCTAAAAATTAGAAAATTCATATCTTTCAAAATATAACTCCAAATTAATCCAAATTTATCTTGTTTGATGAGAAATTAAATAATCTATCAATCTAAAAATAATAAATAGCAAGAGAGTAAATTTTTATTTAAAAAATACACTCATTTACTTTAGAAAATAAAGTTAGAAAAATAAAAGAGTGTATACAAATATTTTTCTCATATTATTGATCAAGAAAATCTGATTATAATCTCAAATATGAAATGGGAATAATCTAATCATACATATCTCTATTTAATTATTCATGATTATCCCTAAAATAGTGCATTTTGAGATTATAACTTAAATTTTCATAGAATGATAGATATACACTCAAAACATGATAACAAGCATAGTCAAAACATGATCATCCATCCACAAGTCTTTGGTGTCTCAAGTCAAAGGATCACATACACAACCATGACATGAATCAACCTGATTGATAGTTAGGTACAATTATCATTTAGGGATTCATATGAATCAATTCAGTGAACTCTTTCTCTAAAGGGATCCTATTATTTATCCTTAGTGTCTCCCCACCGATGGTTATTAGATCAACCATACTCATTATATGAGCCTGATCAGATAGTGTCATTCTTTCTGAATAATTTGATTCCTTCTTGAATATCTCACTAATAGGAATATTTAGAACATATGTTTGAAAGACTAGTGATCACTACACTATGATCTCATCATAATTCACTTATTGCATATACTCATGGACTTCATTGCAAAAATCACACTCGCATGACAATGAATAAATTTTATTTCAATGAACATAAACAAGATGTATGGAAGTATGATTGTCTTATAGGCCATATAATATCCATCAACCTGAACGATCATTTAATATCTCAATGTGCTTTTTTAAGTTCTTTATCCAAAAAAATCCGTCAAGTAAAAATACTTCTTCGCAAGAAAATAGATATAACAGTAATAAAATTCTCTTGGTCTTTATTATCGTTAAATACTTACCAAGACTGCTGATGATCCACTTAAGCTCAAGAAGAGACGATTTTCCAATATCATAGAATACCAAGACTAAAAAGTAGAATTAGTCTTTAACATAATGATAATCACTTCAATATAATAATGATAATGATGTAAACGTTCTTTATAATCAGATTTGAAGTTCCTTTATAATAAGAAGTAGATCAGATTTAAAATCCTTTAAAGTTATATATAATTCAGATGTAAAGGTGTTTTTTAATCACATGAAAACTCCTTCTAGATTTCATATAAAAACATATGAAAAATCAAAAGAGATATTTTTCATATCTGGAATTCTTTTGTTTTCAAATTCATATGTGGAAATTAAATCTAGGAGATTAAAGCCAGAAACTTTAAATAACAAAATAAAAATAGTTTGTTCTTCCTTTCTTTCGATATCGGCGAAAGGGAGAAATCTATAGCCTCTTTCTTTTCAATTCAGAAGAAACAAAAGAGGAATCTTTTATTTTCTTTTCTTTCAAAATCAGCAACAGAGAAATCTATTGTCTTTTTTAAAAAAATAAATCAAGAGATGAATCTTTTATTTTTTTGTCAAAAATCAGAAATAGAAAGATCTTTATTTTCTTTCAAAATTAGAAATGGATAAATTTGCCACCGCTTTCCTTTTATTTCAAAATTAGCACCAGAAAAATCTTCTCTTTTCTTCCAAAATCAGCAATAGAAATCTGCTGCCTCTTTATTTTTCTTTCAAAATCAGTAAGAGAGGAATCTTTCTTTTCTTTAAACCTTAGATTAGAGAGAAAATCTTTCTTTCATTTTCTTTCAACAGTGTGATAAAGAGGACAATCATTTCCCTTATTATTTTCTTTCACAATGTGGAGAGGAAGATATTACTACATTTTTTTCCTTTTTTACTTTAAAACATTTGATGTACACAAGGTTATTGCTTTCATCTTGTTTTTCCTTCAAATACTTGAGGATTGTCTTTGTTTCTTGAAATCTTGGAGGACCCTACCTTTCTTGAATACTTAGAGGAGGAGAGAGAAATGACCTTTCTTTATTTATCCTTTTATACTTAGCTTCCCTTAGAGCCTAAAAAGTGGACTTCAAGAAAATAGCCGTTAGATATAAAATGGAAAGTATGATCACTAATATGTAGACTATATAGATGATGTTAAATAAGGTAGAACAACGTATGCATCATGAATAAATTTTGGAAGCACATACGTAAACATATGAATTCAAATACAAAAACACACGAATTGTATTAATGTAAATACAATTCATTTCATTCTATTTATAAGTTATTAAAATTAGAGTAAATATATATTCATATGTATATAAATATCTAATTCATTTCATGCTTGTCTCAATTCATAATCAATTAGATTATTCCTCAAAAAACTTATTCATTTATTCAAAATTAGATTGTTAGGAGTTTAATTTCTTACGTTGATGATTTTTTTATGATTTTTTTCATAATATTTATGATTAATAGAGCAAAATTGCGTGAAAAAGGTATGTTTTCAAGCTTGTAGGGGGACAAGAAGAAATTTAGGCACCTTTATACACATATCTCATATCCTCCATTGGTTTCTTAATATATAATCTAATCATCATCATTATTATTCAATAAAATTTTGTTTTAATTTTAGTTATGATTACAATTTTTATACTCATTTCTATTTGCTATCATTACTCTCAGGTATATAGGCATATATTGATAATATCATGTATATCTATACATATATATAACCACTAGCATGATATTATCGAATGCATAAATATCATTTTATACCAGTTATAAATATCAGAAATTTTAATTTTTTGTAATACCATTCCTTATTTTATTTTGATTTGGTAGCTATCAATCAATTTGACTAATTTTAGGGTGTGGACAAGTGAAGCATTTGATAATGGATGATTAAAGAAGAGATTACAAGCATGTGTAAATAGAGGAGCATATAGATAAAACAAGCCAACTTGGCGCCCAAGTAGTCATAAGATTTTCTAGTTATGCACTTAGGGAATATATTAGCCATTTGGTCAAGGGAAGGTACTCGCAGTGTTGTAATGAACCCTTTAATATATTATTTATTGAAAATTAAGTAGAAGTTGATCACAATGTGCTTCATGCACTCATAAAATGTAGGATTCCCAAAAATAAAGATAGTGGTTTGGTTAATTGTGCACAAGCATGGTCATTTGAGTCATAATGCCAAAGTCTTGTACAAGAGATTGAACCATGCCATATCATGCCCTATATTGACCACACTAGAATACTCAACTTCCACGCCATAACAATAAATGAGCTGTCATTTCTAGGATCGCAAAGTGTCTATTGGGACTCGATGTTTGATCAGCTTTCAAAATTTTGACTAAAATATCAAATGCAACATAATACATTGAGCAAAACATCCAAAACATTGAGTTGTCAAGAGCTGATGATTCTACCACCTAGTATTGATTAAAATCCATACTTATAGGGTTCATTGAAAGAGTTCTTGAAGCTATTAAAGTGTCTAGCCTCTAGAGGTATCCACATGATCGCCATATGTTTGGATCTCCTCTTCAAAAGTCTTTACCAGGAGCGAAAGATAAGAAAGAAGAGAATTCCTAAAAGACTTGTATAGGCACGTTGAGTTGTGGCCATTCTCCCCCTCTTTATAGACATTTGGTATGCAGATTTTTCATGAAAACTCTGATAATTATGTATATATCTACCAACATCCAATTACTTTATATGTGGGACCCACTAGGTTCATATATCTCGCTAGTTCATAACTTTATAGACCCAATAACATTTTATATGTCAACCTTATCAATTATCTATATCAACAAATAGATTAAAGAATTAAGGGTGAATTTAATTCAATTGATAGGTAAAGTTGCTAGCCCCTTTGGTGCCAAGCTACATCACGTTAAGAGATATGAACTGTATGAGAAGTCTTATATGGAATCATGCTATCAGACTTCATCACATCTCATTCCTTGAGTTAATCGCGTCAAATATTGAAGGCAGACAATCTCATCTTCATCATAGAATAACCTTTGAGGAATTAATACTGTATCCAATATATGATGTTTTGGTGGCTAGGAATTCATAAGTCATTAGTCAAAATAAGCTCATCCATCCACAATATGTCTTCGGTATCTTAGCTTTGATGATTTAGTACACAGGTGTGATATGAATCAACTTGATTGTCAATTAGATATAACGGTATTAAGGGATTTAATAGATCATTTCAGTGAACTCTTTCCTTAATGAGCACTTACTATATATCCTTGGTGTCTGATAACATGCATTTATAAAATGAATTCTTATCCTAATTAACTCATATTCATGCTTATTTTATGTGAATATGATGCATGTTATCATACTTTTTAGGAATTTTCTCCATTGGCATGTCATTTTACTAAAGTTGATATTTATGCATAAATTAGGGATAATTTCATGCTTAATAGATAATTAATCTTTTGTTTAAATTAATAGAAGTTAATCTCTGTTATTGAATGAGTTTTGACTTTGGTAAATGTTTGGAAGGATGATTTTATGATGAATTTATGATTTAAAATGTTTAATGAGAAATGATTTAAGTAAATTATAAGTCATCCTCATTTCTTCTTTCTAAATATGTTTTAAATGGCATAATATTAAAAAGGAAAGAATTTATGATCCAATGGAGAAAATTTCAATTAAAAAGGAGTTGTATTTTGAGAAATCTGAATTTCTGAAGTTTTATGTACTTTTTCGAATTTTGTTTGATTTTTTTTAAATGAATTTTCCTATTTAAAATCAAGAAAAAGGGAATTATACTAACCTGCGGGCTGACGTGGCGAGCGGGGAAACCGTCGATGCGACACGTGGCACGCGGGCTACCGCACGAAGGCGACACGACCCTAAGGCCACGTGGCATGCCGCAGGTGGCCCAAGTGGAGCGTAGGAGGCGCACGTGGAGCGAAGGAGGCGCACGGCGCGGCTACGTGGCGAAGGGCCACACGACAGCGCGAGCACACGTGGGTTCCCGTGTGGGTGCCACGCGTAAGGTAGGTAAGAGAGGAGAGTAACGACAGTTAATAGGGGAATCCGTTCCCCTATTTAAGCGCGTCACTTCTCGGTTTTTTTCCCGTGTGGGACTATGTCCCACACGTCTTACCTTTTGCAGGTGACGTGGCGACACGGCGAGCGTCAGATCGAGGCGGCAATCATGGATCGCATGGACCGGAGTCCACGCGATCATCCATCAAAGCACGTGTTGATTTAAAATCCGGTAAGTGGATTAGATGGACGGCTTACATGGTGCCACGTGGACGACGCTGAAGCGACGGATCCTTATCGGACGGACGGCGTAGCGATCGCGATCAGCAGCGCGATCTTCTTCCATCAGACGGCGGACGACTCTCGTAATCGGGGTTCACGCGATAAGGCGATCGTGACCTTCCATCCACCTGAAGATTGAATCGGACGGCATTGAAGGCCTGTGGAAGAACTCCACGATAGCGGCCCGATCGAACCGCGATCGCGGCGCGATCGAGCCGCGATCATTGCTCCTTCAGCGTGGAATTCTTTCCACTCGATCGGAGGGCGTGCGACGCATGACCAGGACTACGATCATGGCCCGATCGCGGCACGATCGTGGCCCGATCGCGGCGCGATCGTGGCCTGATCGTGGTGCATTTTGAAGCCGAAATTGAGACGAAAATCGCATAAAAATCGGGAGCTAAGACGCCGCACCAGAGAACCACTCCCACGACGCCACAACCGACGCTCACGACCCGCTCCATCACCCACGATCGTCGGCCTAATTTCCTTATTTAAAAGCATGTATTTCCTTCTCTTGTTCTTCAACTTTTGATCGACTCGTGAAGAAATTAAGCGAGTTTCGAGGAAGATCTCTAGTTCATCGTGTTCCCCCCGCGTTTAGACTCGATTGCGAAGCAATTGGAGCGGGATTGATCACGAATTTCTCCTTGATTTCATCGAATTTTCCCTTGTCCACGAGGAAGAATACGCGCAAATTCACTTCAATCCACGAGAATTGGAGCCCCATCCTTGCGGAAATCGGGTTAGTAGTGAGATTCGATCGATTATCAGGAGGTAGTTTGAGTTTTTATTAGATTTAGAAGTTTAATTTTGCAAATTAGTTCATAGTGTTCTTTCATTTTCCCCAAATTTCGATCCGAAAAGTCGCTGATTTTGAAAAATAGGATATCTCTCTGATTATAATTCCAAATCACTTGATTTTTGGGTTTCATTGGATTCCTCTTTTCATCAGCTTTCCGTGGATAGCAAATTCATCAAATTCTGAGTTCATTTGACCCTTCAATTTAACGTTTGACCACGGGACTGTTCATCTTTCATCAGAAGTCAAACGTTGACTTTCGGGGTCAATTACTTTTTTTATTGACAAATCAGAATTTTGATAATTTTGGTCTTGTTGGATTCCTCTGGTTCTTAGATTTCTATTGACATATAAATTGCAAGATTTGGATTTCATTTGGGCATTCAATTTGAAGATTTCCTCTGAGGTGTTCATTTCGGGGATTTTCTGATCATTGATTTTCAATAATTCATAATAAATCCATTTCTTATCCAAAAATTACGAAATCTATATCAATAAATTCAATTTTCTCTCTAGTTTCGAAATATCTAATTTTCATAATCTTCTGACTCTGTTTGATTCTCTGATTTTGCAGAACACCTATCGTTGGTCAAAGTCAATGCTTTGACTTTGACTTTTTGACTTTTCTCTGTCAAAATCCGAGATTTTCAATTCTTAAAAATTCTTATTTACCTTATTTATATCATTTCCATATCTTACATCTTATTTTATTTTATTTAAAACTCCTTTTAAACCTAAGTTTGACCAAGTCAACTCTGCGATTAAAGTCAACCCTGCTCTCTGTGGATCGACCCGATACTTACCCAATACTTGATTATTATATCTTGTCTTTGTGAGTTCGGTTTTATAAATTTTGTTTGACCTTCGTCTTTGTGTTTTAACGACGCACGAAAACGACACGTCAAAATGGCGCCGTTGCCGGGGAGCATGCGTTTTTGATTTGATTGCTTTGATTTCTTGATCATATTTAGGTTTTGGTCTTCTGTGTTTACTGACCTACAGAGAATTTATCAGACCCTCATCAGTGGTGAAAAAGGTATAGCAAGGTAAAATTACCTAAATTTGGCCATTATTTGACATTTTGGTGCATATTTGGTAGTTTATTTGGTGTTTTTCACCTAATTGATATTGATATATCTGAGATTTTATCCTCTGTTATCAGTGACCTATTATTATTATTATATTTATTAGTGTGCTTTTTGATAGTGTTTAACTTGTTCTATCTTTTAGGTGGAGTAAGTGAAACATTTTTTATTTAGATATCACTCTTTTCGTCTCACTCTTTTCTGACATTCTTATATATATATACTTGCTGTTTTTTTGTGATCTTTTGGCTTTAGATATGAATAGGAATCATAGGAACCGAGGAGGACGACAGGGTCAGCAACCCGCGAGGCATACAAGGAATAATCCCTTGTATGATGCTCTATTTGCCTCATCTAGAGCTCCATCGGAGGCCTCTAGTGATTCTCTTCCAGCGATCGCCACACCAGGGCGAGGAGAGCCGATTGACGCCCCTCTTCCTGCCGAGATAGTGAGACGACGTCTTAGCGATTACGCAAGACCGGTCGTCCAAAGGCAAACTACGCGAGTCAATGCGCCCCTACGACGAGGTGCGAATTTTAAAATTGACTCACATATTCTTGGCCTTTTGCCCACTTTTCATGGACTACCGTCGGAGGATCCGTATCGACATGTGGACGAGTTCAGCCAGGTGTGCGAATTCAACCAGTTCCACAATGTCCCCTCCGAGACGGCCAAGATGCGCTTCTTCCCTTTCACGCTTAAGGAAAGGGCGAAGGAGTGGTTCTTTAGCTTGGGCCGTGAGTTTGATTCATGGAGAGAGATGGAAGACGCATTTTTGCGTAAGTACTACTCGGTAGGTAAGACTAGTGCCGTGAGACGCGCCATACGCGAGTTCTCACAAGGGCCGGGTGAGGTTTTCTATGAGGCTTGGGAGAGACTTAGAGATCTCCTGAGACAGTGTCCGCATCATGGTATACCTAAACATGAGATTACTCAGATTTTTTTATGATGGTTTAGGTGCACTGACGATGTATTTGCTCGATGCCGCTAGTGGAGGCACGTTCATGAGCAAGTACGAGGATGAAGCCCTCGAGTTGATCGAGTTGGTGGCGGAGAATAGCCATCATCATGCGGCTAAATCCTTCGGAGGACGGAGCGCTCCCGCGAAGGGAGGGATGTTAGACGCAAAGGCGGCAGAGACAGGTATGCTTTTAGATAAGATTGAGAAACTGACGGAAGCCCAGAACTTGATCATGGACTCGCTTAAGGTCCGACCGGGTTCTGATGGCCTCGCGCTAGTTTCACATATTGATGTCTCACCGTGTTCACATTGCTCTAGTTTTGAGCATGTAGAGTTGGATTGCCCCGTGATGGCAATCCACGGACAGTTTCCATTTCGGCCAAACCATACCACATATCCAGGTTTGAGCCAGGCGGGTAGGTCGACCTACCCGAATCAGGGTTATTCTACTTTTCATAACCCTACTTATGTGCAGCAGCGGAGCGGGCAGCCCACTTCATATCATCAGCCCTATGGATCCGCGCCGCAGCATATGGGGAACCCGAGGCCGACACCTTTCGCCCCCGGTATTCCCCGAGCGGTTACGCCGCCACAGGCAGTACCACCTCCAGCACCTTCAGTTGACCCCGTCATGAGTGCATTAGCACAAATGATGAGTAAACTGAATGAGGTTAGTGACCGACTTGATAGAGTTGAGGGGGATAAGACCCCATGCTCCACAGCTTCTACCGAGCATAGGAAGGGTAAGCGAGTAGAATTTGAGCAGCTACCTTCCCAGCCTCTAGCAAACCCTAGGAATGTAGGGCAAGCATCGTCGAGTCGCACCCACAATGTGAACGAAGTTTGCATGGATGGTGCATCGGAGGAGGCACATGCCATATCGGGCCTACGTAGCGGCAAGGTCTTAGTGGATCCTCATACGGACCACAAGCGCCGCAAGGACCCGCTTGAGGAGAAGGACGACCGTCCATCTCCCACGATTATCCCGGAGGAGGACTCCGAGGATGAGGAGGCACCCGATGAGGAGAGTAGGGCAGAGCCCAATCCCGAGGTTTATAAACCTCCGGTGCCATATCCTCAGCTTTTGAGCCGGCCTAGAGTCCCTACTAGTGATAGCGATGACACCTTATTAGAGGCTTTTAGGCAGGTTACTATCACCATCCCATTAGTAGACGCCATCCAGCATATTCCACCCTACGCAAAGTTCCTGAAAGGACTTTGCACCCCGGTGAGGAAGCCAAAACGTATCCATATGAGTGAGACTATTAGTTCCATCATGCTGAGTACGCTTCCTCGTAAATGACGTGATCCGGGAGCTCCTATGATTAGTTGTGAGATAGGGGGTAGGACGTTCACTCGATCTCTCCTCGACACGGGGGCTAGTGTTAATATACTCCCGAAGGGAGTGTATGACGCTTGTCCACTTGGCGAGTTGCAGCCATTATTTATCGAGTTGAGCTTAGCGGATGGATCCGTGAGACGACCTCACGGAGTAGTAGAGGATGTGATAGTTAAGGTAGAAAAACTGCTACTTTCCGGTAGATTCTTATTATCGTGGATATGAAATCCACGAAGGACCTCACCGACTCTCCCATCATACTAGGGAGACCATTTTTAGCTACCGCGAAAGCGATCACTGATTGGGGCAAGGGAGAAGTTATTTTTCAGGTTGGAGATAGCACGATGAAGGTGAGCATCAACAAGTTGATGCGACATCCTTCACACGAGACCGATGAGGTAGGCGCCGTCGATATCTACGAGGATCCGGAGATTTCGAGTTGTATCGAGGAGACGATGGCGACTATTGAGGATAGGAGCTTCGAGGAGCCCGAGGATGATCCATTTCCCTCCGGCGAGACGGCACTCCGAGCTAAAAACCGCTACCTTCGACACTGAAGTACGCTTTTCTTGATCATCATAGTGCTAACCCCGTTATTATATCCTCGCAGCTAGATCACGACCAGGAGGAGAGACTATTGGCGGTCTTGCGAGCGAGGAAGGAAGCAATCGGATGGAACTTGTCGGATCTTAAGGGAATTGATCCCTCTTTGTGCATGCATCGTATTTTCCTAGAGGAGGACGCTCGTCCCTCTAGAGAGGCACAAAGACGGCTCAACCCTAAGGTATGGGATGCTGTTAAGGATGAGATTCTTAAATGGCTTAATGCAGGTATCATATATCCCATCTCCGACAGTCCATGGGTCAGTCCGGGTGCATGTTGTCCCCAAGAAGGCGGGGATCACCGTGACGACAAAATGACAAGGGCGAGGAACTTCAGACGCGTCTTCCGACGAAGTGGAGAGTTTGCATCGACTATCGGAAGCTTAACGCGGCGACGAAGAAGGACCATTTCCCTTTGCCATTTATTGACCAAATTCTTGACAAGCTTTCGTGTCAAGGATTTTATTGCTTCCTAGACGGCTATTCGGGGTATAATCAGCTAGCTATCCACCCCGATGATCAGGAGAAGACGACGCTTTACATGTCCATTTGGCACATATGCATTTCAGCGCATGCCTTTTGGACTATGTAACGCCCCCGCCACATTTCGTAGGTGCATGATGGCCATCTTCTCCGATTTTTATAGGAGAGAGCATGGAGGTCTTCATGGACGACTTTTTCAGTTTTTCGGCCCGAGTTTTTGATGCGTGCTTGGAGCACTTAACGCAAATCCTCGACGTTTGCGTTAAGAAACGCCTAGTTCTTAGTTGGGAGAAGTCCCACTTCATGGTGCGAGAAGGTATAGTGCTTGGACATCTAGTTTCAAGCAAAGGATTGGAAGTGGACAAGGCCAAGGTTGAGGTAATCCAAGACCTTGCACTCCCTACGTCGATAAGGGAACTTAGAAGTTTCCTAGGGCATGTCGGTTTTTTTATCGTCGCTTTATTCAGGATTTTTGCTAAGGTTTCAAAACCACCGACTTCTCTTCTTTGCAAGGAAAAAGGATTTTATCATTGAGGAAGAAGGGAAGCACGCCTTTTATGCAGCTGAAGCAAGCTTTAGTGGAAGCGCCTATTTTACAAAGTCCTAATTGGGACTTACCTTTTTGAGATTATGTGTGATGCTTCTGATTTTGCAGTGGGCGCGGTTTTTGGGCAGCGAATCGACAAGAAGCCGACCGCCATTTGTTACGCGAGCAAGACGCTAGCCGACGCTCAACTTAACTACACTACGACGGAGAAGGAGTTGTTGGCGGTTGTCTTTGCTTTGGAGAAGTTTCGGCCTTATATCTTGGGCAGCAAGATCATTGTCTACACGGACCACGCCGCATTGAAGTACTTGCTGTCCAAGAAAGAGGCCAAACCGCGACTGATTAGATGGGTTCTCCTCCTTCAAGAATTCGATTTGGAGATCAAGGACAAGAAGGGAAGTGAGAACTCGGTGGCTGATCATCTTTCTCGACTCCACATTACATCTTCAGGTGAGATTTGTGATACATTTCCCGATGAGCAGCTCCTCGCCGTGGTGACTAAGGTACCTTGGTTTGCGCATATTGTTAATTACTTAGTCACTAAATCTGTCCCCGATTATTGGAACACGCATCAAAAGAAGAAATTTGCACATGATGTGAAACATTATTTTTGGGAAGAACCCCAATTGTTCCATGTAGGGGCTGATCAGATTATTCGGCGATGCGTTCCGGAGGAGGAACAAGAGCATATTCTAGCGATGTGTCACTCATCTCTATGTGGAGGACATTTTGCGTCGAGGAAGACGGGAGCGAAGGTGCTACAAAGTGGCTTCTATTGGCCAACTCTCTTCAAGGATGCGATCAAGTATTGCAAGGAATGTCTAAAGTGCCAATCCGCATTGAACATCTCCAAGAGAGATGAAATGCCCTTGCAAACCATCCTTGAGGTAGAAATTTTTGATCTTTGGGGGATTGATTTTATGGGACCATTTCCACCGTCGGAGGGCAAGGAGTATATTCTTGTAGCGGTGGACTATGTGTCCAAATGGGTCGAGGCGATACCGACGAGGACAAACGATCATCGAGTGGTTAATAAGTTCATTGTTAACAATATTTTTTCTCGATTTGGTTGTCCTAGAGCTATTATTAGTGATGGTGGATCTCACTTTACTAACTCTCATTTCAGGAGTTTACTTAAGAAATATGGAGTTCACCATCGCGTCACGACCCCGTATCACCCCCAAGCAAAATGGCCAAGTGGAAGTGAGCAATAGAGAAGTCAAGAACATCTTGAAGAAGATCATTCGCACGGATGGAAGAGATTGGGCAGCGAAGCTACCCGATGCTCTATGGGCCTACCGCACCGCATTCAAGACACCCATTGGGATGTCTCCTTTTAGGCTCATTTATGGCAAGCCTTGCCACCTCCCCGTCGAGTTAGAGCATAGAGCATATTGGGCTATTAAAAAAAGCTCAATCTATCTCTTGATCAAGCCGGAAAGGAAAGACTTCTCCAAATTCAAGAGCTCCAAGAACTCCGGAATGAGGCATATCAAAAATGCGGAGATTTATAAAGCCAAAAAAATAAAGCCTATCATGACAAGCACATTAATAGGAGATCTTTTTCATGTTCATGACAAGGTATGGCTTTATAATTCTCGTCTTAAACTCTTTTCCAGGGAAATTGCGCTCAAGGTGGGATGGTCCATATGAGATCCTTGAAGTGTATGACAATGGATCGGTCTTGATCTTAGATCCCAAAGACCCAAAAATTCCTTCAAGGTGAATGGACATAGGTTGAAGCCATATATTGGTGAAGAAGGACCTCCCCCTCCTCATAGGGAAGAGCTGCAATCTCTTGAGATCTCAGCCACTAGTTAGTCGTTGGAGTGAGTTACGTCTAGCTAAAGACGTTAAACTTAGCGCTTGTTGGGAGGCAACCCATCTTTATCTTATTTTTGCATTTATTTTCTACTTTTAGCATTTGTTTTTTTATTTTTTTATACTTGCTGTTTGCTTTGATGTTTTCTGTGTTTCTTTATAAGTTTTTAGGTACAAAGGAGAAAGGCGCATAAAAATGAAGAAATTTAGCTTCAAAGCAACTCCAAAAAAATGAAGAAAAAGAATGCAACCGATGCAAATTCCCGCTAAGTTTTTTTCTTTTTCCCTCTTATGATTGTATTTCTTTTTACTGATGTGCATGCCATGTATACTGATTGTCATCACTTTTTTTCCATGAGCATGTTGAGTTTTATTGAGGACAATAAAAGGAATGAGCATGGGGGGAGTTTTCTAGAAAACTTAGAATTTTTTTCAAAATTTTTTTGCATTTCTTCATTTAGTATTCTATGCATGATCTGATTTTTTTAAACATGTGAACAGCAACATGATCTTTTTCAAAAACACATGAAATAGAAAAAGCATAGAGTCCATTTACACCTCCATTTGTTTAGAAAGTTGTGGGAAGAGCAACCTTAAAGTGTATGTTGAGGAGATGGTAGAGTCAATGGAATTAGGGATCTAGGTATTCCTTTGGGGAGCCATAAAAATCCAAACTAAGGGTGTACTCAAGCTCATAGTATGATTTTTTTCAAAAACTTTCTATACTTCTCATCCACTCATTCTTCTTTCTAAACTTTGAGTTGATGACTCCTTGCACGCACATCCTTCCGCTTTCCATAGCAAGTCGTAGCTTGTATCATCCTTTGTTGGCATTAATATTATTGACATAGTGAAGCTCCCTGATCCATAGAGATACCAAAAACCTCTTCGGGGGAATAAGCTGCATGTCTACTAAGGACGGCACATGGGTAGGATGAGCACCATGAAATGAAAGTATGTTGTTTTTTTCAATAAAGTTGCATAAAAAAAGCCTTGAAAATTTCAAATTCTGAATTCTCTAATCTCCTTCTTGAAAAAGGCTTGCAGAAAGTAGAATTAGGATGAATAAAGTAGAATTAGAAAGAAAGAAAAATACAAAAAAAAGGTAGAATTAGAATGGTAAGCTACCTCCCATGTGTTTTAGCCGATTCTATTTATATCCACTATGTATATAAGGATGATGCTTGTTTCTACTTCTTGTGCCCTTATCATTCATGTCCATAGTGCAAGGAGGAATCGACGATTGGTTTGGTATGATGAATTTCTCCTAATTATGTATATTCTATTAGTATGTAGAGCAAGAGCATTCTTAGTTTATTTGGTGGATTAAAGTGTTTGCTGGAGGAATGCCTTGATCTTGAGTTTCTAGTACATTACTTTCTTCTTGGCATCATTTAAGGTAGAACATTCATTTCAGATTCTATCAATGCTCAACCCATGGCTTTCTAAGCTTGTTAGTCCTATTTCATACTCTTTCTCTTTCCATTGCTAAGGGACTAGCAATGATTTAAGTTGGGGGGTGTGATAACATGCATTTATAACATGAATTCTTATCCTAATTAACTCATATTCATGCTTATTTTATGTGAATATGATGCATGTTATCATACTTTTTAGGAATTTTCTCCATTGGCATGTCATTTTACTAAAGTTGATATTTATGCATAAATTAGGGATAATTTCATGCTTAATAGATAATTAATCTTTTGTTTAAATTAATAGAAGTTAATCTCTGTTATTGAATGAGTTTTGACTTTGGTAAATGTTTGGAAGGATGATTTTATGATGAATTTATGATTTAAAATGTTTAATGAGAAATGATTTAAGTAAATTATAAGTCATCCTCATTTCTTCTTTCTAAATATGTTTTAAATGGCATAATATTAAAAAAAGGAAAGAATTTATGATCCAATGGAGAAAAATTTCAATTAAAAAAAGGAGTTGTATTTTTGAGAAATATGAATTTCTGAAGTTTTATGTACTTTTTTTCGAATTTTTGTTTGATTTTTTTAAATGAATTTTCCTATTTAAAATCAAGAAAAAGGGAATTATACTAACCTGCGGGCTGACGTGGCGAGCGGGGAAACCGTCGACGCGACACGTGGCACGCGGGCCACCGCACGAAGGCGACACGGCCCTAAGGCCGCGTGGCATGCCGCAGGTGGCCCACGTGGAGGGCAGGAGGCGCACGTGGAGCGCACGAGGCGCACGTGGAGCGCAGGAGGCGCACGGCGCGGCCACGTGGCGAAGGGCCACACGACAGCGCGAGCACACGTGGGTTCCCGTGTGGGCGCCACGCGTAAGGTAGGTAAGAGAGGAGAGTGACGACAGTTAATAGGGGAATCCGTTCCCCTATTTAATCGCGTCACTTCTCGGTTTTTTTCCCGTGTGGGACTATGTCCCACACGTCTTACCTTTTGCAGGTGACGTGGCGACACGGCGAGCGTCAGATCGAGGCGGCAATCATCGATCGCATGGACCGGAGTCCACGCGATCATCCATCAAAGCACGTGTTGATTTAAAATCGGGTAAGTGGATTAGATGGACGGCTTACCTGGTGCCACGTGGACGACGCTGAAGCGACGGATCCTTATCGGACGGACGGCGTAGCGATCGCGATCAGCAGCGCGATCTTCTTCCATCGGACGGCGGACGACTCTCGTAATCGGGGTTCACGCGATCAAGTGATCGTGACCTTCCATCCACTGAAGATTGAATCGGACGGCGTTGAAGGCCTGTGGAAGAACTCCACGATCGCGGCCCGATCGAACCGCGATCGCGGCGCGATCGAGCCGCGATCGTTGCTCCTTCAGCGTGGAATTCTTTCCACTCGATCGGAGGGCGTGCGACGCGTGACCAGGACTACGATCATGGCCCGATCGCGGCGCGATCGTGGCCTGATCGTGGTGCATTTGGAAGCCGAAATTGAGACGAAAATCGCATAAAAATTGGGAGCTAAGACGCCGCACCAGAGAACCACTCCCACGACGCCGCAACCGACGCTCACGACCCGCTCCATCACCCACGATCGTCGGCCTAATTTCCTTCTTTAAAAGCATGTATTTCCCTCTCTTGTTCTTCAACTTTTGATCGACTCGTGAAGAAATTAAGCGAGTTTCGAGGAAGATCTCTAGTTCATCGTGTTCCCCCCGCGTTTAGACTCGATTGCGAAGCAATTGGAGCGGGATTGATCACGAATTTCTCCTTGATTTCATCGAATTTTCCCCTTGAATTCCGAACGTCCACGAGGAAGAATCCGAGCAAATTCGCTTCAATCCACGAGAATTGGAGCCCCATCCTTGCGGCAATCGGGTTAGTAGTGAGATTCGATCGATTATCAGGAGGTAATTTGAGTTTTTATTAGATTTAGAAGTTTAATTTTGCAAATTAGTTCATAGTGTTCTTCATTTTTCCCCAAATTTTAGGTCCGAAAAAGTCGCTGATTTTGAAAATAGGATATCTCTCTGATTATAATTCCAAATCACTTGATTTTTGGTTTCATTGGATTCCTCTTTTTCATCAGCTTTCCGTGGATAGAAAATTCATCAAATTCTGAGTTCATTTGACCCTTCAATTTAACGTTTGACCACGGGACTGTTCATCTTTCATCAGAAGTCAAACGTTGACTTTCGGGGTCAATTACTTTTTATTGACAAATCAGAATTTGATAATTTTCGGTCTTGTTGGATTCCTCTGGTTCTTAGCTTTCTATTGACATATAAATTGCAAGATTTGGATTTCATTTGGGCATTCAATTTGAAGATTTCCTCTGAGGTGTTCATTTCGGGGATTTTCTGATCATTGATTTTCAATAATTCATAATAAATCCATTTCTTATCCAAAAATTACGAAATCTATATCAATAAATTCAATTTTCTCTCTAGTTTCCAAATATCTAATTTTCGTAATCTTCTGAGTCTGTTTGATTCTCTGATTTTGTAGAACACCTACTGTTGGTCAAAGTCAACGCTTTGACTTTGACTTTTGACTTTTCTCTGTCAAAACCGAGATTTCAATTCTTAAAACTTCTTATTTACCTTATTTATATCATTTCCATATCTTACATCTTATTTTCTTTTATTTAAAACTCCTTTTAAACCTAAGTTTGACCAGGTCAATTCTGCAATTAAAGTCAACCCTGCTCTCTTTGGATCGACCCGATACTTACCCAATACTTGATTATTATATCTTGTCTTTGTGAGTTCGGTTTTATAAATTTTTTTTGGCCTATCGTCTTTGTGTTTTAACGACGCACGAAAACGACACGTTAGTGTCTCCACACCAATGGCCATAAGATCAACCATACTCATCATATGAGACACATAACATTATGCTATTCTGTTCTAGATAAATTAACTTCCTTCTCAAAGATTACTAAAATGAGTATGTTTAGGATATCTGTTTAAAGACTAGAGATCACTATATTAAAAAGATCTCATTATAATTCACTTAATCATTGCATATGCTTATGTAATTTACTATAAACATCACACAAGAATAAAAATGAACAAAATTTAAATTCAATGAACATAAACGAGATATAAGAAAGCGTTTTCGGCTTGTAGGCTACATAATATCCATCAATGACTAGATTTCCATTAACATATGTGTAGTACTCCATTTGTGATTTTTGGTCTGATTTATCCCCATCTTATTTGACATCTGAATGAGCTTCAATGCAAAGATGGTTATGGTTCTTTTAGATAATCCCTTTGATGAGGGATATTTTGATGTATTCCAATGCCCCTAAGGCACCCACCCAATGGCTCTAGAAAAGTTACTACATAAATTGGGTATAAACACTAACTGCATCAGCAATGTTAGGGTCAATGACAATCAAAAGATAAGCTTCCCCAACACAATTTGATATCAATTAGTTCCATTTCCTCAAAAAGTTTTTTGCACTTCCCCCAAGAGTTAAACTCATGAATCAAGTCCCCAAACTAGTCTTGGCTTTCTCTTTGAGGGTGAACGGAAACAATCACATCTTAGCCATCATGATGGGAATGAAATAGAGAAATTCAGTCACCTATGATAACTCATCTACATGGCAATATTGTTACTCAACAAGAGATCCAAGAAAGAAAAGTAGGTGAGTAAGTATGTGAGACAGACAATTTTAAAGTATGCAGCTTGTACCAAAAGTGGCATTGAATCAAGTATTTGTCCTATTTGGTAAAGGCTTAGCATTGTCGGTAAGCCTTATGTTTGCTCCTTGTAGCTCTTCAGCTATAGCTGATGCTCTCTTGCTCCTCTAAAGCCAAATAGATCTATGAGAGTACTATATGAAGTTAATATTTATTTATGCTTCACTACCTGGATCATTTCATCATCCTCATTTTCATCAAAATGTTACCATTTATCATCATTGACTCATCATTACTCATCAAAACTACCATAATTCATCTTCAAAATCATCACTGTTATTATTATTATTATCATCATCATCATCATCATCATCTTTATCATAATTTCTATGGAGAGACCTTCTATTCTTACCCTTATACTCACCTTATATTATCTGTAAAAGGCCTATCGGGTAATCAATTACCCACTACCATTTTATATGAATCAACATTTGCCCTAGTACTGAAATGATTCTTTCTATTTTTCTCAAGTCATTGTTGGGAGTCTCTAGCTCCATTAGAATCTTGCTTAGGGTTTGGAGGAAAACAATAATCATCGTCATCTATAATCAAAATCATAAATCACCATTATCATTATCAATATCACTAAAACAATCATAAATACATGTTGATCATCCACATCATAAATCAACATCATCATATCTTATCAATATTCTCGTCATATATCATCATTATCATCATTTTCTTCATCACCTGATCATTATCATTATATCATTTTATGTCTTCTTGACAACTTGAACTTTACTATTTATTTACTGTTTTTGAGTTATTGCCACTTTATAATTCGTTTACACCTATTTTAACATGTCATAACACACACACACACACACACGCACACGCACACGCGCGCACACACACACATATTATTCCTTCTTTAATTTATTATTAGGCTTACCATCGAGATATCAGTTTACTAGATTTGACGGTTCACAGTGGTCAATGATTATCAAATTTTGAGTCAATCATTTATAGACAATAGACTTCAATATAGAAGACCTAATTTAATCGCTACTTGACTATAGGGTAATATCAGATTATCAGGAAAACAAATTCATCGTTCTAATTCTCTGTAAATTTCTGGCTGCTCAAAATTTGGCACTTGATTGAAAGTTCACTGATAACATGTATATTTAACTTGAATTCTTTTCATATTTAACAAATATCCAAGCTTATTTTATCTAATTATGATGCAAGTTATCATAGTTTTATGAATTTTCTCCATTGGTATGCCATTTTACAAAAGTCCATATTTTTGCATTATTTAGGGTTAATTATGTGTTTTATTGATGTTTGATCTTTTGGAAGGTTAACTAATTAGAAATTAACCACTTTCCTTGATTTATTTTGACTTTATGGATGATTAAAAAAATAAATTTCAAGAAGAGAATGATGTGACAAAGCAAAATAAAATTCTTGAGGTATTTTTTGGATTTATTTCTTTATAAAAAATCGCAAAAAGGGGTTTATTATTCGCGTGGGCCCGCGAAGTTGACGTGGCACGGGCGCACACGTGGCAGAGCCACACAAGGCCATGTGGACACGTGGATATGTGGACACATACGTGAACGCATGGACTGAATTGGGCTGGCATTTGATGGGCCCAAGGGTATAGTGGGCCTAGGTTAGATTGGGGGGGGGCGTACTTGGCCCATTTGGGCGACGCAATCCCTTATAAGTGTTTCCCCTTTTATACCCGTCACTTCCTCTTCTTTTCTTCCTTGTGGGACTAAGTTCCATCTAAAATCACGATTTTAGGGCAACGTGGCCAAGTATGGTGCGTTGGATCAAAGCGAGCGGATCGACACACGTCAATTTTGTGGACTTCGGTCCATTGGATCACCATCAAAACAAGTGCTAAATTCATGACCTTCGATTGCTTAAGTGAGATCCTACGGTCGCGATTTAATCGCACACTCGGCTAATCGTAGAGGGACACGTGGCTTCATAAGGATACGCCGATGAAGATTGGACGGCCGAAATCAAAGGCAAGTGGAAGCCACGTCGAGGGATCGTGGCCCACCAATTTCGCGCCATCTCAGCCGACCAAATCTTCTTCAGCGAATCAGACAGACTACGTTTATCGCGATAATTTTTCTATAAATAGATGTTCTTCCCCCTTGTAAACTTAACTTTTGATTGAAACGTGAAGAAATTAAGCATTTTTGTAGCAAAATCTTAAGTTCTTCGTGATCCCCATGCATTCTAGACTCAATTGCAATCATATTGAGGTAGGATTGATCACGAATCGTTGCGAGAATCGATTGGAATCACCCCTTGAACGTCGAACGCATGTTGAAGAAGAAACCAGAGAAATACTCTTCCATCAATGCGATTTGAAGCCCAATCTTTGCGTCAATCGGGTTACTAGTTTGATTCCTTCATAATCATTATTATTAATGTAGTTTAGATTAGATTTAGATAGGTAATTAGAGTTTAAAAATTGGAATTTTTATCTTTTCGCCCAAATTTGAGTGCAGATTTTCGCTGATTTTCAAACAAGGATTTATCCCTGATTTTAAGTCCAAATCATTCAATCTTAGTTTCATTGGATTCCCTATTTTCATCAGCTTTCTGTAGTACACAAAATTTCATCAACATTTGACCCTTCAATTTGATGTTTGACCAACGATTGTTCATTTTCAATCCGAATTTGGGCGTTGACTTGCGGGAGCAATTACTCTTAAAATACAAGATGAAATTCAACAATTTTGGTCTCTCTGGAATCCTCTGATCGTTAGCTTTCTATTTGTTTATAAATATGTTGATTTGGATATCATTTGGTTAGTCAATTTCATGATTTTGACCGAGATCTTCATTTCAGGATTTTTATGATTATCGATTTTCAATAAATCATAGTAAATCTAACTCTTGTCTAAAAGTCATGAATTATATATTAAAAATTTTCATTTTCTCTATAGTTTATGAAAATATAATTTTTGTAATATTTTCTCATCTTTTTCCTCTATGATTTAACAGAAAGTCTGTCTAGTCAAAGTCAACGCTTTGACCTTGACTTTTGACTTTTGACTTTTGACCACAACTCTTCAATAGAAAGTCAACCATGTGGTTCGACCCGATCTTTTCACTCTTCTTGATTTCAAATCATTTAATCATTGTGAGTCCGGAATCATAAATTTTGTTTGACCGATAATCGTGTGTTTTCAATGACTACATATATCGTTCCATCATTCACCCACTATGACTACTGAGGGAGGCATACCCAATTTGCTATTCCCGAAGCTTTTCATCAGTTTGATCATCCACCACAATTTATGCCTTCTATCTCTTTGTCTCTATAGATCACCCAATCCTAGTTGTCATGTTCTTATGAAGATCATGTATAGCCGATGCCTTTGTCATATGTAAATTGCAATTGCCTCAACTATCTGTGTCTCTACTACAAGGTCGCATTAAAGTGAATTTCAAACTGAATAAATTTCAAACTGAAAAGAACACAAAAATAGAAGGAAATCCAGTATACAGAATGACCACAACTTTCTGTACTTACAAGATAAAACCTCTGGCAAAGCTTCATACCCCTTCCCCTTGAATGCTTATTAGGTAAAGGATCAAAAGAGGCCAACACGACCTTTAACTCTGTAGTCCACCCTGATAGAGTTTAAATAACTAAGAATTCATGAGCTCAAAATCTCAGTATGTGGGGATGGATGGATCGGCCATCATGGCATATGCATGAATCCCTCCTGCTACATTGAAAATATTCCTGAAACCCTGAAAAAGGGAAAAAAAGAAAAAGAAGAAAGAAAACTATAAATATTTGGGAGCAATTTCCTGAAGAGCATTATTCTCTCTTTCTCTCCGTGTCATATTTGATTCAGCAAGACTACCTGAGTCTGCAACCACTGAGCGATTTGTAGAGACCTCACTCCATGGTGACACTACATGCAAAGTCCCATCATGTTAAAGAGATAAAGAAAGAGAAAGATGCATTTAAAAAGGAGTGGAGATTGAGGAGGATTCTAGACTCACGAGTACGTATGTATCCTTCAGAGGATCAAAATCCTTAGTTATATCAGGTCCCCATGTTCCAAATTGACGTAGAGGAAGGACTTTAAACCCCGGAAGAGAGGCAATGGCTCTGTAAATTTTTTAATCAAATAGTGAATCAGAAAATGTTGATAAATATATACTGGTCTATTGAGATTTCAAGCGTGTAGTTAGATCGACACACACATTTCATCCGGTTCTCTAACATCTATCAGCTGAGCTTCTTCAAAGAATTCCGGATCCTCCATTTTGGAATGGAGTTCCTCAGGACCAATATCTCGGAGAGAAGATCCGTCCCTAAATTCAAGGAGAAGAAAGGAGAAGTGGGCCTTCTTGAAAAAAAAAGAGAACAAACGAGGAATCAAACAGACTTTTAACCTTTCGGAGAGTACTTGGACAAGATGCCATCCAAATTTTGACTTACATCGCACCACTTTATTTAAAGGAGCCCCGAATGTAGCCTCTTCAAACTCGGGAACCTGAAATTTTTCCAACAGCAATTCAACAGAGAAATTTGGGGATAAATTTCTCGATTTACACAGCCACTTAGTGAAGATATGTAAAGATTTTTGAGCGCTAATGGCCTTCTCACTGAAATTTATAACCCAACACAGGATTTAGAAGAGTTTATTACCATCTGTCCTCTGCGTACCCAGCCAAGCATTCCGCCGGTGTCTTTCGATGGACAGATTGAGAATTCAACGGCCAAATCGCTCAGGTCCATCCCTGAGAGACGAATAATGCCCATTCCATGATGTATTGCACAAGAACAGGAGCAACTGTTTATCACTTGATGGGAAGCAATGCAATCTATTGAAATCAATAATTCACGGGAAGTAAATAAACCTTCTGCAATATGCTTCTGAAGTTCGGCTAAAAGCTCCACGTCCTCCTCTCCAACGAGCAGGTGCTGAACCAATCTCTCCTTGCCACTCCCATCGCTGCTCCCCGAACTAAAACAGACTGCTCAAACTGAAATCGTAAAAACCAACGGATAAAAATTGAATAGTTACGGGAAGAATAAAGTAACAACCTTTTCCTCTGGAAGGCGAGGATTTTAGCCTCGTCGGGAAGATGGGTGAAACGAGCCCGAAGAACGGAGAGCGCCCGGAGGAAGATGGAAGAGAAAGAGAAGAGCCCGGTCGGCGGAGAGAGACGACCCACAAAGACTGCTTCTGAAAGCGCCTGAAGCCGTAGCAGACCAGAGAAAATTGACGGTAGGAGAGAGGGGGGAGGTGGATGGAAGCTCGAAGCATTGCTAGATCGTTTGATGCCCGTTTGCGCTCCTTGAGCGTTTAATGAAGCTCTCATGTTTCTCCGTAATGGAACCAGCCTTCCCGGCCCATTAAGGATTTATGGGCTTTAACACCAAAAATCGGTGAAAGAAAGTTTTTATATTGTAGAAAACGGAGAATACAAAGCAAATTATTACATAAATGAGAAGGAGAATGAGAATGGTTTTGTGGATGGAGAATTTAAAAAAAAAATCAATCATGTCCATTGTGATGTCATAGTTTACAAGGGCATGGATTAACAAGTAAAAGTCTATTGAAAAAGAGGTACCCTTATTCTTCTTGGCGTTTAGCTATCAAGAAAAACTCAAAACTCAAGAACTGATTTGACCTAAAAATGGATCAAATTCTCAAGACTACCAACACAGATCTTATATCTTTCCAATGAATGAAAAAATAGAGAGTTCGTCGGACCTTTATGCTTAAATATGTGTTTTGATTGAACATTGATTTTTAAGATTTTCTCAATTAGGTCTTTCATGCATAATGCAAGTGATGACTAGCTTGACAGTTGTTTTAATTTGAATTTTCTTTCTTGAAGAGTTCTTGATTGATAGTGTTAATATCTCTCAAATGAATTTTTTATAGATCTTGTATTGAAATCATTGTCCTCATCAACAAGAAATTTAAATCATGAGACATTTCTTGAACTATAAATTTCTCCTTTCTTGATCCCTTGTATCTAGAAAAACCAAAAAATCTCTTGAAAATAGATCATTAAAATTCTTCAGGTATGTTTAAATTTGAGGTTTGATGAGAAATAAATTTCTTTAGTGATGAAAGATTGTTGAATCTTCTTGATAGTCAACTTTTCAATTCATAAAATAAGGAATGTTTGATACTTACTTTACAAAATGGCATTCTGTAAACCTAGATTTATGGAATCTTCTTCGACATTCTTCACAATCTTTCATTGAGCTATCATTCAAACTCAAAAAATACCCTTCAAAAAGATTATTTAAAATTACCTTGATTTAGAACATAAAATAGGTTACTTCAAGAATTCCATTCTAAATGTCATGCCACATTTTGATAACATACCATCAATGATATTAAAGAGACACACCACAGGGAAGATTTAGCCCACTTCTCACACCATACACTAGAATTGTGGAATGAAGAAGGTACCCAGGGAGAAGATTACTAAATGAGAGTTTTTCCTTGATGGAGTGTCTCTTTTGGATAGGATTTGTCATCCCAAAAGTAGGAATTTTGGATAAAGCACTTATTGTTGTAAAAATGTCTTTTATCAAAAGACATGAGAAAATGTTGGCATGGATAGGGAAATATTTATGCATAGCAATAAAAATAAGCAAATGTAACTAAAACTATTTAGAAATTCTAAGAATGCAAAACACATAAATGATTGATTTACCATCCTCACAAGAGACAATTCTTACAAGGAAGTGAAAAATAAATTGAGATTTCTAAATAAGATGCTGAAATACCATTTCCACGTTTGAAGCAAGCTTTCATTATTATTGGTATGTTGTGTGGGTCTTTTATCATTTAAATGCATATCCCATAATGTAATAAATTCGACTAGCTATGCCAATAATTGAAAGTCGATCTGGTCACCTAGTTATTGGGAGTGAACAAACTCAAACTACAATACCTCACTTGAAAAGACAAGAATTTTTTTCATCCAAGAATGTATCCCTAGTCTCTACATTGCCAACAATTTGGAGACACAATAGGTAGTTTGACATCAAGGTTTTGCTTAGCTTTTTATCTTCAATTTCCACATCGCATTCATAAAAAAGAGCACCCATTTGATCAATTAAGACATGGCCTCTATCTCACTCATCAAGTAATTTAATGGCATATTTGGTATATAGAAAGTAAGCTACCCAAACATAAGAACATAACTTCACAGATGAAAAACCATGCTTGGAAGCTCTTTTTCAATAGCTGAGTAGTTGCTCATGAGCCAACATTAAAAAATTATGAGATATTGACAAGGGGATTTTTAATGTTTCATTATGTTATTTTGGAAAATTGAACTTATAGAATAAAATTTATAAGATTTACACGTCAATCACAAATAACCAAGTATAAAGTGAGAATGGGGTCGAAACACATAGAAGTCTATGACGAAGCGTTTTATACGGTCGTTAAAACACACAAACGTTGGTCAAACAAACTTTATAATTCCGAACTCACAATGATAAAGATATAAAATCAAGTAAAGTGTAAGTATCGGGTCGATCCATAGAGAACAAGGTTGACTTTTATTGCAGAGTTGACTTGGTCAAACTTAGGTTAAATTAAGGTTTTAAAGAAGTGATAATGATATATAATTAATAGAGATGATCTGAATAAATGAGATAAGATATTTTAAGATTTTAGAATTCTGGTTTAACAGAGAAATGTCAACAGTCAAGGTCAAAACATTGACTTTGACCAACAGTGTCTTTCTAAAAATCAGAGAATAAAAAGCTTAAAATATTACAAAAATTATATATTCAGAATCTATAGAGAAAATGGAATTTATTGATATAAAATTTGTTGATTTTTGATAAGAAATGGATTTATTGTGAATTATTGAAAATCAAAGATCATAAAAATCCCGAAATGAACACTTCAGAGAAAATCTTCAAATTGACTTATCAAATGATATCCAAATATTTCAATTTATATATTAATAGAAATCTAATAACCAGGGGATTCCAAAGAGATCATCGTCAAATTCCAATTTATATTTTAAGAGTAATTGATCCTGCAAGTCAACGCCCAAATTCGGATTGAAAATGAATAGTGGTTAGTCAAACGTTAAATTGAGGGGCCAAATGATCTTGGAATTTCACAAATTTGCTATCCATGGAAAGCTGATGAAATAAGGAGTCCAATGAAACAAAATCATGTGATTCAGAGTTAAGATCAAAGAGATATCTTATTTTCAAAATCAGCAAAAATTTGAGTCAAAATTGGGTGAAATTTAAGAACAAAACGACTTAAAATGCAAAATTAACTATGCAAATCTAATCTAAATACACTTTACCGTCAGATGATTGATCAAACCTCACTGCTAGCCTGATTTCTGTGAAGATGGGGCTTCAATTCACGCGGATTGAAGTGAATTTGCGTGGTTTCTTCCCCGGTGGACGTTCGGCGTTCAAGGGGAAAATTCAATCAAATCCGACGATTAATCACGATGAATCTTGCCTTAATCAGAGTGCGATCAAGTCTAAATGCAGGGGAATCATGATGAACTCAAGATCTTCCATCAAATTTGCTTAATTGCTTCACGAATCGATCAAAAGTTAAGAAAAGAAGAGAAGATCATCGATTTTTAAAGAGGAATTCCCGCGAGAAATGCGGGCCGTTTGATCTGGTGAAAGGCTAATCGATGGCCATGATCACACGCTGATCGTGGGCCATGATCGCGCGGAGATCATGAGCCACGATCTCGCGATCATCGGGTTTCCGCCGTCCGATCGCCATCATCTTGTCGAGATGAGTCCGATGCGTCCACGTGTCCGATCCACGAGTTGGAATTTTCGCTGATCTCACGATCGTGAGCCACGATCCCGCGATCATGAGCCACGATCTTGCAATCATCGGGTTTCCGCCATTCGATCGCCATCGCCGCGTCGAGGTGAGTCCATGTGTCGCCTTAAACCTCTATCGTCCGATCTTTAATCGGACTGTTAGAAAGCAGCTATGCGTCTCCCCATGATGCGCTGAAATCGCGATGAGTCGCGACCGTTCAATGAAGCCACGTGTTGCAAGGTGAGTCGTCGATCGCTTCACTTAAAGCTCTTTTGACGCATGTGTCTTGATGAAGATCGCGTGGACTCGAGTCCACACGATCGACGCCCTTGCATTTATGGCGATCACATCCGACGTCTATGGTACTGCCACGTGACCTGCATTTAAAATCAACACGGGGACAGTCCCACACAGAGAAAAAGAATGGAACGGGCGCGTATAAAAGCTAGAGGGGCGTAACACATTTGCGTTACCACCCCAATAATCTTACCAGGGCCCACTAACTCGTGGGCCCTTCACACGCCATCCCCCCCTCACGCCACGTGGCGCCCCTCATGGGCGTACGCGTGGACTTGTGTGGCCCCTGCCACACGTCCGCGCCACCTTGCACCGCGTGGGCTCGCGTGGCTCTACCACATGGCCTTGCGTGCCGCGTCGCATCCTCGCGGGTTCTACACGCCACGCCAGCTCCACGCGCCACGTCAGCTCCGCAGGTTCTGTGGAAAATAAAACCCCCTTTTTTCGTGATTTTAATTAAAAAATAAAATGACTAAAATCAGTAAAAATCAAATTAAAATACGAGAAAAATCTAAAAAAATTCAAAACTTCATAATTGAAGAAATACAACTCCTTTTAATCTCAAATTTTCTCCATTGGATCACAAATTTCTTCCTTTTTAACATCATGCCATCTAAAATATAATTAAAACAATAAAATGAGATGGATTGAAAATAATATCAAGTCTTTCATTAAGAATTCATTCTTTTAATCATACAATCATTCTTTCCTTATAATTAATTCTTTTAATCATCTCCTAAAGTCAAAGTAAATCAGGGAAAGTAATTAATTCCCATTAATTTAACCTTGCAAAAGATTAATCATCAAGAAAGTGTTGGGATCTAAGGTCGATAACTTTCCAAAATTTTGATCAAAACATCAAATGCAGCGGAAAAACATTGAATCGGACATTCAAAATACCAAGCCACCAAGAACAGATGATCCTATTATCTATTATGTATGAGAAAACATACTTACAGGTTTCCTTGAAGGAGTTCTTGAAGCTATTCAAGTGTCTAGCCTCTATCGGTATCCACACGGTCTCCGGATGGATGGATCTCCTCTTCAAAGCTCTTCACCAAGAGAGAAAGAGAAGAAAGGAGAGAACTCCCACAAGGCTTGCATGGGCACCTTCAGTTGTGGTCGTTCTCCCCCTATTTATAGACATTTGGAATGAGGTTTTTTCATAAAAACCCTCATAATTATGTCTATATCCACCAACATCCATAAACCTTATGTGTGTGACCCTCTAGGTCCATATATCTCACTAGTTAATAACTCTATAGAACAAATAAAACCTTATTGGTCAACCTTAATTAATTATCCATATCCACATATAGATTAATTAATCAAGGATCGATTTAACCCAATCGATAGGTTGAGTTGCCAGCCCGTTGGGTGCCAAGCTATACCACGTACTCTAGGAGATATGGAGTATGTAAGAACTCACTTATGGAACCTTCCCGTCATTGATTACCATGTATGTATAATCCTTCATCCACATTAGACTCATGAATGACTTAGGGTATGGTCAACTGTCAAACCCTAATCGGTCACTCAAATTAGTACTGATGCGTGTAGAAATCATCGAGAACTCCTTCTTCGATATTTCTACTACCTTGGCCAAGGATTTCATCGCATCTCATTCCTTTGAGTCAATCTCCTCAAATACCGAGGGTGGATGATCCCATCTTGACCACACAATTATCTTCACGAACTTCATGTCATATCCAATATATGAAGTTTTAGATATCCCGTGGCTAGGGATTCATAAGTCATAATCAAAACACGATCATCCATCCACAAGATGTCTTTGGTGTCTCAAGTCAAAGGACCACATACACAGCCATGACATGAATCAACCTGATTGACAGTTAGGTATAATACTATTCAGGGATTCATACGGATCGATTCAGTGAACTCTTTCTCCAAAGAGCACCCACTATTTATCCTTAGTGTCTTCACACCGATGGCTATAGGATCAGCCATACTCATCATTTGAGATGGATTAGATAGTGCTATTCTTTCCGGATAATTTGATGTCCTTCTCAAATATCCCACGAATAGGAATGTTTAGAACATATGTTTAAGGACTAGTGATCACTATATTATGATCTCATCATAATTCACTTAGTCATTGCACATGCTCATGTACTTCATTGCAAACATCGCACAAGAATGACAATAAATAAATTTCATTTCAATGAACATAAACAAGATACATGAAAGTGTGATTGGCTTATAGGCCACATAATATCCATCAGAAAGCACATAATTAACCCTACATTATGCATAAATATGAACTTTAGTGAAATGGCATACCAATGGAGAAAATTCATAAAAACTATGATAACATGCATTATATTCACATAACATAAGCATGAATATGAGTTAAATAAGATAAGAATTTAAGTTATAAATGCATGTTATCAGTCTATCACTAGATCCAAATAAAAATATTACATTTTGGGTAGAAAATGGATCTGATTTATGAAAAGTTGAGAAATACATAATAACATAAGCAATGTAGCGAGAATACAAAAACACTCATACATCCTATTGAAGATCAAAATATTTAGATGATAGATGATGACAGTGTTCATTGATGACAATGAAGATTGAAGATTGAAAGAAATGAGACCTTAATCTATGTTTGATTAAAGTCTTACCGTAGCGATGCTCCTATTTAGATTACTCATTTGAGAGCACATACCTTTCACCAGATCTTGGTGTCTTGCATCCAAAACAAAGAATGAAAAAAAGGAAGAAACTTACTTGAAGTGAAGTTTTGATCACAAATGATGATTCATTGCAACCTTCTTTCATCCAGCTAACCAATGCTAGCGACATATAATTAAGAGTAGGAAAACTAATTTTTTCGTCTCCTTTATACGATTAGAGGGTCTAGATGGAAAGAATTGAAAAGACAAAGCTGCCCCCAAAAATTGTCTCAAAACTCCATCAAGATCATTGGATATCAAGCCTTGAATGTGGAGCAACCTAGAACATTGATTAGTTTCTCTCTCCTCATCAAACTTTGCCTTAATTTCTGCCATCATGTCCAAGAACTCCCAAATCTTGAGTGATTTCATCGAGGTAAACCCTAAACCTTAAGAAAATAAAAAAATTAAATATTCACTCTCTCTCCTCTCTCCTTTCCCTCTCTCTTCTCTCTTCTCCAAAAAAGTCTTTATCACTGCCATTTGTGACACACAGATTAACCTGCCCCATCAAACTCACTGCACAAGGGGGAGAGAGAGTGGAGAGATAGAGGAAAATAGAGGAAGAGAGAGAAAAAAGAGATGGAGAGAGATAATCTCTCTCTCTCTTGATGAATAAATTTGCAAATCTGATGCAGCAAACCTTGTTGCATCAAGCTCACGAGAAGAGAGAGAAGAGGGATAGAGAGAAAGAGAGGAAGAGCGAGAAAAAGAGAGGGAAAGAGAGAAAAAGAGACGAAGAGAGGGAAAAAGAGTGTGAGAGAGAATAATTTCTCTCTCTACCATTGAATAAATGTGCAGTGCTCATTTAGGCTCATAGGAAGAGAGAGAGAAATATAAAGAGAGGGAGAGAGAGGGAGAATCATAGACACTCCTTTAGTGGCCATGGTCTCACTGTGTGGTGCAATCACATAATTATCCCCAAAAAATATTTTTAAAAACTAATTTTCTGATTTAAAGATATTTTTGCATGGCCCGATCACATAAATAGCCCCCCAAAATCTTCATCACTTTTAAACCCAAAATAAAGAACTTCCAAAAAAAGGAACTTAAACAGACAAGAATTTAATGTAAATCAAAAGTTTGGCTTTATAACTCTCATTTAAAACTTTTTTGGGGAAAGCTCAAATCATGATGGGATGGACCATTCATTTTAGAAATCTTTGATAATGATGTTATATTAATTCTTGATCTAATGTTTGTAAAGCCTTACATGGAAGATAGGTTTGTAATTCATGGCTAATGCTCAATGCTCAAAGCCTTACAAAGAAGCATCCTCACTCTCTATTCTCATATCTATATCTTTAGCTTAGACACTACACCCACCTTTTGATATGCCAAAAATTTCACATAATACTTTGCTTCCACTTGTATTTGTTTTATTTTAGTTTCTTTTTTTCTTAATTTTTTCATGTTTGGTTTTGTGTTTTAAGTGGTAATCAGATCACCAGATGACAATCCATTTATACACTACCATCTTTAAGCTCCCACGACTAATGGTAGTAATACTCCGTGGATATCCAAGCTTTTGAAGTGCAGAAGAACCTTTGTTTGAAATTCTTTTCCTTGAAATTTCTAAATTTTCATATTCATACATTTAGGACCACACATATATTAGTAGAGGAAAGGATAATTTCATTGTGAAGAATGTCTAGTATCATGATTCAAAGAATATATTCAATGACTGTCATGCTCCACAAATTTTATTTGGAGTTCCATGCATTTTTCTTGGCCAACCTTGTCATATGAGATCTAAAGATGAAGGTTTAGAAGTTCGGATCTAGTAGCACATTCATTACATTTCAGTGACTAAAACACCATGAGATCTAGATAAACCTCATGGATATTATGTGGCCTAAAAGCCAATCACTTTTCTATTTATATTCATTGAAATAAATTCTATTTAACATCATTCTTATATGATGTTTATAGTGAAGTCCATGAGCATAAGCAATGACTAAGTTAATTTTGTTGAGATGATAATTTAACGATCACCATTCTTTAAACATATATGCAAAACATTCCTATTCCTATTTTGAGAAAGACATAAAATGATTTGGAAAGAATAGCACTCTTTTATCTAACGTAAATGATAAGTATGGCTGATTTTGTGGCCATTGGTGCGGAGACACCGATGATAAATAGTGGGTGCCCAAGTATACATGATAAATGCTAACCAGAAGGTTCCACATAATAGCTTTGCTACATTCCATATCTCTTAGAGCATGTGGTATAGCTTGGCCCCCAACAAGCTGACACCTTGACCTACCTATCAGGTTAAATTGATGCTTAATTAATTAATTTATATTTTTAATTATGGATAATTAATAAATTTTACCAATAAAGCATTATTGGGTTTATTTACTTATTAACTAGAGAGATATATAGACTTAGAGGGTCACGTATATAAGGTTTATAGATGTTAGTCGGTATAGACATAATCAAAAGGGTTCTTTTGAAAAGTTCATATACCCAATGTTTATAAGTACTGGAAGAATGACTACAACACAAGGTGTCCATGCAAGCCTTATAGACACTCTGACGGAACGAATCGATGCGGTCGTTAATTGCACACCAATTCATGTAAAAAATAAAGCCAAACTAACCAATTTTATAATTTAATCACGAATTGAATGGTATAGTGGTAAATAAGGGTCGAATCCACGGAGAAATAAGGGATTTTCAAGAGATCTTTGAGAATTTGATCAAATCGGACGATGAATTCAGTTGAAAAATTGGGGAAAATGATAGATTAAGAAAGAGAACTCAAAGACAAATCCACGGAATCAAAAATCACTCGATTTGGATCAAGATTCATGGAGAAATCGATGAATGAATTAAAGAGAAATTTCTGAATGCGAATTAAGAGAAATCCAAAATTAAAAGACTAAATTCACTAAATTAACAATTCTAAATTAAAAATTAATGATACATGACAAAATATTAGGAGGAAAATATATAATTTAACCCGAGATAGCGATCAAAATGATACAATTAATCGCCGGATTTAAGGCTTTTCATTCTGTGATTTCAAAAATGATCTTCGGTGTTCAAGAGGTGAGTTCTCCCTAATCAATCGTCGAAATCTCACTTTCAACCACTATGTGGACATAGAAATGAGTCGAGAAGTGACTGAAAGATTCAAGGATGGAGGTGTTTGGATAGTTCAATTGATCAAAATCATCCAATAATACATGAAAATGTCGAAGAATATCTCAATTTATGGGCAATTCGGGCGTAACCGTCGGATGGAGCGTTTAATCTTTGATTAACGATTCAGATTAAACGCATGAGTGTGAATTTTTACGGTTAAGTTGTGGCCATTAGATCACAGATATAACACCTAGATGAAGCCATGTGATCGCGTGAAGTTGAATCGTCGCGTAACGCCTGCCGTTCAATCTTCTTTGAACGTCTGCGATGTCTCCACGCGTCCACAGAAGTTCATAGGATGCGTTTAATCTCAGCCGTTATAACTCCTTTGATGAACTACTGAGATTTAAGTTTTTTAAAATACAAATTGGCATCCAATCAGAAAGTGCCGCGCACCCCTTCACTTAAATGACGATCGACGATTTTAATTTAATGCTCGATGGGACGCTCCACGTGCTGCCACGTCGTCGATCGTGATTGATTATAGATCACAATTGATTGGACGTTCCAAATCATGCCACGTCACCTGCGCCCTAATAATAAATTGAAAAATTGATTTTAAATTAGAAAAATTGATTTTTATTTCCAGAAAATCCTTAGAAATTTATTAAAAATTCAGAAAAATTCCATAAAAATCCCTAAAAATTAGAAAATTCATAACTTTCAAAATACAACTCCAAATTAATCCAAATTTCTTTCCTTTGGATCAGAAATTCAATTATCTATTACTATAAAAATTCAAAATATTTAAATAACAAGAGCATAAATTATTATTTAAAAAATATACTCATTTCTTTTTTAACAACAAATCTTAGAAAAATAAATGAGTGATAAGCATTTTCTCTTATTATTTAACATTAAAACCTAATTATAATCTCAAATTTAGATGGGAATAATCTATTCTAAAATATATTTTTAATTATGCATAATTATTCCTAATTTAGTGCATTTTGAGATTATACCTTAAAATTGTATGAAATGATAGAAATGCACTCAAAGTATGATAACATGCATACAAATGGAATGTTTTATGCCTTAATTTGCATTAATAATTATGTTTTTGCGTGTTAAGATTGCATGGTATCACACTCTCTTCTTTCTTCTCTCTCTCTCTTGGTGAACAATATTGAAGAGGAGATCTAACTATTTGTTAATCGTGTGAATAATACGTGTAGAGTTTTGATGCTTGAATTGATTCCATAACTTCCTCAATGAACCCTGCCATATGGATTATAATGTATACTAGATGGTAAGATCATTGGTCCTTGGAACTTGTGTGTTTTGAATGTCCTCTTCATTGTATTATGTTGTTTTCAATGTTTTGATCAAAATTTTGAAAGCCTATCAAGCATCAGATCCCATCGACATCATGAGATTATTTTTAATGGATGACACCATAGTGAGTTGGGTATTTAACATGCATTGAGGAAAAATGAGAAATCAAAGGGTTGAGGTTTTATGGATTTGAATTGATGACATCTGAGTGAAACTCAAGTATGTTCCCTTCCTCTACCTTATGTCAAAGAACCTACTTAGTGTGGAGAGTTCTAACTTCTAAACTATCCTTTAGCCACAATCATTGATTAATATAACTCATGTTTTCTTTTTATTTGTTATAACTCATTTTACGTGCTTCTTCAGGTTAGTATTGTATCCACTTTCAAAATCACTTTCAGCATCACACTCCCAAGTGACAAATCCATAAAAAATATCATCTTTCATGATCTATCCCTGCATGTAAATTCCTCATTATTTCTAATGCATTTAATTTTTAAGTTTTATGCACATATGAATTAGTGTTTAAAAAAAAATCAAAGAGAAAAATATCCATAAGAGAAACGAATGACTATTCTTTTAGGATATAATTCTTACTCATTATATTTTTTTTCACCTTTTTATAAAGGTAAGACTCTGCGGGAACATAGTCCCACACGGAAGAAATAGATGGAAATCCCACGGTTAAATAGTGGGGCGGTTTAACGCTATTGCGTTACCGCCCCAATACTCCAACCAGGGCCCACTAACTCGTGGGCCCTTCACCTGCCGACCCTCCTGCCATGTGGCACCCCTCACGGGCGTCCGCGTGGACCCGTCTGCTTGGCCTCCTGCCACGTGTCTGCGCCACATGCGCCTCGCGTGGGCCACCCGCGGCTCTAGCACTTGGCCTCAGTACCGCGTCGCATCCGCGCGCTAGTCCTACGCGCCACGTCAGCTCCACGCCACGTTAGCTAGCGCACCACATCAACATCGCAGGGCTGTGGAATAAAAAACCCCCTTTTTCAATTTTTTTAAATAAGAAAACTTAATAAAAATTAATTTAAAAATCAGATAAAAATCAGAAAAAGGGCATAAAGTTTAAAAATTCATAACTTTAAATATACAACTCCTTTTTAATCCAAATTTTCTCCATTAGATCACAAATTTCGTCCTTTTTAACATCATGTCATTTAAAATATATTTTCAAAGAAGAAATTAAGATGAATTAAAATAACTTAACTCATTTGTTAATAAATCTTCTTAGTCATAATTTCATCTTGAAATTATACTTCAAAACATGCACTAAAGTCAAAATCATTCAAGAAAAGAGATTAACTTCTATTAATTTAAACTTTACAAAAGACTAATCATCTATCAAGCATGAAATTATCCCTAATTTATGCATAAATATTGACTTTAGTGAAATGACATACCAATGGAGAAAATTCCTAAAAAGTATGATAACATGCATCATATTCACCTAAAATAAGCATGAATATGAGTTAGTTAGGATAAGAAATTAAGTTATAAATGCATGTTATCATCTAGCATGGAACTTCTTTCTCGCAATGAGACAGGTTCTTTCTCTTTTCCATCTTCTCCTTCCACCATCATGCTGCCTCCATCTCCTCCGACACTACCTCTTCCCCCTTCGCCACCACCCTCCTATCCCCACTCTTCTCTCATCTTATGTCGTGCACATGGAAGAAATTCTCTTGCAGACAAAACTTCTCCTCTATGGCGAGTGAAGTTCTCTCTTCCTTACACTATCTTGACTCCCTCTACATACCTCCTCTCACTCTTTCCCCTCTCTCCATACCTCTTCTTGTTTTTTTCCTCTCTATACCTCTTTATACCCCTCCATCGCCCACTGTGTCATCTCTCTCTTTCTCTTTCATGCAAGTGGACAGAAGAAATTCTCTCGCAAAGTGAGAGAATCTCTTTTGCCTCTCTCTCTTACACAAAGGTGCAAAAGAGAGTTGGATCTCTCTTCTCTTTCCTCTCTTTCTTTCATCTTCTTTCTCCGTCTCATGTCTCCCATTTCTCTCCACTATATCATCTTCTCCTTATTTCTTCATCCTCTCTCTTACTTGTACATGTGGAAGAGAGTTTCACTGCTCTTCTCTCATCTTTGTCTTCCCTCTCTTCTTTCTCACATATTCTCTCTTTGCATAACTTCTCTTCTCTACCATCTCACGTCGAAGAACTCTTCTTGCATGCAAAACTTCTTATGCGCAGCGCGAAAAGTCCCCTCTCTCTGTTCCACATTTCCTTATCTATCATGCCCCTTCTAGCCACTTCACGCTATCTCATTCTTGATCTCTCTTTTTCCTCTAGTATACTATTAAAATGTTAACTCTATGGGGAGAGAGGGTGAATTTTCTAAGCTTTTTAGGTTTAACAAGTGCAATTTGGCTATGGCAAGGGAGCTTATGAGATGAAAATAAGTCAAGGAGGCTGACAAGGAGATAGAAATCCAATCAACGTTCTAGATTTTTGCACAATAAAAGCTTGATGTCAAACCATCCTAATGGAATTTCGCAACAAATGTTATGGGAAAATGTGTCTCTTCATGTTCTTTCCATCCATAACCCTTAAGGCTAGAAAGGAGGAATAAAATTTATGTTTTCCAATATTTTCATGAGTGCTCCTAGCATTCGATACCCTGAGGAAAGAGGGAGTCAATCAATCATCATCGTGTACTAGACATAAATTTTAGTGAGTTTTTTCTCTTGTCTAATCATTCCTTGAGTTGGATACAAGTCACTAAGTCTAGGCATGATGTACTAGTTCTCAAAGACAGGCTTGATCCACGATCACCAATAGAGTGAGTTTTGGTTGCCAACCTTTAAATTAGGATTTTTTCTTTTCAATATTTTCCATTTTTTCAATATTTCCATCCATATTTTCATATTCCGAACCATAAATCACATTTCTACTATCCTATCAAGGTTTTTCTATATTTGAATGAATCTTAGAAGCATTTGATTAGTTCATTATATCTTTTGCATAGGTCTTCGTCTTGTATTAATTATTTCCTTTTTCTTAACCTAAAAAGACTACCAAGGATATTTCTTGACTTCATCTTTTAATCGTCCTCCCTATGGATTCCACTACAACTTGCACTGTTCTTAATTTTAAAATCAAATTCAAAGAGTTGGATATAATTTTTTGATATGTGAACTTGTGCTTGATGAATATTATGTGGCCTACAAGCCAATCACACTTTCATGTTTTTTGTTTAAATTCATCGTAATGTAATTTTTTTCATTATCATTCTTGTATAATGTTTACAATGCTTATAATGTTTATAATGTTTTTGTATAATGTATAATGAAGTTCATGAGCATATACAATGACTTAGTGAATTATGACAAGATCATATATTTTTAAATGCTTCTATTCCTGAGATATTGGAGAGATACATAAAATTATATGTAAAGAATAACACTCTCTAATGTGACTCATATGATGAGTATGGATGATCTTGTAGCTATTGGTGTGGAGACACCAACGATAGATAGTGGGTGCCCTTTAGAGAAAGAGTTCACTGAATTGATTCTTCTGAATCTCCGAATGGTATTATACCTAACTATCAATCATGATAATTATGTCACGGTTGTGTATGTGATCCTTTGACTTGAGACACCGAAGACATCTTTGTGGATGGATGATCGTGTTTTCACTATGACATACAAATTCCTAACCAAGGGATCTCCAAAATTTTGTAGATTGGATATATCATGAATTATTCAAAGGTGATTGAGTGGTCAAGATAGAATCCTCTACCTTTTGTATGATAGGAGATCAACTCAAGGAATGAGAGGCGGTTAAATCCTTGGCCAAGGTACTGGAAATATTGGAGTTATTCTTAATGACTTCCTACTCACATCAATATAATTAAATTGAGTGATTACTTAGGATTTGACAATTAACCATAACCTAAGTCATTCAAGAGTTTTTCAAGGATGAAGGATTATACGTACACGGTAACTGATGACGGCAAAGCTTCATGAGTGTGTTCTAATATACTCCATATCTTCTAGAGCATGAAGTATATTAAAACTCAATGGGTTGGTGATTGAACTAGTCGAATGGGCTAAATCAATACTTAAGGAATTAATTTATATAATGATATAGTTAATTAATAAGGAGGACTAATAAGTATTATTGGGTCAATGGAGTAATTAATTGGCAACATATATGGACCTAAAGGGTCACACACATAAGGTCAATGGATGTTGGTAGATATAGGCATGAAATTATAGTTTTTTGTAAAAATTTTACATTCCAAAATTTTATATATAGGGAGATAATGACCATAACAAAGGTACCCATACAAGCCTTGTGAAAAACTTTCTCCTCTCTTCCTCTCATGGTGACGAGTGTTCTAGAGGAGATATGATCATCTAGAAGCTATGTGGATACCGCTAGAGGCTAGAAACTTGAACAACTTTAAGATCTCCTTGAAATGAAACCTATGAATATGGTTCTAATGTCTACTATATTATAATATCATCTCCCCTTGGTGCTTTAACCTATTAAATGTTTGATTCAATAGTTTGAAATACGTTCGATGCTTTCATAAGAGTTGTGAAAAGCATGTCGACTTCAGGTCCAAACACATGAGCCATTATTGATCCCTTTGACGATGCAAAAAAATGAGTGGGCTGAGTGACTATCATTGGTATGCGATAACATGTCATTGAAGCATTCATTTGCATCATCATAAATGGATGTTAACGTATAATATTTTCTAATATGATGCACATTATCATGCTTTTGTGATATTTTTTCATTCATCATGTTATTGCACTAATGTAGTCAATTTGCACCTAATTAGTATTGATTATGCATAAACATAAATATGCCTCATCATGCATCATTCCTTTGATTTGTATATCTTAAAAACTAACCCCATTTGACTTCTTTGAAGTCAAGTGATAAAATTCTCACATTTTTATGAGTTTTGTGGATATAAGGACATAATAAAACTTATGGAAATACATGGAGGCAAATTGTAATAGAAGAGAGGAAAAAATTACCTCTTTATTGCTTTATGGGCCAAGTCAACTCTAAATCTTGGAAGTCAACGGGTGTAATTAAGAGTCAAGGTGGTCAAAGGTATGAAGAAAATTCAAAGGCTGTCAATTTTATCTTTTCAATAATTATAAAGATCATCCAATCCTTTTTGTCGCAGCCACTTCACTAAGCTAAGTCAAGAAAGACAAAATTTTGTCAATTTTCTCTATTTTAGGGAATATTGACCAACCTATATTAAAATTATTTTAAATTATTTTATTTTATATTTAAAATGAAGTGAATGTCACCCTCTTAATGTGGACGTCCTCCTTACTTAAGGAGGAGTTGGGAGTCACCTTTATAAGATGTGGGGGTCATGTCTTTAGAAATGGGGGTTCTGACCTCCTTTTGAGGAGGTGAGCCTCATTCTTTAGAAAGGGATTGGGACACCTCATTTAGGTGTAAGATTACCTCTTAAAAGAGGTAATAAAACCCTTAGACGTCATTGGGGTGGTGCATCTCCACCCTTGATCAGAAGAGTGAAAGATCTCTACCTTTGGTCACCTAGAACCCTAAAATACCCTCTCTATATAATGCTTTATTTTCTCTCTCCACTCTTATTTTTTGGCTATCTCTTAGCATTAGGCTACCAGAAGGAAGAGGAGAGGAGGTCAAGGCCCAAGCATTGAGGCTTAGCCCCTCCTTCCCTTGATTCTAGGGACATGCAAATTCTCTTCTTCCCCTCCCTCCACCAAAAATTTTTCTTCATAATTCATACATGCACATGTACATACATGCACATGTAGAGAGAAAAATTGTAAAATACCATGTCACATCCTTAATCTGGCAGACTTTGCAGTGAGAAAACATCATGATGATTATCTTTCAGCCAATTTCATGTGCACATGTGTGTGTCCATGGTGCCCGTGGATTTAGAGAAAGGTAGAATAATAGGAACACTACAAAAATATTGAGAAATGAGGCTGTGATACCACATAAAAGGGGAATACTCTATGTGGTGATAAAAACACACACAAACATATGATATAGAGAGAAGGAGAGAGATAGAGAGATAACATTAGGGGATAAAGGGGAAGAATGTTGGAGTAGTGGGAGAGAGAGCCAATCATGAGTCCCAATGGCCCCAACTCATCAGGGATTTGATGCGGATACAACAAAATTTCAAATCTCAACACATTTGATATTTCAAAATAGAGCACACTTATGATTCATTTAAATATGCGAAAATTCTCTAATAATTGAAAATACAAGTTTAAGGAATTAATTTAATTTAAACAACTAACATCAAAATTTTCATATCAAGAGGTCAAAAATGTATCTTCAATTGAATTATATTTTTATCCATGTTTGAGATAGTTCATCCTCCACTATGTTATTCCTTTTTGTCAACTCTTATCTTTCACTCATAAGATTTCCAACTACAAGAAAAGAAATCATTATCTTTTTATCTAGAAAAACCCCAAATTTGAACCAGGAAGAAAAAAATCCAGTCCCCCCCCTAACCACCTGGTCATGTGGCTAAACTAGTAGAAGATGAACAACTATGTTTTCTCATATGAGTTTCTTATATCCAATAACTGACTGTCCCATTTGTGTCAACTCAAGATACAGAGACTGGGCTTCATTACTCACACATCCCCCAGCATCAAAACATGGGCACTTTGTCTCATTTTCCAACATCTTAGCCTGCTCTCCCTACTCTCTTCATTTACTGTCAGTAATACTCAACTTTGGATAGCCAATAGAGAAGTTTTAGAATTTTGAATTTATGATAAAAATGAGAGAGATCAACCTTCATTCAAATGCCACATGACAGAGATTTAAGATCTTTGTAAAAATCATCATCATTTATATTATCAATGATTCATGAATGATCAGTATCATTTCCCATGACATGATGATGAGACTAGTTCTGTAATGGGGGATCTGATAGAATCTGTTTTAGAGCTCCACTGTTTATTTCTGATATACGCTCTTGATACTATTCAATGAGTATCAAACAGACATCGAGAAAAGTGAAAAATACTGAACCTGGTCTCCATTGTTGCAGCCCAAGTGCCAGAAAGGTCAAAAATATTAGCTTGATTCCACGAACTACAGTTCCATAAGAACATAAGAAGTATCTTGGCCTTGAGTCTAGGGAACGAGGAAATTCAAGCCTTGGATCCTCAGCATGATGGTCCTCTCTCACCAGGAGAATCCGGGAATGGGGAGTAGAGCTCTCAGAAAAAGGGTAGATAATAGTTTTTTTAAAGGTTAGCTCGGGGAGCTCATATAGTCCTAAAACAGCATAAAGTGAATCCAAATGGCATCATCTTTCATCAGGAAACTCAAAAGATTCTCATTCTGCTCATATGATTGCATGTATGTCACATGATGTAACTGAAAAGATAACACAATCTTGTATGCCCCGAAAGCCTCAAAAGAGACTTTGTGGGAATTCTTGCGACTGCTAGTCTAGAGGAGAGCATTGTGAGCTTCTAAAAAGCTTCAATCTAGACATAAATACCTTCTAGAATACTTCAGTGAATAAACCAATCGCTCGAGGATTCAACTTCTCTCCTACTTCATCTCAGAGTAAACCCTACGGAATTGCTATTTCCCCTTTCTGTGCAGCGTTATGGAAGCAATTCACGGGATTGGACCACGAAGCGAGAGAATATGGCAGTCAAGAGCTACAAGAACCGCTCGCGTGAAGGTTGACAATGTTACCAGGCTCTCCGGGCAATCCTTCACTAATCACAGCTAAAATCTCGACGAGATTGAGTGGAATTTGGGTTTATGTGAGAAACTAGACTGCAACTCTGAAACTGTGATCGTTAGAAACTTCAAGGAATACCAGAATGCAGAAATAGCATGTAGGTCTTTCTATAATTTCTTGTGGGACAGCAGAAGGTGAGAAAGCAAACGTCACGTCCTGTATACGATGAAGAAATCATCCGCATAAATGGGGGTTCTCTATAAACTGAGAGGACGTCATCCATCTGTCATCTACGTGGAAGAAGCTTAAATCGACGAGGAATTAATGATCAACAGATGAGCGAAGAATTCATCTACCATCCGGCTGGGTGGAGGTTTTCTGCATATCCCCAGAAGCAGAGAAGTTGTTGGCGCGGTCAACGAACATCTTCGAGGGTACGATCTCGTCGAACAGGTCAAAGTTGTTTCCCATGTTCCAGTACTCCAGAGTAGAGACCTTCAATTTATTTCTCGGTGGTGCTCCCGCCAGCTTCCGGCGGTCGCGCAGCGGATTCAGCCTCCGCCGCCGCCGCCGGATACTTCGGGCTGAGGCGACCCTGCGGAGTCCATCCCGGTGAGCTCTTGCACGAGCCCTTTGAACTCGGAGGTCGTCGCAGTAAGATTCAAGGGGTTCGAGATCCGCACGATCTTCACCGGTAACTTCGTCTTTTGCGGCTTGGAGTCCTTCATCCCCTTCCTATCGGCAACATACTGCTTGTCCATTCCCTGCCTACTCACTGGCGCAGAGAGAAAGAGAGAGGCAGGTCTGGCTGCGGACAGATGGGAAGGGAAGATTCAATGGTCATTTAAACGGTTCCGGTTATAGCAATGTTTCATTTTTTTTCTCCTCCATCAAAAAGGAAAGTTCATCGACTTGGAGCCGGAGATCCACTCCAAGACGTTGTCGAATTGATTGGATGTCGACATAATTGACGTCATGGGATGACGTAATCTGAAAATGTCATGGCGAGCTGATGTGAGGCTTTGGCACTAGTCGTCCAAATCTTTCCAGTACGCCGATTTTTTTTCAACGCGTGCGCAGACGACGGAGATATAGGCGCTAGCGTGGGACAGCGTGCTTTGGCAGATGAGGACACGTGTACATCTATATTTATTCAAGATTCCTCCTATTCCGGATTCTTCTCATCGTCTGCCATTGGACTTCCGCGTTAACCAGGAGAGGCAAGAGCGGTACGTTCCCTTTGGAGATTACAGACCCTTCCCCCTTAACGTTTTTCCTTAAAAGCTTTTACCTTCAACTCCCGTCAGAACGAGGGGCTTTTATTTTTAACTCCCTGTGCTGCCGGTAGCGTCATCTCCATGTGATTTGCAACGCTTGCTTGATTCCCTGATTCGTCCAGGCCGCCAATTCCTCAGTTTCTCTGGTTTTCCTATTATCAAAAACCTCATGAATTAAAGAGATTCATCAGGGAAATAGAAAGATATCTTGAGAGAGAGAGAGAGCTCATCAGAGAGAGGGATGAAAGCGAAACACAAGTACATTGAACAGAGGCAGAAAAAAGAGATCAAATAATGACTCAGAGAAGTGGACGAATTCCATTTTTAGGAATAAACCCAAAAAATTGAAATTTTAATTGAAATACAGGTCTTCGCCCCTTTTTCATTTTAAACACTTCTGAATTTTGTTTTCTATCATCTTTTTTCATAATGGATATTGTGAATGTACTCTCCACTTTAGTTGATGGTCGTCTACGATGTGTATTCTTCTAAACATCATGGTTGACTATTCTATATATAGTAAAATTCCACGTGAGAAACAAAGCTTAATATCTAGATTGATTTCCCTTTAAAATATTCACACAATTGAAATATAATATCTTTCACTCACACATCTTTGTGAAGTCTTAGATCAAGAAAAGAGTAGAATATTTTGCACGAGTTCACAAAGTCTTGTTCCACTCGAAGGATCGATGCTTTTGATCCGAAAAACCAGCCCGGTAAACACTTGAGAATGGTGCTTCTTGCCCGAAATCATGCGAGCTATCTAAAAAGGACAAAGTTTTGATAGAAATAGAGATTTGGATACAAGCATGATTAATTTTTTCACTAATTGATGCCACCATTGACAAGAAAACTCAAAGTATTCTATCAATAGTGATAGGCATGGGCTTATCCTTAATCATTAATATTTTTAATTTATTTTGGTCATTGATTTACGTTTAAATGCATAAATTAACACATTTCATCACTTGAATTATTAGTCCTATCACAAATAAGATACAAATTTCTCGAAAATGTCATTTACTTATTGGAACTTCATAAAATTAATTTCTATGATTTAAAAAATATTGAATAAAAAGTGTATCAACTTTAAAATTCTTATAAGTGTATTAAAGTTTTCATATTTTTATCTCAAAGTAAATAAAATGATGCCATATTTTTAATGACGACTTATTGTAAAGAGAAGAGACTGAAAGTAAATGCCCATGATAAACTCTCACATTTCCCTCCACCAATGTAAAATAAAGCAGACCTATGGATAAAAATTCCAGCCCTAAATATCAACTTCTCCATATGTGTAATGACCTAATAAGCATTGAGATTATGGAGCATTCCTCTTAGGGGTGTGAAGGAAGTCAAGTACAATTTTCATATTGTTCCTGTTAGGCATTGTTCACAATTTACGAAGATATTCCATGAAAAATCCAGAGTTAGAGTCCCAAAGACCAACTTACTTCATGGGTTCCTCTCCAACCATCATGAGGCACACTTATCCAGTACCCCATATCTTCAAACCATGTCGTAGAACTCGCCTAGACCTTGTGGAGTAGTTATTATTCAAAATATTTTTAGGATCAAATGGAATAATTTGGCTGCATAAATGCACATCTACATCTCTCTCTTCCTCAGTGCCTATCTAACCAACTCTTTTTATTTCCAGGTGGACACCACTTTTTAAAATCAAGTGGAATAATGGATGGCATTAGGTTAGCCTTGGAGACTGTAAAATTTTCAATCTCCCATTTTTCCTTATAATAATTTTTCTCAAATAGATCTCTTCTCCTCTTCCTTGAAAACCATCAAAGTGATACCACATAAGGGAAATGTTAGAAATTCTTACATGTATTCATAGTAACCTTGTCGAATATAACATGTATTCATGCTCTTATCATTTCATGGAACATCGTGGAATTTTTCTTCCCTAAGATGTATTGAATGAGAATCCTTATAGGAGAGAGTAGATGCACCAACATTATTTTTTTCCTCTTCATTATCTTCGCCTATAGGATCTGTGAGAGTTTATTAGAACATCAGTTTTTTAGGAAATTTATATTTCTTCAATGTAATGTGTAATTTAAGCGATTAATACACTTATTCTCTTCTGAGTTAGCTAGAAGAGACTCTTTATTTCTTGTATTTTATTGTGAATTGTTTTTATTTTTCTACTAGATTCTAAGAATATTATTGAAACACAATTATATTGGATTTTTGGTCAAAATCAATGAATGTTAGAAAAGCACCTCTGCTGAATTTTTTTTCCTTCTACCCATCATTTTGAAGCATTTTCAGCATAACTTCGTCTCTATTAGATTAAACTTATTATACTATATTTAATTTCCCAATTAACAAAAAAAATATTAAATATAAGTATCTTTTGGTTAAATTTATTGTGACATTAAAATTTCAGCAGATTAATTATCTTTACAATGGTGTGTAGGCAAGATAACTAACAATACGTAGAAATCTTCAAAAGGATTTGATACAAAAAAGTTTCCTTCCTAGTAAAAACTTGGAGCCTCCTCCATACCTTGACCAAAATTTTATAATGTGTCTCATGTTGTGAGCTTCTTGGGTAGTGTCCCTTTCTCTATTGAATAATTGGTGTGCTAGAAATTATGAAAATTGAAATTTCACCCATACTTTGAAAAACATAAAAAGATAAATTTCTTTTTTGATATTATCATTTAAATTAAAGTTTAATGGAATATTTGAAATTAGAATCAATACTTATATTAAACAACTTTTATCGACATTTGTATATATTTCATAAACCCCCAAACGACAAAGGAGAAGAGAGTATAAGATTTTGTTTCCTATACAAATTCTCTAACCTAAACTCATTGACTTGTCTTCTCATTTTCACTTCATATGACCTTTTAGTGTATATTTAGTAGTTTCCATGCATTAAAAGCCCAATTAAATTTCCTAAAAATTGATAAATGATGTAAATATGCATTTAAATGATTTTACCATTTTATTCCTCTAATATTCACTATTTTCTATTTATTAATCTTATGAGATTAACCCCATTTGACCTTCTTGAAGTTTGGGGGTGAATTTTCTACATTTTCGTGAGGTTTATTTTAAAGAAATTAGTTAATTTAGATGAGACTTTCAATTGAAATAAGGGAAGTAAAAGGTTAATGCATGTCTAGAAGTGTCCAATCCCAAAATAAGGCCCAAATTTTGGACAATCCTTGCCAACATAACCCATAAATTGTGCATTTGTTGAAGGTTCATTCTCAGCTAATGTCGACCATCCATTTCAAGGTTCCACATCAAATGATAATTAAGGGGGCCAAGCCATGAGTTTTAGCCTCCTTCTCCCTGTTTTGATTGCTTTTCATCTCTCTCTCTCTCTCTCTCTCTCTTTGTTTCTAAATAGAAGTGGCTATCTAAAGGAAAAGGGAAGAAAATATGGCCAAATCTTGCACATGTTTGTGTTCAAAAGCACTATCAAGGGAAATGATTCAAGTCTAATCAAGACTACCAATAAATCAAGAAAAACTCAACCTAAGGAAGGCATGTATTGGTCTTCATTTGCTTAGATAACTAGATACATGACATATTTTGGAAACTATACTTGATTATAGCCAATCGAGTTCTTTCTTTCTATCAAAGAGTGAACACAATGAGATGGATAAAAAATAAAGAAGCCAAAAAGAAACCCCTAAAATAGGAAATAAACATGAAAGAAACCTCATCATGTGTTTTTCATGTAGAATAAACAATTGTCTATTAATTGGAAAGTCAGCCACTTTAATTTTTTCCAATTTTTATGATTTTTTTGGCCAAAATCTTGACGAGGACCTAAGTGTACTGTCAAAATGGATGAAAATTAAAACTCAATTTATGTAATATTAGACGTCATTGCAAGAGGTCTTATCACAATGCTCTCGAGTTTGCACATGCAAACTTCAAAAGTATTGCATGACACTTGGAATAATCCACCAAATTAGTTTTTTCTCACATACCTCAACAAAATAGAGGTATTGAGCACAAGCACTAACATATCCTAGACATGATTCACAGCTTTCTTGTTAAGATGGGTGTTCCTCACTTTTTATGGGTGGCTGTCATTCTTATTTCCACTTACCTTATATACCGGTTCCCCTCCTCTCCTATAGGTGATGATGTTCCCCTTCATTGCCTCCACCTTCACCACAACCTATTTCCTCTCCCACCTCACATCTTTGGTTGTGTGGCCCTTGTTTAGGATCACTTCCCCAACAAATACAAGCTTGCTCCCTCAGTGCTCAAGTGTATATTTGTTGGTTACTCCAGGACACAGAGGGGACATCAAGTTTATTTTTCTAAACACCATAAATATGTCATCTCTTCTAACATCACATTTCACGAGCCCTCATGATACTTCACTACGTCTACACCTACTCCCTTTATAGATTTTTCACCCAATCCTTCACCACCTATTGTCTGACAGCCTTCTGCTTTCCTCCTTTTCAGGAGCCATCCTTCACTCTGCTACCTGATAACGTGTCATTGATGCACTCATTTTCATCATTATAAATGGGTTTTAACACATAATTCTTGTTAATATAATGCACGTTATCATGTTTTAATAATATTTTTGCATTCATCATTTCATTCCACTCATATACTCAACTTGCATCTATTAAGAGCTTACTTTGGTAAAAAAATAAATATGTCCTATCATGCATCATTCTTTTCAATTACTTATACTATGAGACTAAACCCATTTGACTCTTTCAGAGTCATTGTGAAAATGTGAACTCTCACATTTTCTATGAATTATGTGGATGTAGGAACATAGATATGCAAGTAGCAAAGCATGGATATGAATGACAATAAGAGAAAAGAGGAAACAACTCTCCACTAAATTTGACCACCAAGCCAACCATATTTTTATCAAATGTGGTAAATGAGGTTTGGATTTGGTAGAGGGATCATCATAAGGTTTTTAAGATTATCCAAAAATTTATTTAGAGTGAATATTGGATCAACATTATTTTTTAAGGAGGTTAGACCAAAATTAATTTTTATTAAATAAGACCTTAATTTTTTTTATGATTTTAGATATTTTTGGATGAAAAAATAGAGGATTAATTCTTGATCTAATGGAGAAAATTTCTTAGAAAAAGGAGTCGTATGCTGTGAGATATTCAAATTTCTAAGTTTAGGGATTTTTTCTGAAATTTTTCTTATACTTTTTCTGAATTTTTAGGTACTTTTCTGACTTTGAGAATATTTACAAAAATACTACTCTAATTTTTTAAGTAGAAATTTATAGAAATGCCCCTCTGATTTTGGAAATGAAAATTTATAGAAATGCCCCTCCACATGATCTCAATCAATGGCTAGGATTTCTCTAAACTAAAATCATAATATCTCATGATCTAGATAGATTTTTGAGCTAAAATTTTATGTCTAGATTCATCTTTTAATACTCTATCCATCCATACCCTTGGATCAAAGAATAAAGCTGAAAAAAATTGATTTTAATGATTGGACTCTTTTACCCCTCTTTACACTCAAACCTTAGGAACCCACCTAGAAAAGCCTTCATTTTCTCTCTCCTTACATTTTTTTGGCTCTCTCTTAGAATCAGGCTACTAGAAGGACAGGGAGAGGAGGTCAAGGCCCAAGGAGGAGCATTGTTTGATGATCAACCTTGTAGTGGAGAAGAGAGTAAACAAAGATTGTGATCAGAGCGGATCGAGCATCACCCGGCCTAGGACAGGCACACCAATGGGGTTTGTGCAAAGATCTAAATTGGATTTTTTCTTTGGAACATCTCCAGATACAATAGACATGGTTTTTTTTTATTTTTCTTTGATTGTAGTAGCTTTGACATCATCTCCACGTGCATCTCTCACTCTCACCCTCATTGTGCATTTATCCATTGCTATCGTCATCTATTTTCTCATCTTTCTATCATATTATCTCCATTTATATCTTTATTAATCTGCGTATCTTATCTCTTTTTCTAATTTCTATCTTAATTCTAAGATAAACTCAAAATTATCTCTCATACTCACCTCCATATGCTCCATTCCAACTCCCAAATCTTCCTCTGCCCTTATCTTTCTTCTGAACACATAACCTCATTACTTTAGCTCCATGTGGATTCAATCCTTGGTGACACTATACTTAGTAAGGAACTATATTTTATTGCATGAAATTGACGCACAACAACGACGAAAAACATAAGCAATCAAGTTCATCACTACCCCTTCCACCCACATCTCTTATCCCCCCTCATTTACTCTCAACTCCATCATCTAACTCTACTCCATTACCGCTACCACTTCCAGTGGCCTCGCCTTTATTTGTTGTCCCAATCTTTGTCACGCTGGCTGACTTCTCTACTTCCTCGTTTGCAAGTTTGATGTACTCATCCTTGCCTCTTAATGATTTTGGTTTGATTATTTGCCCTTCATACAGGTATGTATGCTTGTACCTTACATCCCATTTCTCTTTTTGTTACTTATGACAACTTATATCCCTCCTATCATTCCTTTGCTCTTACCCTTACTGGTGAGTTAATACCTCAATCCCATGTGGATGATTGACGAGACGATTTATGCTGTCGTTGAAAACACATAAACGTCGGTAAAAAAAAAAAATTCCAAACTCACGATCACAAAAATATGAAATCAAGTATAGTGTAAATATCGGCTCGATCCACAGAGAACACGATTGACTTTGATCGAAAGGTTGACTTGGTCAAACTTAGGTTTAATTCAGTATATTAAGGAATGACAGTGATATAAAATTAATAGAAATGATATAAATATATGAGAGAAGATATTTTAAGGATTAAGAAAATGATTTGACAAAGAAAAATCAAAAGTCAAGATCAAAGCATTGACTTTGACCATATGTAGACTTTCTGTAAAATCAGAGAAAAAAGAGTACAAAATATTATGAAAATTATATATTCACAACCTAGGGAGAAAATGAAAAATTTTGATATATAATTCATAATTTTTTTCAGAAGAATTGGAATTCTTATGATTTATTAAAAATCAAATATTAGAAAAATCCCGAAATGAACACTTTGGTTTAAATCATCAAATTGACTGACCAAATGAGAGTAAAATATTACGAAAATTATATATTCAAAAAAATAGAGAGAAAATGGAAAATTTTGATATATAGTTCATAATTTTTCTAGAAGAATTTGATTTATAATGATTTATAAATCAAAGATCAAAGATCAGAAAAATCCCAAAATAAACACTTCGGTTTAAATAATCAAATAGACTGACCAAATGATATCCAAATCAAGAAATTCATATATCAATAGAAAGCTAAAAACTTCCCAAACGATTGAAATTTTCAAATTTCACCTTGTATTTTAAGAGTAATTGCCCCTGCAAGTAAATGCCCAAATCTGGATTGAAAATAAATAGTTGATGTTCAAACGTTAAATTGAAGGGTCAAACGGTGATGAAATTTTACGATTTAGCTATCCACACAAAGACGATGAAATAAGGAATCCAATAAAATCAAAATCAAATGAGTTGAACTTAAGATCAGGGAGAAATCCGTGTTTCAAAATCAGCAAAAATCCGCACCCAAATTTGGACGAAATGAAGAACAATTAGATTTCTAGAATGAAATTACCTATTTAAATCTAATCTAAACTACATAAATTGCAAGGGAAATGATCGAATCACACTAATAACCCGATTGATGTGAAGATTGAGCCTCAAAGTGTCTTGATTATCGAGAATTTCTCAGGAGCCTTCTTCGATGTCAGGGATTTCAATCGATTTCTTGTAATCATTTGTGATTAACTTGCTTCAATGGATGCAGAATTGAGTCTAGGAAGCAAGAGAATCACAAATAACTTAAGATCTTCCTTCAAAATTGCTGAATTTCTTCACGATTCGACCAAAAGTTAGGGTTACAAAGGAAGAACATCATTTTTATAGGAAATTTCATCTCGAAAATCGTGGACCGTCCGATTCGCGGAAGGATGATTCAACGGCTAAGATTGTGTGATTTAAGTGGGCCATGATCTCACGATCTCCGCACGATTTTTGCCCTTTTTTTAAAGGAATTAAATCCACATAATGCCTGAAAAATCAAAATAAAATACAAAAATTTCCAGAAAATTTAGATATTCATATCTTTCTTAATATAACTCCTTTTTTACTCAAATTTTCTCCATTGGATAAAAAATTTCTTCATCTTTAATATCATGCCACCTAAAGAATATAAATTCCAACAAGAAAAATAGGGTGAATTCAAAATAATCTTAAATTATTCTTTAAAAGTTCTACTTTATATCATCTCATCACTCTCTTCTTGAAATTAATTCTTTTAATTATCAACTAAAGTCAAAATAACTCAAGGAAAATGGTTAATTTCTAACTATTTAGCCTTGCAAAAGATCAAACATCAATAAAACACATAATTTACCCTAAAGTAATGCAAAAATATGGAATTTAGTAAAATGACATACCAATGGAGAAAATTGATAAAACTATGATAACATGCATCATAATTACATAAAATATGCATGAATATTAGTTAAATAAGATAAGAATTTAAGTTATATATGCATGTTATCAATGATGTAGCACTACCTCAGTAGAAGGCTACTATGGACAAGGAATATGACGCTCTCATCTAACGTGCTATTAGGATGCTTATTTTTCATCACTAAGGCACTAATGTTGTATGGTGCAGATGGGTGTTCACCCCTAAATATAACTCAAATGTCATGATTTATTAATATAAGGTGTATATAGTGGCTTTTAGGTTTTCACAACAAAATGGGGTGGACTATCAGGAGACCTTTTCTCCAGTCACTCGCCTCAATTCCTTATGCATTATCTTGCATGTTGGCATGAACCAAGGATGGAGTCTCCACCAGCTTGACATCTCCAATACCTTTCTCTACGACAATTTATCAAAGAGAATCTATATGGCGCCACCTTCTAGTTATGAGGTTGAGGGGGAGTTCAATAAGGTATGCTTTCTTCATTGAGATCTTAATTGTCCTCAACGAAGTCCGCTAGCATGGTTCACCAAGTTTAGCGAGGGATCTCTACATGAGAAGTGAACTACACAATCTATTGGAAGACTACCTTTGCCAAATGTGTTATTCTTTCCATATATGATGATAATATGATGATAGCTGATGAAACAAGACCGCGAGGTCGTCAATTGTACACGGTCAAGAGTAAAAAATAATTCCAAACTTATCAATATGATGAAAACATCTTGAATTGAGGGGTATAATGGTAAATAAGGGTCGAATCCACAAGGAATTAGGAAAATTTATGATGAATCGATGATAGAAATTAGGGAAAATGGTAGATTATGAAAGAGAACTTTATGACGATTCCAGGGAATAAAAAATCATTGAATTTGACTTTAATTTTGCGGAGAAATTGAAGATCGAAGTGGGGAGTGATTTCCAAAAATTGGAAGAACGAAATTTGCTAAAATAAAATGAAATTAAGATGAAATTACTAATCTAAACAAAAATCAAATGGTAATAGACGAAAGATTAGTGAAAACCGCTTCCACTAACCCAAGATTGCGATTGGATTAACCCAATTAATCGCCGGATCAAGGCTTTTCATAAAAAATCCGAAACATCGCAATCGTGGAGTTCAAGCGTCGATTTCTTTCTCATCTTTCATTCAAATCTTGATCTTAAGCACTCTGTGGATGCGGAATTGAGTCTAGAAGAGGATAGGATCAAGAGATTCAAGAGATTTGGTGTCTAAACAAATCAATTTGATTTATTTGCTCTCGAATGCTTTACAAATCGGAAGAACATCTCAATTTATAGTGTATTTGGGCGTAACAGTTCGATCAATTTAATCAACGGTTCTGATAAAACGGTTCATCGTGAACCGTTACGATTAAGTCGTGTCCGTTGGATCACCGATGGACGCGCAAGATGTCGCCACGTGTCGCGCGTTATAAAACGCATCGAAACCGCCGCCGTTGGATCGCGATCCGACGCTCCTGATGCATTTCCGTCTGTTTTAATCTCGACCATTATAACTATCGCGATCAACGGTCGAGATTAGATGCGATCGGTGAGCTCCAATTTAAGCCACGTGGTCTATCAATCTTAAGTGAAGATCAACGGTCCACAATGCACGCGCGATCGGATGTCCACGATGCTGCCACGTCGCCTCCTCATCGCAATAATCAATCGCAATCGATCGGACGGTTCTGAAGCCGCCACGTCACCTACGATCTTAGAATATTCTAGAAAAATTGATATTTAATTAGAAAATTCAATTTTTAATTCCGAAAAATCTTTAGAAATTCATTAAAAATTCAGACAAATTAAAAAAAATCCCTAAAAATCCCTAAAAATTAGAAAATTCATAACTTTCAAAATATAACTCCAAATTAATCCAAATTTCTTTTATTTGATCCAAAATTTAATTATCTATCATTCTAAAAAGTCAAAATGAATAAATAATGAGAGGTTTAATTTCTATTTCAAAAATACTTTTATTCTTTAAAGATTTTAACTTTAGAAAATTAAATAAATGTTTATAAAAATGATTTCTCTCATTATTTTAACTTTAAAAACACTTATAATCTCAAGTAAAGATGGTTTATAAAAATTATTTATCTTTAATTGATCATATTTAACCCAAAATTAAAGTATTTTGATATTATAATGACTTTTTCATGGAATGATAGATAAATACTCATAAACATGATAACATGCATATGAATGAAATCATTTATGCCTTAATATGCATCAATAATCATGTATTATCATGTCTAATTAGCATGTTATCAATAGAATGCGGTGATCTCTTTGAGATCAACCACGTCAAAGTATCTTGCATCAGTACCTCACCATCTAAGACCTAGGATGCCGCAAGTACTTCCTCGGGATCAAGTTTTGCTACCAACTTGGTCAATTAGTCCTCAATCTGAGGTAATACATCCTTGATCTCCTCTAAGAGGTCAGCCTTTTGGGATGCAAGCCTCAATCCTCTCCCATCGACAGTAACTCACGCTTTTGGGGTATGTCTTTCCCTTTACTTAAAGATTCCTAAGCTTATTGTCATTTGGTTGTGAAGCTCATATATTTTAGTATGACTTGCTTGGATATCTCCAAGACTCTTGGACTCTTAAGCGCATTCATGCATGCTCCCCAATAGATTCACTAACAAGCAACCCAATGACTTCATGCATATTTGAAGTATGCTTTGGGTTGTGGTCTTCTTTACTCACAACATGTTCATCTTTGAGTGGAGATATCCTATAATTCTAACTATGCAGGTGATTGTGGGGCCCAGAAATCTACTTCCATGTTTTCAACATAGATTGGTGGCAACCTTGTGATATGTAGAGTCACAAATAGTGGGTTGTCTCTCTATCAAGCTCCAAGCCAACATGTCAGCCTGTGAGATGTTATGGGTACATTCACTCCTCACTGAGCTTGTTTTTTTAGTTTTGAGTACTATGCATATGTTCTATGAAAAACAAGCTGACATCTTCATCGTGAACAACCCAACATTCTATGAGCACACCAAAAATATTGATATTGAAGCTAGACTAGCTTTCCAAGTTTTCTACCAAAACAATTATTGTAGCGAAAGATGTTGAATCAAAACATACAATATAGTTGAAGCATCAATAATAGATGATCTCATCATCCATTCTAGATGATCCCATTATCTAGTGTAGAATAAAATTCATGCTTACATGAATCATTTGAAAGAGTTCTTCAACCGTTCTTCAATCATTTGAAACTAGCGGTATCCACACAGTCTACAGACAATCAGATCTCCTCTTGAACACTCATTACTAATAACATACAAATTATACATTAAAATATTTAATTATTAATACAAATTAAGGCATAAAACATTCCCTTCTAATGCATGCTACCAGATTTTTTAATGTTTATCTATCATTCTATGAAAAATAAGTTATAATCTCAAAATGCATTAATTTAGGGATAATTATGATAAATAAAGAGAAATATTTTTTAGATTAGATTATCCTCATTTTAATTTCAGATTATAATTAGGTTTTAATATCAAATATTAAGAAAAAAAATACTTTTTATACACTAATTTATTTTTCTAAGTTTTAAATTCCAAAATAAATGAGAATATTTTTGAAATAAAAATTTCTCTTATTTTTATTAAATAACTTTCACTTTTTAGAATGATAGATAATTTAATTTCTGATCTAATGAAAAATATTTGGATTAATTTGAAGTTATAAATTTTCTTATTTTTAGGGATTTTTCTAGAATTTTTCTGATTTTTTATGAATTTATTAGACTTTATTTGAATTAAAAAGAATACAAAATCAGATTTTATCGCGTGCTGACATGGCAGCTGACATGGCACCGAAAAAAATGGCGTCACCACGTGGCGGTGTAAGAACACATCACATGGCTCACACGTATGTGTGCGCGCGTGTGTGCAGGTGTGCGTAAGGGTAATTAGAGAGGTTAAGCATCCTTTACAGGATAATTCTATCTCTCTAAATTAGGTATACCTTATATAGATGTCGAATCGCTTTAATTTATGTCATATGGGACTATCTTTTTGTTTTAATATGCGCAAGTGATGTGACGTCGTGTGCAGTGTTTCATCGTGCGATTTAATCATGATCGTCAATTGTCACTTAAGTTAAGAGGTACGTGATGGAGCGAATTGATGTGGTCATTTATTATGCACCCATTTGTGTCAAAACAATTACCAAACTCACCAATTTTAAGAAATAATCATGAATTGAATAGTGCAGTGGTGAATAACAATCGATTCTACGGAGAATTAGGATAATTTTAGATGATCTTTTGAAATTTGATCAAATCGAACAAGAATCATGGTGAGAAATTAAGGAAATTAATATATTTAAAAAGAAGACTAGAGAATGAATCCATGGAATAAAAAATCACTGATTTTTGATCAAGATTCACGGAGAAATCATCAAGCGAATAAGAGCAAAATTTCTGAAATTAAAAATCACAAAAAATCAAAATTAAAATTGACTAAAATTATGATTCAAAATTTAAATGTAAAGGTATATGAAGCAAGATTAGGATAAATACGATCTCTAACCCAAGATTATGCTCGAATAGATCCAAGTATTCACTGGATCAAAGGCTTTTTTTCTTGAATTCGACAAACAATCTTTGATGTTCGCGATCGACAGACGCGATTAATTGCGTGATCAGACGCTCCACGTGCTGCGATATCACTTGTGCGAAAATAAAATGTTATTTGAAATCAAATAAATTAATTTTTAATTCATAAAATTTAAAAAAATTCAAAAAAAATCCCTAAAAATTAGAAAATTCATATCTTTTAAAATATAACTCCAAATTAATCCAATTTTTTTCATTGGATTAGAAATTAAATTATCTATCATTCTAAAAAGTCAAATTTAATAAATAACAAGAGAATAAATTTTATTTTAAAAAATTCACATTTTTTAGATTTTAAAACTTAGAAAAATATATGAGTGTATGTAAAATAATTTCTCTTATTATTTAACCTTAGAAACTAATTATAATCTCAAGAAACGAGGGGTTATGAAAATATTATCTTTAATTCATCATAATTAACCCTAAATTATGACATTTTGATATTATAATGATTTTTTCATAGAATGATAGATAAACACTAAAAAATATTATAACATGCATTATAATCGAATATTTTATGCATTAGTTTGTTTTAATAATCATGTATTTTCATGTTTAGTTAGCATGTTATTAGTACGTGGCGCACTCTTGTTCATCAGCGAATCATTTTAAAATGATTTAATCTAAGCTGTTCATCTGAGGAGTTATAATGGTTGAGATTAAAATCGATGAAACTCATTTGGAGCGTTAGATTAAGATTAGACGGCAAGCGCTTCACGCGTTACTTCTTCGTGCGCGATGTGGCATGATCTTGGCAGTCCATCTCCAATCCAATGGACATGATTTAAGCATAATGATTCACATATCTGTCTTTCATCAGAGCCGTTCATCGAAGATTAAAATATCGATCCGATGGTTACGCCCAATTCTCCTTATAAATTGAGATGTTCTTCGATGATGTAAATTATTCTTAGGTTTTTCGTGTAATCGAACTTTCTAGACACCACAATCCTTGAATCTCTTGTTTCCCTTTGCTTCTAGATCAATTTTCGCAACCAAGGAGTGTTTGAAAGTGAGATTTCATTAAGAGAATATAGAGAAATTGATTCTTGAATGCTAACAATCGTCTTCAAATTCACGGAATGAAAAGCCTTTGATCCGGCAAGAAATTGGATTAACTCAAGCGCTATCTTAGGTTAGAACTTGTGCTTTTGTCCTAATCTTTCTTCCTATAACATTGGATTTCAATTTTCAAATTGTACATTTAGTCAATTTCATTTTTAATTTTGGTTTTTCTCTATCTTCGTGATCTGAATTTCTCTCTAAACTTTGCTTGTTGATTTCTCCGCGAATCTTGATCTAAATTATGTGAATTTTTATTATGTGGATTTGATTTTGAGTTCTCTTTTCAAATCTATGAAAATCCTTGATTTCTCACCTCATTTTATCGTACGATTTGATCCAATTTCAAAGAATACATAAAAAATATCTTAATTCTATGTGGATTTAACCCTTATTCACCTCTATACTATCTAATTCGTGATTATTTCTTAAAATTGGTGAGTTTTGTAATTGTTTTGATGCTTATCCACTTGTTTTCAATAACCTAATGAATTCCCTTCGTCAGTCACCACATGAGGAAGAGAAGTGAGGGGATAATTTCCACTAGGCTTGTATGGACACGTCTATTATGGTTGTTCTCCCCCTATTTATAGACTTGGGGAATTTGTTTTTTTCAACAAAAACCTTATTATTACGTCTATATCCACTGACATCTATTGACTTTATCTGTGTAACCTTCTAGGTCCATATATCTCACTAGTTAATGACTTTATCAACCTAATAACACTTCTTGGTTTTCCTTATCAATTACCTATATCAACATATAGATTAATTGACTAAGGATCGATTTAACCCAATCAACAAGTTGAGTTGCCAGCATGTTGGGTGCCAAGCTACACCACATGTTCTAGGAGATATGGAGTATATTAGAAATCTTTCATGGAAACCCTGCCATCATTGGTTGTTGTGTACGTATAATATTTCATCTGTGTGAGACTCATGAATGACTTAGGGTATGGTTAATTGTTAAACCCTAATCGGTCACTCAATTTAGTACTGATGTGAGTAGGAAATCATCGAGAACAACTTTTCTAATATTTCTACTACCTTGGCTAAGGATTTAACGATGATCTCCTCTAGCAATGATCTCCCTTATCAAGTGAAAGCGCCTCAAAAATGTGCTTCGACTTCTTATGAGACCTTGGTTTTTTTTGCTTGTGCAATTGTACCATTGTTGCCACACAACAAGGGAATATGATCGAAGATTGATGGGACGACACCAAGGCTTGTGATGAACTTCAACCAAACTACTTCTTTAGCGGCATTACTTGCAAACAATGTATTCAGCCTCTATCGTTGAGTTCGCAGTAGTGGTTTGCTTGGAACTCTTCCAAGATATTGCACCTTCGTTCAAAGCAAATAAGAATCTAGATGTAGATTTACTATCATCTAGATCTAACTGAAAACTCAATCAGTATAACCCTTAAGTTTCAACTCTTATTTTACATAAACTAGAAATAAATCCTTAGTCCTTCTCCAGTATTTAAGGATGCATTTCATGGCCTCCTAATGTTTCTCACCTAGATCTACCTGAAATCTACTTGTAACACTTAAAGTATATGCTACATCTGGTCTTGTACATATCATTGTATACGTTATGGATCCAATCGCTAATTCATAGGGGATCCTTTCCATTAATGCTTTATCTTTAGGAGTCTTAGGTGATTTCTCCTTAGATACTTGAGCTCCATGTCTCATCAGTATGAAACCTTTCTTCGAGTCTTTAATGCCAAATTTTTTTACAATGGTGTGTATGTACATCAATTGAGACAATCTGAGCAACTTCTTCGATCTATCTCTATATATACGTATTCCCAATACATAGTTTGTCTCTCCCAAATCCTTCATGAAGAAGTTCTTTGACAGCCATGCCTTCATTGATGATAACATACCTACATCATTCCCAATGAGTAGGATGTCATCTACATAAAGAACTACAAAATTAATTGCTCTCCCACTAATTTTCTTGTACACACATGACTTATCTTCATTCTTAATGATTTCATAAGATCTGATTGCCTCATCAAATCTCATATTCCAACTCCTAGATGCTTGCTTCAATCCATAAATGGACCTTTGTAATATAAAAACCTTGTTTGGAAACTCTTTGATGTATAACCCTCAGGTTGTATCATATAGACTTCTTCATCAATGTTACCGTTAATGAAGGCAGTTTTTATATCCATCTGCCAGATTTCATAATCATAATGTGTAGCTATGGCGAGAAGAATCTTAATCGACTTTATCATGGTAACTAGTGTAAATATTTCATCACAGTCAACTCTTTGCCTTTTGACGATAACCTTTTGCCCCCCACCTTGCCTTGAGCGTGTTAACCTATCCATATACACCAATCTTCTATTTGAAGATCCACTTTACACCTAATGGGTACAATACCCTTGAGAGGGTCGACCAAATACCATACTTGGTTCTGATGCATAGAATGGATCTCAAAATCCATTGCTTCTCGTCATCTTATGTAGTTAAAATCATTTACTACTTCATCGTAGGTTAAAGGATCACTATCCTTATGATGAAGAGTATCGATATTATCAACAATGATATGTCCCACATATCGATCTAGTTGTCTTGGTACTCTTTCATACCTACACGGTACTTGTGTGTGAACTTGAACTTGTTCAGGAATTGATTTCTCATGTGATAAAGTAGCATTTATGTTTGGATCTAGAACTACTTTAGTCCCACTATCCTTTCACAAGAGATATTCATCTTCTAAGAAGATGACCCTTTTTTTGTAATAAATAAAGAATATTCCTCAGGGTGATAAAAGTTGTATCCAACTATGTCTTTTGGATATCCTTTAAATCTACATAACTCACTCTCGTGCTGCAACTTGTCTGTCTCATGCTGCTTTGCATTAGCTGGACTATGTCTTAAAGTAGGAGAAGTGTGGCATCTTCCCTCTCTATATCTCATATGTTGTGGAAGTTAAATATTTTTTGGGTAAGACATTAAGGACACATGTTGCGGTTTCAAGTGTATATCCCCAAAGGGATATAATTAACTTTAAGAAGCTGATCATATATTGTACCCTTTCTAACAAGGTTTGATTTCTTCTCTCTGATACATCATTCATCTGAGGTGTATAGGGAGGAGTCAATTGAGCGATGATACCATTATCATCCTTTAGGAACTATGTAAATTCTGTACTCAAGTATTCACCCCCTTGATATGATCAAAGGATCTTGATACTTTTTCCAGATTGCTTCTCTACTTCATTCTTAAAATCTCTTAATTTATCAAAGGTTTCAAACTTATACCTCATAAGGTATACCCATCCAAACCTAAAAAATTCATCGGTAAAATTATTGAAATAATGATTGCCTCATGTTGCTTAGACAGGCATTGGGGCACATACATTAGAATGGATTAGCTCTAAGATGCCCTTGGCATGTTCTCCATGTCTTAAGAATGGAGATTTGGGTAATTTACCCATGATGAAAGATTCATAGGTCGCAAATGATTCACAATCAAAGGCACCTAAGTATACATCTCCTACTAGCAAAAATGTCATCAAGTAATTCAATTCATGGTATTATGGTTGGAAACTGTTTGACTGGGCCTAACTTCACTAATTGGTTGAGAAACTTCAAGATATTACTTAGATATGAGCGTACTGATTATGTCCTAGAAAGAAAAGGACCAGATGAGCCACCAACAAACGCACTTGAAGAAGATATTTGGGAGTACCAAAAATGGAAGGATGATTCCACAATAGTTCAATGTTACATGTTAGCATCTATGAGCAATGAATTGCAAAGACACCATGAGGACATGCAACCAAGAGCCATGTTTCTTCACTTGATAGAATTATTTGCAGAGCAAAGTAGGACTCAAAGATATGAGATATCAAAGAATTTCTTTGGAGCTCATTTGGCCGAATCATCTTCTATACAGGCTCTTGTTTTAAAGATGATAAGAGTGGATTGAGAGGTTGACAGTGCTCGGGGTAGAATTACCTATTTAAATGAGCATAGATCTTATCCTTCAATCACTTCCAAATTCGTTTTCTCAATTTATCGTTAATTTTAACATGAAAAAAATGCAAACCTCTCTCCTGGAGCTATTAAACATGCTGACCACTACAAAGGGAAATCATAAAAAATAAAGGCCCAAGTCCTCTTAGTTAGCGAGACCAGGAAAAAGAAGAAGAAAATATTTCTTTCCAAGAAGGTCAAAAGGGAAGAAAAATATGAAAAAAAACAACTCCAGAAAAGAAGGCCAAAAACAAAAAGGGGATTTGTTTCCACTGTGGCAAGAATGAAAAGGACATTGGAAAAATAACTACAGAAAGTACCTCAATGAGAAAGCTCAAAAGAAGCATGACGATGCTTATATGATAGATACTTACTTGTCTTATTGAGATTCCACATCTTGGGTATTAGATACTGGATGTGTTAATCATGTCTGTAATGATTTGTAGAGATTGACAAGTAAGAGAAAGCTAAACAAAGGTGACATGGAACGTAGGATGGGAAACGACGCAAGAGTTGTTGTTGTTGTCGCATTGGGATCTGTGAACCTCAAGCTACCATCCAGAGATTTTCTTTCTTTAGAAGAATGTTATTATGCATGAACTTTTAAGAACAAATGTTGTTCTATTTACTTTGGAGGTAAATTGGTAGCTACGACACCTTTGGTCAATGACTTATATCTGATTAATATTTCTTCTTATAATCTCCAAGTTGATGTTGCTCTTAAGAATAGTAAACAAAGTGTGAATGAGTCCTACCTCTGGCATTGCAGACTTGGGCATGTTGGCCATGGAAGATTACAAAAGTTGCATAGAGATGCATACTTCGGTGCCTTTGATTATGAATCATTTGCGACTTGTGAATCTTGCATCATGGGTAAATTACCCAAATCTCCATTCTCAGGACATGGAAAACGTGCCAAGAGCATCTTAGAGCTCATGCATTATGATGTATGTGGCCCAATGTATGTCTAACCAAGAGGAGGCAACCATTATTTTATTACTTTTACTGATGATTTTTTGAGGTTACTTAGTATACCTTATGAGGTATAAGTTTGAGGCCTTTGAGAAATTTACAGAGTTTAAGAATGAAGTAGAGAAGTAATATGGAAAAAGTATCAAGATCCTTTGATTAGATTGAGGAGGTGAATACTTAAGTACAAAGTTCACACAATTCCTAAAGGATAATGGTATCCTTTCTCAGCTAACTCCTCCATATACTTCTCAAATGAATGGTGTATGAGAGAGAAGAAATCTGACCTTATTGGACATGGTACAATCTATGATGAGCTTTTCACAATTACCAATATCCCTTTGAGGATATGTGCTTGAAACTACAATGTGTGTTCTTAATGTCTTGCCTAGCAAATCTATAACTTCCACACCATATGAGATATAGAGAGGGAAGAAGCCAAACTTCTCCTACTTTAGGGGTATGGGCTTGTTCTGCACATGTAAAGAAACATGAAACATATAAGCTAGAGTCCAGGACTAAGCTATGTAGATTTTGTGGGATATCCAAAAGACATGTTTGGATACTACTTTTACCACTTTGAAGAATAGTTTATATTTATTGTGAAAATGGTCATTTTCTTGGAATATGGATATCTCTTGCCAAGGGATAGTGGGAGTAAAGTCGTTCTGGAAGAAGTTTCAGATTCAAACACAAATGCTACTTCATCACATGAGAACTCAATTCATGAACAAGTTCAAGTTCACACACAAGTACCGCGTAGGTCTGAAAGAGTGCCAAGACAACCAGATCGATATGTGGGACATGTCTTCACTGATAATGTCGATACTCTTCATCTAAAGGATAATGATCCTTTGACCTAAAATGATGTAGTAAATGATTTCAACTCTAAAAGATGGCGAGACACGATGGATTCTGAGATCCATTCTATGCATTAGAACTAATTATGGTACTTGGTTGACCCTCTTGAAGGTATTATACCCATTAGGTGAAAGTGGATCTTCAAAAAGAAGATTAGTATAGATGGACAAGATGACATCTTTATGGCAAGGTTGGTGGCAAAAGGCTATTGTCAAAGGCAAGGAGTTGGCTATGATGAAATATTTGCACTAGTTGCCATGATACAGCCGATCAAGATTTTTCTCGTCATAGCTGCACATTACAATTATGAGATTTGGCATGTGGATGTAAAAACTGCTTTCTTCAATGGAAACCTTGATGATGAAGTCTATATGATACAACCTGAGGGTTATACATCCGAAGAGTTTCCATACAAGGTTTGTAGATTGCAAAGGTCCATTTATGGATTGAAGCAAGCATCTAGGAGTTGGAATATGAGATTTGATGAGGCAATCAGATCTTATGAAATCATTAAGAATGAAGATAAGTCATGTGTGTACAAGAAAATTAGTGGGAGAGCAATTAATTTTGTAGTTCTTTATGTAGATGACATCCTACTCATTGGGAATGATGTAGGTATGTTATCATCAATGAAGGCATGGTTTTCAAAGAACTTCTCCATGAAGGATTTAGGAGAGACAACCTACGTATTGAGAATACGTATCTATAGAGATAGATCAAAGAAGTTGCTCGGATTGTCTCAATCAATGTACATAGACACCATTGTCAAAAGGTTTGGCCATGGAGGACTCCAAGAAAGGTTTCAAACCGATGAGACATGGAGTTCAAATATCTAAGGAGCAATCGCCTAGGACTCTTGAAGATAAAGCATTAGTGGAAAGGATTCCCTATGCATCAGCAATTGGATCCGTAATGTACGCCCTATGATATGTACAAGACTAGATGTAGCATATGCTTTGAGTGTTACGAGCAGATTTCAAGCAGATCCGTGTGAGAAATATTGGGAAGCCGTGAAATGCATCCTTAAATAGTTGAGAAGGACTAAGGATTTTTTATGATCTATGGAGAAGAAGAGTTGAAACTAAAGGGTTATACTCATTCGAGTTTTCAGTTAGATCTAGATGATAGTAAATCTACACCTAGATTTATGTTCACTTTGAACGGAGGTGCAGTATCTTGGAAGAGTTCCAAGCAAACCACTACTGGATCCTCGACTTGGAAGAGTCCATAAACATATGCAATGATCAAGTGAATTATGATGAGATCATGATACAGTGATCGCTGGTCTTTAAACATATGTTCTAAATATTCTTATTCGTGGGATTTTCAAGAAGAACATCGAATTATCCAGCAAGAACATCACTATCTAATTTGACTCATATGATGAGTATGGATGATCCTATCGCCATCAGTGTAGAAACGCCAATGATAGATAGTAGATGCTCTTTGGAGAAAGAGTTCACTGAATCAAACTTTATGAATCCCTTAATTGTATGGTCAGGTTGATTCTTGTCACAGTTGTGTACATGGTCCTTTGACATGAGACACCAAAGACATCTTGCGGATGGATGATCATGTTTTGACTATAACTTACAATCCATGGCCACAAGATCTCTGAAACGTCATAGATTAGATACAACGTGAAGTCCTTGAAGGTGATTGAGTGGTTAAGATGAGATCATTTGTCCTCAGTATTTGAGGAGATCGACTCAAGGAATGAGATGCGGTTAAATCCTTTGCCAAAGTAGTAGAAATATTAAAGAAGTTTTTCTCGATGATTTCTTACTCGCATCAGTATTAACTTGAGTGACCAATTAGGGTTTGACAATTAACCATACCCAAAGTCATTCATGAGTCTCGCGCAGATGAAGGATTATATTCACATAATAACCAATAACGGTAGGGTTCCATGAAAGATTTCTAATATACTCCATATCTCTTAGAGCACATGGTGTAGCTTGGCACCCACCGGGCTGGCAACTCAACCTGTCGATTGGGTTAAATCGATCCTTAGTCAATTAATCTATATGTTGATATAGTTAATTGATAAAGAAGACCAATACGTGTTATTGGGTTGATAGAGTGATTCATTGGTGACATATATGATCCTAGAGGGTCAAACACATAAGGTCAATGGACGTTGATGGATATAGACGTAATAATAAGGGTTTTTGTGAAAATTTTATATTCCCAAAGTCTATAAATAGGGGGAGAACAACCATAATAGAGGTGCCCATGTAAGCCTAGTGGAAATTCTCCCCTCACTTCTCTTCTTCTCGTGCTGATGAGTGTTCAAGAGGAGATTCGATTGTCCATATACTACGTGGATATCGCTAGAAGTCGGACGCTTGAACGGTTGAAGAACTCTTTCAAATGATCTATGAAAGTATGAATTTTATTCTATACTAGATGATAGGATCATCTAGAATGGATAATAAGATCATCTATTCTTGGTGCTTCAACTTTGTTGAATGTTATGATTCTCATTTCTACCCCACATGTTGGCTCCTCTAACTAATTGGTGGCCATCCTCACTATAGGACTAAGCGTCACATCTTTATGACACCTTTTTGTGTAGAAGAAGATGTGAGGAGGGAGAGAAGCACAACAAAAAAAATTTTCATTGCACAAGAGAGAAAGAGGGAGAAAGAGAGAGAAAGATTACTCTCTCTCTCTGTTTATAAAATGTCAACCCCATGGGAACTTGATAACATGCAATTTCATGCATTAATATCATGCATTTTATGCATTTATTCTTTGAAATATAATCATAAATGCATGTTATCATGAATTAAAATGATTTAAATGATAATTTTATTTTTAATAGAATGTTCTTAATTTTCCATAAATTAACACCATTTTAAGAGCATTTATTCTCAAATAAAAAAAGAAAGGAAGCCTCTCTCTCCCCTCTATTTCTCTCTCTCTTTCTCTCTCTCCTCTCTTCTCGCGCTCTTCTTCTCCTCTCTCCCTCTTTCTTTTCCTTCTCTTCTTTTTCTCTTTCTCTTCTTCCTCTTCTCCCGCAATCTCTCTCTTCATCTTTCTCTCTCAAAATCTCTCACTCTCTCCTACATTTTCTTTCTCTCTTTATCTCCCTCTCTATCTCTCTGTCTCTCTCCTCTGCGCTCTTCCCTGCTCTCCCAGTTTCCTCTCTTCTCCGGTCTCTCTTCCTCCTCTCCCTTTCTCTCTCTTGCTCTCCCTCTTCCTCTGTGTGTCTCTCTCTCTTCTCCGTTATCTCCTCCTCAGAGAGGAGCGTCTCTCCCCCTTGCTCTCCCGCACGCGCGCGTGCACGCGTAAGAGGAGGAGGGGGAGATTCTTACTCTCCTCTTCTTTCTCTTCCGCGCTGGTAGCTCTCTCCCGCTCTCTCTTCTCCTTCTCTCTCCACGCGTCGCGTCTTCTGGCAATGGAAATTACTTCCATCGCCAGGGAACCACAGGGAGAACTTTCTCCCGCGATACCTTCTCACTCTTTCTTCTTCCTCCTCTCTCGCAAGGAGAAAATTCCTCCTCTCTTTCCCTCTCCCTTTCTCTTCCTTCTCTCGCTCTCCCCCTCTCCCTCTCACCCATGTTCTTCTCCCTCTCTTCCTCTCTTTCCCCTTTCTTTCTTCTCTCTCCAGCTCTCTCCCTCTGGATTCCGTTTCTCCTCTCTCTATCTCCCGTTTCTCTCTCTCCCATTTCTTCTTCTTTTTCTTCCTCTCTCTCTCCCGCGACATCTTCCCTCTCCTCTCTCCTCGCGACAGAAATTGCTTCCGTCGCGAGAAGAGGCAGGAGGAGGAAAGTCTTCCTCTCTCCCCTCTCTCTCTCTCTCTCTCTCTCCCTTTCCTTCTCTCTCCTCATTTTTCCTCTCCCTCCTTCCCTCTCTCGCGACGGGAATTTTTCCGTCGCGAGTTCTCTCTCCTCTTCTTCCCTTTCCTTTCTCTCTCTTTGTAGGTTTTTCAGGTCTGACCCACGCATTGACCGGACTGATTTTGACCGGAGCGGTTTGACCGGGATACTTAAAGAGAGAGAGCATCAGATCAACGGCCAGAAATGCTCCAGACTAAAATGTCGATATCTCACGATCCTGATGGAGTTATGGGATGAAATTTTGTGGGCTTGATCGTCATTTCAAGCTCCACGAATCTGCTAGGGCTGATTTAAGTTCTAAGACTAAAAAATTAGGGTTATGAATGTTTTTGTTGTATGCTTCTAGCATTGGCCAGCCAGAAGGAAAGAAAGCAACGATGGATCATTCATCATATGTTGAACTTCATTCTCAGTGAGTTTCTTCCCTCTTCTATTCATTCTTCGTGTTGGATGCAAGACGCCAAGTCCGGGCGAAATATACGGCTCTCGAAGGTATTTTTTGATTAGGGAGCATCACTGGATTGTATTTTCATCACGAATCTTAGATTAGAACTATCTCCTATCCATTTCTTCTGATTTCATCATCTGTTTACCAACATTTTCTCATTGAAAAACCCTAAATAATACTTTTCCACCATCGATCAAGGGTTTTCAATCTCTGAAAAGAGTTTGGAAGCACTTGTTCGATTCACTTCATCTCCACGCACATTTTCTTCGTTCCATCGATCATTTTCGGTTTTTAAATCTAAAATACCAAAAAAATAGTTTTTGATTTCAATCTTTTAACCATCCTCTCTGTGGATTCGACCTCAACTTGCCACTATTCTAATTTAAAAATCATATTTGAAGAGTTGAGTATAAATTTGTTTGATATGTAAAAGCGTGCATTCAACGACCGCGGTTTTACGCTTATCAGAACTTAAGCAAATATTGATAGTAGGAATGCAATCTCATCTGATCAATGCATGGGATTGCACCTTGTGACCTACAAAAAGAAATTATTAATCCCAAATGGAAAACATTTTAGAAAAAAATTATAGAATATATAAAAATTTATAGTATAGTTGCATCAATAATGATTTAAAAGTCCTACGTGCACTCGTAAAGACCATGATTCCCGATCTATGTCATGCATGCACCACCTGCTTGCGCCAAGTGAAAACCTAAATGCACATCTTGTAGGCAACACCTTTGCATTGTGGGAGCACCATACAGGCCTAGTGGTTAACAGCTCAAGACAATGGTCATGTAGCACACTACCATGCGCCTTGAAAAATTCTTTTCCCAAAATGCGCCTTGAAAATTTGAAAGAAAATAGAAAAAAAAACTCATAAAAAATTCCAAATGTATCCTACACTTCAAAATGTTGTTAACTTTTGATCTAGACATCCAATTTGGATAAAATTTTGCCAAATCATTCCATTTGCGTCTTCTCTTTGAAGATCAGAAATTTTGAAGAAAATCAAGTAAAACCATTTCAAAGATGACACTTTGGTTTAAGAATTTTTGCTCAACTGTCATCTTCTCTTTGTCGTTATTCATATTTTTCCTTCACTCAAGCTCTAATAATAGTGTGAACTCATGAAATAAGACTTAGTAAAAGATTGTTTGACCTTAGAAAAGGTCTAAAATGCAAATTGCACTATTTTACCTCTAATTTAGCATGTTTTTAATACCTAAATCAAACTAATATTGTTCATGATATCATAATTTCTCAAGAATTTTCCATTCATCATGTCATCTCACTTAAAACCATTATTTAAATATTTTAAGATGCATGAAATACCATATTAATGTTAAACCACTTGGACCTAGCCATGTTGTCTTGAGTTTTAAATGTTATTTTATACAAAGATATCATTTTATAGAAATTAATTTTTTTCCTTTTGTTGATCTTGAAAATTAAATAAGAAAGCGTAATCTGACCCTAAATATTAATAGGCCACATCCACCCACAGCTAGGAAATTGTGAGCATGTTAATCAACATAAACTAGCAATTAAAAAAACTGGCCATGCTCATGTTCATCATTCATGTTAATTTCTCATTCAATTGAAAAATATAAAAGAAAAATAGTTTAATCCTAAGTACTTAACATATTAAGTTTATACTTAATAAGATAATATGGACTCCAAGAAATACACTGATGTTATATGGCATTTATATGTTGATGATATGAATTTTAAAATAACTTTTAGAAAAAAATTGTATGAATAAAAATTAATAGAAATTAAAGAAAATCATGTGGTTGATCATTTGATATTATTTGGTTTCAAAATATTTTTCAAAAAAATAATATAAATTTACAATATTACATACATTATGAAAAAACAAGTACCTTAGTAATAAGACACTAAATAATGGAACTCTTGACATTACATATGAAATTGCAAATAAAGCTACAAAACAAAATATAAGTTTGTTATGACATTCTATTTAATATAAAATTCTTATTGGAAATTTTACATGTATTTATATTCATTCCAATATTATAATTTTGAGTATTAGCTAATTTATAGAGTAGTAGTTACCACTGAACATTTCCTTACTTTTAAAACATTTCTTGAAGCTTTTATTTTAATATTTTTATTTTTTCTGTTTGTTTGTTTTGCATATTCCTACCCAAAGCAAAACGTCCTATACAAAGTCCCCCTTTTTATTTTTATTTTTTGTAAATTTACCAGCCGATCATGTCGCACTCTATAATTTTCCTCGCTTTATTTAATTCGCTCCACAAATCGCAGTGAGGTCCTCCGGCGACCGAGCAAAACCGTCCACGAATTCAGAAAAATATCTGCGAACTTGATAGATTAGACGACTGTCCCAAAAACCAGGTACCAAGGATAAATGACGTCGTCGGACGACGTCATCTCATGACATCATTCCATGAAAAAATTCGACACGTGTTAGGACATCTAGTATCTATCTCTATAGTCTCCTTTCCTGCTTCATGGGGGAGAATAAATGAAACCAGTATCCACCGAGGCGGCGTCGCTTCAGAGATTCCAGTTTTATCTTCTTTTCTCGATCAGATCGGGGGCCTGCAGTCCTTATTGGTCTTCTCTCATACTTTCCGGGCTCCGGCGAGTAGGGAATGGACAAGATGAACGCTGTCCATCGCAAGGGGCCGAAGGGCTTGAAGCGGCAAAAGGAGATGAAGAAGAAGCCGGTGAGGATCGTGCAGATCTCAAATCCCATGACGGTGACTGCGACGGCCTCCGAGTTTAAGGGACTCGTGCAAGAACTCACTGGCCAGGACTCCGACATGTCTCTCCTCCGAAACTATGCGGCGGCGGTGGCGAAGAAATCGGCTGCGCCTCCGGGGGCTGGGGTCGAGATCGCTCGCGCTGCCAAGGAATATATTGAAGATAGCTGCCCGACTGACTGCTGGAACGTGGATAATAATTTTGACCGGCTCGACGAGATCTTACCCTCGCAGATGCGCGTTGACCGCGCCAATTTCGTTCCCTTAAGCCGGTACAACGATTTCTCTCTTTCCGGGGATTATGCAGAACGCCTCCGCGCCGCCGGATGGTAGCCAGTTTTGTAATCTTACTGATATTGGGAAATCTCATGAAATTCTCGTCTACAATCCGAATTCATCAATAGTGCATCAATTTTTTGTCGATTTAAACTTCTTGCACCGAGATGAGAGAGACGTTCAGTCAGAAGATTGCTCTTTTTCAGGCGGCTAATTTTTTCGTCTGAAGGAAGACGACAGATCGTACGATCTGTCATCCAGTGGAATTTTTTGGAAGATTTAGCTTCAATTATCTACAGTCTGTGGCGATCACGCTTCAGAAAAATTGCTTTTTCCGAGTTCACCTTGTCACTTGAATTCCCGGATTTCTTTCCGCCTTGTTGAGATATTAGATGCTTCAGATTAAGGGAATACATGATTCCAGGGGAACAGTTCTCACTTCCGCGGCCCTCAGTAGATCAGTTAAAAAATTTCTGCTTCGTGGTTCAAACCCATGCGCAGCTGACAACGACAATTCTATCTATCTTCGAATTGGAGGGGGATGGAACCCATGTTGGAAATGCAGAAAAATATCAAGTCATTAAGTCCCCCAATAAATTTGGACTTAGGACAGTGATTATTCTGAATTCACGGCAAAATCAAAGTACGTTGGAGATTTTAACCAGTCTCATGAGACCAGATTTTATGAATTTTTTTTATTTTAACTTGAATTTTGAGGTGCGGCAGTGCTGTCAATGCTTGAATTTTTGAGGTGTAAGCAGCAGCCGCTACGTGCATGCAAAAATAGCGTCGCGGTAGATTCCATCACTCAAATTACAATTACTATGGCTGATCCTTTTCGCTATACAAGAAATTAGGCGTAAGAGAAGCATGTCCAATCAAATGGATATGAGATTCCTATCATGAAAGGTCGAGCGAAGGAGGAGAAAGAAGCTGGTGCCGCTGTTTTAAGCAGATATTGAGGAAGGAGCACAGAAGAAAAAATGAAAGGTACGATCTCCATAAATCACTTCGTTGATGTCCAAGATGCTGCCCTGAAACCATTTTTTTGAACTATGATGGGAACTCCAAATAGTCTTCAATGCATTATTCTCATTTTTCAAGACAAAATTAATTGGACTTCTGATACCATGAACGACAAAATTAAGCATAGATGATGAGATTTTACCGAGAACGTTAAAATCTAAGATAAGGAGGTTAATTGGACTTTTTCAAAAAAAAAATCCGGCTCAAAGGTAAATCCGAGAATCCATCAAGGTGGTTTCGACAGAACTTCTGAAGAGGATCCTCTCATGGGCGTAATGAGTTCGTGCGTAAATCCTCGGACGATGATTACATAGGAACAGAGACTTCAGAAAATTGAACAGGAAGATTGGACCCCTTTTAAAATCAAAGCATGCTTATATAGCATGAAATGCAAGAGAGATTTTCACGATTAGGTCTCGGGTTTCATAAAAAAAATTCGATCCGCTAAATCCTTTTTTGTATGTTTCTGTTTGTTCCTATCCAACACAAGAATTGAGATATGACGACGCTTGATGGTCTTGGCGAGTGAGACTTCACTGATTTCTAGGAATTTCAACCCCATCAACAAAACAGAGGACTCAAGAAGCCACAATGATATTCCATGATGCTTCATGAAAAATAATGATATTCCCTGATGCTTCGTGAAAAATAATGATAGTCCCCGATCTGAAACCCTTGAAAAAATATGTTTCAATCGAATAAAACAGCCTCACCTTCTTTTCATATTCCAATGAATGGAAAACAATGATTACACCGAGTAAGCTGGCTGCCTCTTTTAGACTAATGAAACCAATAAGCAGTAGGAGTATTCTCTAGAACGAGAATGTCACCTCCCTAATATCAACAGCTGTAGATATTTTTAGAACAAGTCTAGAGAATAATTTTACAAGAACCAAGAAATGACAGAAAACGGAGAAAAATTACTTGCAGCTCTGCAAAAAGCAGATGGGCATGAGAATCATCTTGGGATGAGAATATAAACGATGGTGCTATAAAAAGGAATATGGACGAAGAGAGGAGATTGAGGTGAACTATGGTGATTTTGATTGCATGTGAAAATAACCAATGAGACAAAATGAGGACATTTGTAGAGGAATATAACCTCTTATGTAAAGGAATAAGGGCCTCTTATATATCTCTATCTCTCTCTATCTCTATCTCAGTCTCTCTCCCTCTCTCTTTCTCCCTCTCTCTCAATATTTCTTCTCATGATCATGTAGGTGAGATCTTCCTACTCCTCTCCTCTCCCTCTTCTTCACCCTTTTTGAGACCAATGAATCTCTTCCACATGGTTTACAAGCTAGTCCATGGTTTGGTGGACCTCCCTACCCAGCGCTATCCTGACCAACACTGCCATGTTTGGAAGCTACCTAATGAATGATGCTTGCTCTTGAGCCACCTTGACCAGCCCTCCCAGCCTGACAGTGCCATTCTCTGGAGAGCCTGTCCAAGCACCCTACTAGGCAAGCATCTTGATCTCTGGCACTACTCAACCGCTGCCTTGCCCAACATTGCCCTAATCTGCGGCACCGACTCTAACACTACCCTGCTAAGCACGCTTCATGAAACATCATTGTCTAGCAATGCCCTCCCTAGGGCTTTCCTATTCAGCATGCCTTACATAACAACGTCTGCCTGCATATACATTCAGATGGCATTGTGTGCTATTTCCTGATATCGTCTCCTAGGTGCCAATCTCCATTATCGTCCTCATCCCTGGATTCATGCTACGTTCACTTGGTCTAACACATCTCTCTCTCTCACTTTATTACTTTGGTAACTTATGCCAAATGAGGACTCCACATCGGCCTTCACACCTGATCCCTCTCGTTTGCCTGTCCTCACTGCCCATCCATTACTTCACCAAGTCACTTCCTCTTCGTCTCCTTCGGCACATGCATTCACAGCCTAGCCTTCATGCCTGCTCCTTCTCTGCTAATCCTTGCTTCTTATTTGAGAGGACACTCAATAGCCTCTTCTATTTGTCCTACAACAAATGCATTCATCCATAATTTTTAGAGTGTAAGATGATCTTTGATGTCTCTAATTATGTTAAATGGTCTAATAGTTTCCACCACTTCTTTCACATTCACGGTCGTCTCTCCTTCATCATGAATGACCCTTTGCCGTTCAAGAATCACAAAATTAAGGAGTGCGTAGTTCATGAAAAAGTTTTTAATGCAATGTTTTTGCCCACTCTACATCAACTAATGTGGCTTCCTCCCCTCACACCAAGAGCCTTACTCATGAAGAATTTGATCGCATGATAAAGCTAGATACTTCTATCCATCTAATCAGTACCATTACCAAAGCCTTATTTTGCTTTGTGATCTTCTTTCCTCATCATTGCACCTTTCAAGATTTGCAGACAAGAAGAAGATTCATTTGGGGCATGAGACTATGGGTAGCCTCTAAGAGCTTGTTCCTCAAAGGCTTCCAATTGGCATTTATTACCCTCTCTCTCAATTGGATTCTCCACTTTAGTAGTATCAACAGTTGGGGAACCCTAATGTTTCCACACTTCATCAAGTAGTCCCATGTATTGCTATTTCTCCTTTTGAGTTTGATTCATGTCAACTAGGGAACGACTCGTGCTTCTCGTACCCTTGACTTCTCTATTCCTAGTAAAAGAATTTTTTTGATCTTGTTCACTGAGATATTTGGGAGCCTTTCAAGGTCACATTCATTTTGGGTTTTTTTTTCTATATTTTCTTTGTTGATGAATTGTCTCACATTTCGTGGGTATATTTTCTCAAAGATCCTACAAGCATTCTATCCTAAATTTGTCAATTTCTCCAAGAGATTTCAACTCAATACTCAATAACTCCTAAATTCTTCATACCCAAATGCCCTTAAGTTCATTCAAATGACCCTACAAGACCATTGTGTTGGTCTGGGTATTCTCCACCAAACTTTGCACCCTCATACGTCTTCATAAAATGGTATTTCCATGCGCAAACATCACCGCCTATTAGACATAACTCACGTTCTTCTTCTTATGGAAATATGAGTTCCCCATTAACTTTGGTCCAATTCTCTTCTCACCTCTACCTATCTACTTAATTGCTTACCTCCCTCCCCTCTCAATGGAAAAGTTCCACTTTATTGCCTCCACCCAAATCGTGAGCTTTTCTCTTTGCCTCATGTGTTTGGGTATGTGGAATTTGCTCAAGATCACACTTCCATCACATCCAAGTTGGAACCTTGCTCCCTCATGGGTATTCATTGGCTTGGTAATCACACACCCAAAAAGGTTAACGTGTCAAAATTTCAAATCAGTGCAAGTATATCATCTTTATTGACATCACTTTCTTTGAATCCACTTGCTACTTCTTTTCTCCCTCATCTTCACTTGCTTCACGTTCATTTTCTCACCATCTCCCTTTCCTTCCGCTAGCCAACTCTAGGAGCATACAAAAAGCATAAAAAACCCTAGTTTTTCCAGCTCTTTATAAGATTAAAGGTTATGGAGGGATAGAGGGTGAAAAGATGAATATGCCCATGAAACTTCCACTCACAATTCGTTCTAGATCACTAGATATCAAGACTTTAAGATGGAAAAATCTTGGTCATGGATCTTGCTTCTCTCACTTCATCACCATCGATCCTCCTTGAATTCCGAAGTAGCGTCAGATACCACAAATCCACTATGATCGAGGTAAGTTTTCTTAACCTCAAAAATTAGAGAAGGTAATGTTTTATTTCTCCTCTCTTCTCTTTCTTCTCTCTCCTCTCTCTCCTTTTTTTGTTATTTTCTTCTTAAAAATTATGGTGGTGTCAATTGGAAAGAGACAACTAATGTGCACATCAAAGTCATCCATGCTATACCATCTGAAAATCATTTTATTTTTCTTAATTTTAAATTTTTTATTTATAATAGTTGTAGAAGCCAATATGGCACTACCACGTTGTGATTCTTTTTAAAATAGCGCCATCCAATGGTTTTCATCCATGTCACCGATGTAAGAAAATAAAAAATAACATTCAATGATTACTATCACACCACATGGCAAGATCGTGTAAAGAGGCCTAAATTTCATTTTTAAAATTTATTTTGAAGTAAAAAGACTATTTTGTGGGTTTTAAAATTAATTTCTTAATGCTTTTGTTTCTAAAAAATTTGAAATTTCTTCAAAAAAATTAACTTAATCATTTTAAACCATAATACATTGAAATATATTTGTATAAATGAATGCATTTAAATTAGAAATAAATAGAATAATCATTTTTGTGACCTAAGAAATTATTTTCATGATGATTTTAATGTCAAAAATTGCAAAAATGCTTTAAAATAGTGAAAATTTATAATATCCTTGAAAACATAGAATTAGTGATTTCAACTATGATAATACTCATTTATGATCATTTTCATGTTAAGGAATTGGATGAAATGAACGATATTAATATGTTAATTGGCATGTTATCTACACTCAAGTAGAGACAAGGTTTAGGAAGCTTACTCTAATACCATGTGGAAAGGCGAAATGAAAATAATGAATCAAAATAGATTGAGGATTACATGTAGAGGCCCTTATATAGAGCTACCCTAGAGAGAAAATATACAGATAGGTTAGTGTTGGGCTCTAAAAGGCTTTCATAATCCTAATAAGAAGTACAAGAACAAGGAAAACAATAGCAGTTTCCCCACATAACTTCATCATTAACGCAAACTTCATTTAATAAATACCCACATTGTTCGCAGTCAGATTAGGTTGATAATTGATGTGATAGAAGATATTCTAGCATTTCGGTTTCATGGTCTATCTATTTTGTATGATCACAAACAATTTAGATGTCGCACTCCTTGAAGCATTCCAAGAAATCTGATCAAGGAAAACAATTTTTGAGTAAATTTGAAATTGAATGATTCAACTTCTTTGCATTATTGTAGACTTTGCACAATCAACAGTTCAATTTAATGATTCAACTTCTTTGCATTATTGTAGATTTTGCACTATCAAAAAGCGGTTATATGATGTAGACAGAAATAATGTCATAATTTCTAGAGAATTAAATTGTTAGTCATCAAGTCATTGACTTTGGGCCACAAAAAAAGAATTTCAGATAATTTTCTACCCCTCTCTCAATTTTTTTTTTAATTGAATTCCCATCATGCACTTTCAAAGATATTGTTGTCATACTAGATGATAGACGTCAAGATAACACGAAAATAGTACTTTTTCAAATTGAAGGAGGTCGAAAAAGTATAAATCTCCAGTATTTCAAATTGAAGAAGACAAATCTAGAAGTATTTGATAACACTTTCCTCGCTCATTGATGACCATTACTTTCACTCTCTTAAGCTACAATTGATCAACCAAGATGGATAACACATAATTTTGAAATTTAGATTGATCAAACCACTCGGCAACAATGCTAATTGAGTGGGATTGAAACATCATTGCTCATGAAACTTCATTGATTAACAACTAATTTGATAGTTTGTTAGGAGTTTGAATATCATTTTGGGTTTAAATATCAATCTAAGATGTTGAAAGGTATGCCTTTGATGAATTTCAATCGTAATCATGGAATTCTTGTAGGACTAGCGTGGGGCCCGCTCAGTTTTGTAGATCGTAAAAAACATTAAAGAATGCGTCCTCCTGATCATCCAATTTCATTTTTCTGCCTCTTCCTCCTGTCCACCCATTTCTCGCCTCCTTTTCTTTTTAATCATTCCGTCTCCCTCTAATCTCTTCATATCAATTATTAGATATTTCTTATTTATCCCTGAGATGAACCCAGGAACGGACAAAAACCGAGTGAATCTGGCCGGCAGGCTGCGAAATTCATACACTCGCGTTTTATTCGTGGTCGTCGTGGTAGGGCCAATTCGAGCTATGAACCATTTGATTGGCGTGTTTTTGGAGTTTTTCACGGCCGATTCGAGCTAGGGACCATTTGTTCGGCGTTTTGCACTGCCGATTCGAGCTACGGACCATTTCGTTGGAGTTTTACTAGCGTTTTACACGGCCAATTTGAGGTACGGACCGCGGCCAGGTCGTCCGCCGGTAGCCGAAATCCATCCACACGTTGGAAAAAAACCAGCGCACTCGATAGATAGGGTGACGTCATCTTTATGACGTCATGTCACTTTATAAACAATTCGAAGGAGTATTAGGATTGGATCTCCCCGCTTATCGAGAAATAATTTCAATTTTTAATTTTACTGCTTTATTCGGATTCGGGGAGATTATTAATGAATCTTCAGAGCGACGGTAACGATTTAATCAACCCTTAGCCGCCGATCGTCAGTCGACGGTCACTGTCTGTCAAAAAGACGACAAAGACTCTGGCTTTATCTCTCTCTCTCTCTCTCTCTCTCCTCTCCCCCCCCGGTTTCGGAGTGGAGAATGGACAAGATGAACGTTGTCCACAACAAGGGGCAGAAGGGCTTCAAGCGGCAAAAGGAAATGAAGAAGAGGCCGGTGAGGATCGTGCAGATCTCAAATCCCACGAAGGTGATTGCGACGACCTCAGAGTTCAAGTGGCTCGTGCAAGAGCTCACAGGGCAGGACTCCGACGTGTCTCTCCTCCGAAAGTATGCGGCGGCGGAGGAGGAGGAATCGGATGCGCCGTCGGATGCAGCCGGCGGGACCGCTCGCGCTGCCAGCGACTACACTGAAGATCGCTGCTTGACGGATTGCAGCAACCTGGAGAACAATTTTGAGCAGCTCGACGAGATCTTACCCTCGGAGATGCCGGTTAACCACGCCAATTTTCTTCCCTTTAGCTCCTCTCTTTACGGGGATTATGCAGAAAGCCTTCAAGCCGCCGGGTGGTGACCTGTTTTTTAACCTTACTTATGGCGTGAAATCTCATGAAATTCTTTGCATCTCGAACTCGATTTAGCTGCCCAAGTCCTCCCCGCCCCGTTGTGATTTTTGCTGCTTCAGGTTAATTGAGGTCCCTTTTCATCAGTTTTCTGAAATGGATCTTCAACGGTTCCTTCTTTATATTTATCCGTCGGTCTCCTCTTGAAAATGATAGCCTTTATAGTCCGACCCTTATAAATATGAACCTTTCCTTTACTTAGAATGCATGAAGCGAGTTGAATCATTTTGTTCGTTCTTCTTGTCGTCCATGTTTCCGAGGGTCAAGAAGAACAAGTAAGCTTGTAAGATTCACCTTGTTCTTCTTGACCCGGTTCTCGACCCTTGAGGATCTTCGTTTCTGTATGTTCACTCTCGACGGACTTCAAGGTAAAAGTTCTCCCATCAACAACAGATATATATTCTATGATTCAGACCCATGCATTTCTATCTTCTAATTGATGAACTTCTGTTCAAACCCATGCACTACTTTTGATGAACTTCTATCTTCTAATTCAAAGGAGAGAGACAAATGTTGGAAACGCGGAAAAATATCAAGTCCTTGACTTTGCCAAGAAATTTGGCCCCAGCATGATTGGAGCTCATTTTTCTAGTCTTGTTGGATATTAGCATTCTTCTCAATACTTCATCATATTCGGGATGGCTGCAATATAGCTCGTTTTATAAAGAGTTTTCTAAGAGATCTTCAGAAAACAGAACAAAACATTTTCATTTATACGCTTAGAAGAAAGATTCTGGTTGCAAGGATAGCATCAAGGAAAAGGTCAAACAGTGATTGTCTCTATCCCGCACTGATGGCAAAATCAAGGTAGCACGACGCGTACATGATTTATCGGCACGATGACAGATATTCGTAGTTCTTTTGTTTGGCCCAGGTGATCTCCCTTTGCTGACGAGAACACCTAACGATCCTTGAACAAAAGACCCTAAAAATCCATGAACAAAAAAAGAGACATTACAAGAGGTAATATAGAGTGAGGTGGAGAGAGAGAACATGGAGAGAGTGGAAAATTGGAGAAAACGTTGGCCTAAGTGGCATTCTCATCAGGATATCCTACCGCTCATTCTCGAGGTGGAGCGTACGAGTCAAATATTCCAGACTTTTGTTCACCAGGTATCATACAAAATGCTGTTGAAACTCTTAGAAAAATTCCCTGCAAAGCTGATTGGAAGAGACCACATGCAGAATGGAAATGGCATTTTTCAGTACCTTATCACCCTAATCACTGCCTCCCCATTTTACTCGTCAGACTTGTGACCTTGGCCATGGAAAAAGGCCAGGTTAGGCAGAGTTTAAAATTTGCCTTTATCATTCGACTTTGGGAAAGGGGGTTACATCACGTAGAATGGAGTGAGATAAAGATATTTAGACCATTACACCATTCAAAATTAAGGCTATGAAATATGATCAGGATACCCAAATATGGTCGGGGAAGAAGTTACCAATCAAAGAACTAGGAAAAATTCTAATTACACCACCAATTTTGGTAAGTTCAAATATAATTGATCAAGACCTCTCTCTCTCCCATGAGGTACTGCCATGACACCACTTGTGTGCCATCCTAGTGACATGTGTTGTGAAACCATTGACATTGTGGAACCACATAGGCAGTAATTAGGCCTAGGCAAGATCTACTATCTTGTTGGCGCATTGGCCATATTTGGGTATGGCCCCGCTCTTGCAAAATGTTCCCCACAAACTTTAAAAATTCAAATGATTTCATAAAAATTTAGAATAAATTAAATTTCAATGAATATAATTAACAGAAAAATAGAAATCATTTTCACACAAAATATTTGATATTTTTTCGTGATTTATTTTTTATCTTATCATACCATCTCTAGACAAATAAAGCAGAATTAAATAAGATAATTTATTTTAAATACACTTGTTATTTGGAGATTTAAACCGAGTTGTAAATCTTCTTCTCACCCTTCTTAATTATCTTTACCTTAACCTTGAAAACGTGAGAACTCAAAAAACTAGTTAATACATGTCTTTTGACCTAGAATTATCCCAAGATTTGTGTAAGAAAAGCACTTAAGTTTAGTATTCAATGTGTCATTGTCGAATTAATTCAATCAAAGATACTATTTAAAATTTCTAAAAATCAAATTTAAGAGGATTTAACTTTCTTGCTTAGCAGTTTTCAGGTTGACCAAAAAGACGTTAGGGACTTCAAATCATCAAATGAGAATAACATGATGAAATAAAATGGTTTACTTCCTTTTTAATGAGTTTTTAGTGCATTGATTACTAATTAAATGAGTTTTTGTGAGATAAATTATACATGATAAAGTGATTATAGATGAATTAAACCCCATTAAGAATGAATTCCATGATGAGAAGTTATAAAAAGCAGAGAGAATAGGAGAAGACCCAAGGTAACTACGGGTAGTTGACTTAGTGGAGAGAGTGTTGTGTGATTTTGATTTTTAAAAGGATTTTAAATCTTTATTTTTTTTATAAAAACCCTCATAATTATGTCTATATCAACCAACATCTATAGACCTTATGTGTGCGATCCTTTAGGTCCATATCTCACTAGTTAATAACTATATAGACCAAATAACACCTTATTGGTCAACCTTAATTAATTATCCACATCAACATATAGATTAATTTATCAAGGATTGATTTAACCCAATCGATAGGTTGAGTTGCCAGCCCGTTGGGTGCCAAGCTACACTATGTATTATAGGAGATATGGAGTATGTAAGAACTCCTTTATGAAATCTTTCCATCATCGATTACCATGTATGTATAATCCTTCATTCACATGAGACTCATGAATGACTTTGGTTATGGTCAATTGTCAAACCTCAAATTGTCACTCAAGTTAGTATTGATGCCTGTAGGAAATCATCAGGAACTCCTCTAATAATTTGATGTCCCTCGCAAATATCTCACGGATAGGAATATTTAGAACATATGTTTAATGACTAGCGGTCATTGTATTATGATCTCATCATAAATCTCTTAGAATAATTTTAATGCATATGCTCATCGACTTCAATGCAAACATCACACATTATATCATTTCAATGAATATAAACAAGATACATGAAAATATGATTAGCTTATAGGCCACATAATAACCATCACACACTCCAAAGGGGAAAGAGAAGTTGAAGGTCTTAAAAAATTTTAGAGTACGGTTATTGTGATATCCAAGGTATTTGCAACAAAGTGACATCGACATGATTATCAATTGAAAATTTCTAGTAGTAAGATGATTGGAGATGCTTATAAATTGTGTCCATGTCCTATACCCCGAACCAGTCCCCAAATGCCAAAAGATACAATAGAAGGGGTAAGTAATAACTCTAATTGAGAAGAGATAAGAAGAAAAATTAGGTATACTAATGGAAATAGCAGTAAAGATATAGTGGAACTTCCCAAGATGGGAATTGCAGGTTATATGTAAATGCAGAGGAGAAATGTATAGAAAGACATGATAAAAGATGCAACAGGGTGGGTGTACTTGACATGTGGTTCAACACTCTCAAGTCAATGATCCAAGATGTAGGAAAAGATGTGAGAAGAGAGATGGTAATTGAGGTCAAAGTGGAAGCATGAGTGGTAGAGTGCTTAGAAGATCTGCCATATTTGAATCTTTTCTAAATATCATACTCATCATGATTCATCTTTAGAGTAAAAAAGTACAACCTCATTTGAGTAGACCGTGTAATTATTGAACAAGCAAACTAATATTGCTTTTTTAATATCTCCTTGCACCACAAGGATCTTTGACCATGATTTGTTGAATTCTCACAAGGATAATGATAGTTGTTACTACCATTACCAACATCACATTCACATGCACGATTCCTATTCAAACCAAGACTCCTCTCCTTGTTGTCACTGGAAACCACAAAAAAAGATGAAAAAGGTTTCAGCACAAATACAAAGGGTCTCCACGAAGGTCGATTCCAATGTAGGTAAAATGACCTCACTAATTATTGGCCATCAAATTAAAGTATCAAGGGACGGGTATATTTTGCTATGAAATAAAACAACAAGTTCATCCCAACAATAGTATTGTGTAGTAGGGTAAATAGTATAAGGCTAATAGATCTCCAACAATGTAAGAAGAACCCTAAGGCTGTCACAAAGTTCTTGAAGAGTATAAGGGTCATGCTTGAGTTTGAAGATCTTCTTGTGGACCTCAAGCGTACCATAAATTTTTGGTTAAATATAAAAGCATTGTTGATCTTCTTTGTAGTGGGACTTACCTGCTCATATGGGATCCATTTCTTAGATATTTTTCTTCAAATGTGGCATGCTTGAATTATTTTAGAGTTTTCTCTCTATCTCAATTAACCAAGGTTGGACGGTCACCAAATTGATCTAAAAATTTTTGACTCATATTGTGATCTTAGTGAATTAGTATTTTTTAAGAAACCTCTTGGATATACTACTTGGGGGGAGTCAAGAAAATTTTCAATTTCAATCAAGAAATCTGTGGTCTCAAGGAAATTCCAGACCTTTTTTAATTGAGAATTTAACATTTGGTTATAAGTGTTACTCAGTAGATCCCTTTGTTTTCATCGAGCATAATCTTTATTTGTGCATTTTTATTGATGTATATTTTAAAGATTATTTATTAGGAGAAGTGATTGGGATGAATTTATGAAATGACTTAGGTTATATTTTTGAGTTATTGATTCAGCCTTAATTTGTGAGATGACTTAGGTTAGTTTTTTTTAGTTTTGTAAGAGGCTTAGTGAGAAGTTGATTTACTTTAGCATAATTCACTTGGAAATAACTTCTATTGTTCGAATATTGTGCCTATGTATGCACAAAGCTAGAGAAGTTCATTGGACTAGTGCACTTCTCTCTCTTGCCTACTGTAAGAAAGCTCCAAAAAAAAGATCTTGCTTATCAAAGACATACCCGTTTATATATTAAGGTTTACTGTGATGCTTGTTATGTTGAAGATCCTTGTGAGGAAAATTCTACATTTTTATATTATACACATTGTGGTGGTAACCAAGTTAAATGATAGTCCAAGAAGTAGAATGTAGTACTAACAATTGATGACTCACAAAATTTTTGAGATTATCTAAAAAAAATCTGAGAGCTTGGTTTAACCATTTACACTTCATGGAGATGTATTGTGATAATAAAATTTCCATTTTCATCATGAGCACTTTGGCCCTTCATGAGCCCACCATAAATGTTGAGATGGATTATCATTTTATTCAAGATCCTTTTCTTTAAGCAAGTTGGGCATGATGATAAGCATAAATTAGTAGTTGGATCCATTCATCAAAAGATTATATTAATTTGATAATTACTAGTTTAAAAATTTTGAATATCCATCTCTTAGTGAATAACTATGGCATAAACATGATCTTATCATTTAACGCCTAATATGCATTATTTTCCACGATTGGTAGAGTTTTTAGAATAACCAGTGTTAGATATAGCTTATTAGAAGGTGTTAGATATAGCTCATTAGAAGGTGTATTACATTAGCTCTTATAAGAACTGCAAACTTAAGCGTGCTTGAGTGAGAACAATATTAGGATGGGTGACCTCTTGAGTAGTGTTCATCTTCTATCTTGCTCTTAGGATATTAGTTCCACATGGGTTATATTTCTATCTTTGCCTCTTTCTCCTCTATAAATCGAGGCTTGTAATCTCTTCTTTACTTACTCAATACATCTGGGCTTTACCATTGATATGGTATCATAGATTAAATTAAATTCTTTTTTTGTGTTGTTGCTGCTGCTCAATTAAAGCCATCATCGCCACTACTCTACTTTCCCTACTAGCAGCCTAGGAAGGCCAAAGGTATCCCCTCTTCCCTCCTACTTTTTTTCTACTACCCTTATTCGGCTGCCATTGTCACCCTTATTGGGTTGCCATTGCACCCTTCTCAAGTCGTAGTCGCTGCTATTGCCTTTCGAAGCTACTTCTACCATTGTTGTTACCCTCTTCAAGGCTACTACAATTAGGCCTTATTTTTTGGGTTTGATGGTATCTAATGGGTGAGCAGAGTTGTTTGCCTTGCTAGCATTTAGTACTCATGGACAGGATAGGGGTGTAGCTCTAAGGCTACTACTTCTTGTGGTGGACGGCTTGCTGCTAAGGGCAAGCAAACCTTCTCGCCTTCTACTTATTGTGACAAGACCACTCATGCTTTGGAAAAGTATTGGAAGGAGTTTGGGAAGCCTAAAGATGTTCAAGCTATGTTTTCCTCTACTACTTCGAGCTCAACTCCTCTTAGTATATCTACACCACCAATCAGACCAACTATACAAATAACTTTCACCCTAGCAGAATATGACGAATGGAAGAAGATTCAGGCATCCACATCAACTACCAACTCGGCTTCTATTTTAGGTACGCATGCCTTTCTTTCTTCTAGATTGTCATGAGTTATGGACTTGGGTGCTTCAACTCATATGACTGGAACCCCTTCTACCCTCTCCTCCCTTACTCCTACCATTGCATATCCACTTGTATCCATTACAAATGGTCATTCATGCTCTATTAAAGGGTATAGATTGACCAAACCTACTCTCTCCCTTACTTTACATAATATTTTCTATGTTCCTAGGTTTCCCAATAACCTTTTTCTATTGTACCATTACCCGTACACTTAATTGTGGTCCCATTTTCTACCCTTTCCATAGTGTCTTCCAAGACCTTCGTAGCAATCAAAAGATTGGCTTGGGGCATGAGAATGGTCATCAAATCTATGAGATAGTGTCGAACACCCCTAGGCTTGCCTTGTTTTCTAGCTCCTTTGATACTTTTTTCCATTTTGTGGCATCGTAGACTTGGACATCGTAAACTTATGCAAACCTTACCATGGTTATCTTTAATTGATTTTGTGTGCGAGACGTGTTATTCGACATAATTTATTGTGACATTTGGGATCTCTCCCAAGTTCCTTCTTCGTTGGGCCATCTTTATTACATAATATTTGTTGATGATTAAACTCGAGTCATTTAGGTATATCTCATCAAAGACTGAAGAAAATTTCTTGATATTGTTTGCCAATTTATACAAGAAATCATTACCCAACATCCCACCACACCAAAAGTCATTCAAAGTGACAATGTCCTAAAACGCTTCTAAACGACCCTCCAACAATTTTGTGTTGAGCAAGGAATCATTCATCAAACTACTTTCCCTTACACTTCTGCTGGGTTCTGATATCGATAAACTTTCAAAAATTTTATCAAAACATCGAACGCATCGGAAAACATTAAATCGGATATTCAAAACACCAAGCCACCAAGAACAGATGATCCTATCATTCAGTATGAATGAGAAAACATACTTACATGGTTTCCTTAGAGTTCTTAAAGTTATTCAAGTGTCTAGCCTCTAGCGGTATCCACACAATCTCTTGATGGTTGGATCTCCTCTTCAAAGCTCTTCACCAAGAGAGAAAGAGAAGATAGGAGAGAATTCCCACAAGGCTTATATGGGCACCTTGAGTTGTGGTCGTTCTCCCTATATTTATAGACATTTGGTATGGAATTTTTTTTCATTAAAACCCTCATAATTATGTCTATATCAACCAACATCCATAGACCTTATGTGTGTGACCGTCTAGGTTCATATATTTCACTAGTTAATAACTCTATAGACCAAATAACACCTTATTGATCAACCTTAATTAATTATCCACATTCACATATAGATTCATTAATCAAGGATCGATTTAACCCAAACGATAGGTTAAATTGCCAGCCCGTTGAGTGCAAAGCTATACCACGTACTCTAGGAGATATGGAGTATGTAAGAACTCACTTATGAAACCTTCCGTCATCGATTACCATGTATGTATAATCCTTCATCCACATGAGACTCATGAATGACCTAGGGTACGGTCAACTTTCAAACCCTAATCGGTCACTCAAGTTAGTACTGATGCGTGTAGAAAATCCTTGGGAACTCCTTCTCTTATATTTTCACTACTTTGGCCAAGGATTTCATTGCATCTCATTCCTTGCGTCAATCTCCTCAAATACCGAGGGCAGATGATTCTATCTTGATCACACAATCATTTTCATGGACTTCATGTCGTATCTAATTTATGATATTTTAGATATCCCGTGGCTAAGGATTCGTAAGTGATAATCAAAATATGATCATCCATCCATAAGATGTTTTTGGTGCCTCAAGTCAAAGGACCACATACACAATCATGACATGAATCAACCTAATTGACAGTTAAGGACATCATATGAATCAATTCAATGAACTCTTTCTCCAAATAGCACCTACTATCTATCCTTAGTGTCTCCACACCAATGGCTATAGGATCAGCCATACTCATCATATGAGTTGAATTAGATAGTGTTATTCTTTCTAGATAATTTGATGTCCTTCTCAAATATCTCACGAATACGAATGTTCAGAACATATGTTTAAAGACTAGTGATCACTATAGTATGATCTCATCATAATTCACTTAGTCATTGCACATGCTCATGGACTTCATTGCAAACATCACACAAGAATGAAAATGAATAAGTTCATTTCAATTGACATGAACAATATACATGAAAGTGTGATTGGCTTATAGGCCACGTAATATCCATCAACTTCTTCCCAAAATGGTGTTGCAAATTACTTGGGATAACTCACACTTTACTATATGAGATGCATTTTTTACATTATTTGTGGTCTAATGCCATCATAACAACCACTTATCTCTATAATTGGATTCCTCCTTCTCCTTTGGGATGTGCAATTCCCCTTACTCGTCTTTTCCCCAATGCTTCTCTTTTTCCCTTACAACCTCTTGTGTTTGGATGCACTACCTTTGTGAAGGTTATACTCCATCTCTATCTAAACTAGCTCCTCGTGCACTAAAGGGACTATTTGTTGGCTATTTGCACACGCAAAAGGGATATCGTGTCTACTTTGCTCATATGCAGCGTTATATTACTTATGTTGATGTCACCTTCCATGAAAATGTTCTTCATCTACTACTCCTCTCAGAGCCTCTATATCTCCACCCCCTTGGGTTTTGATGGATACTATGTGGCCTATGAGCCAATCACACTTCCATATATCTTGTTTATGTTTATTATATACTAATTTATTCATTGTCATTCTTGTGTGATGTTTGTAATGCAGTTCATGAGCATATGTAATGACTAAGTGAATTATTATAAAATCATAATATAGTAATCACTAGTGTTTAAACATATGTTCTAAACATTCTTATTCGTCAGATGTTCGAGAAGGACATCAAATTATCCGAAAATAATAGCACTATCTAATCCAACTCATACAATCCGTATGGCTGATCGTGTAGCCATCGGTGTAGAGATACTAAGGATAGATACTAGGTGCTCTTTGGAGAAAGAGTTCACTAAACTGATCTATATGAATCCCTGAATGGTATAATACCTAACTGTCAATCAGGTTGATTCATGTCATGGTTGTGTATGTGATCCTTTAACTTGAGATACCAAAGACATCTTGTGGATGGATGATCGTGTTACGATTATGACTTACGAATCCCTAGCAACAGGATCTCTAAAATATCATATATTAGATATGGCATGAAGTTCACAAAGATGATTTTTTTTATCAAGATGGGATCATCTGCCCTCGATTTTTGAAGAGATTGACTAAAGGAATGAGATGTGATGTAATCTTTGGCCAAGGTAGTGGAAATATCAGAGAAGGCGTTCCCAAGGATTTTCTACACGCATCAATACTAACTTGAGTGACCGATTAGGGCTTCAGAGTTGACCATACCCTAAGTCATTCATGTGTGTCGTGTAGATGAAGAATTATACATGCATAGTAATTGATGACAGAAAGAGTCCATAATTGAGTTCTTACTTACTCCATTTCGCATAGAGTATGTGGTGTAGCTTGGCATCCAATGGGCTGGCAACTCAACCTATCGATTGGGTAAAATCGATCCTTGATTAATTAATCTATATGTTGATATGAATAATTCATTAAGGTTGACCAATAAGGTGTTATTTGGTACATCCCAATTATCCCAATTGCTTCATAGCTTCCTAGTTTATAAATAGTAAATTTTTCAAGCTTAAACACACGACGACTTTGAGCCTATCAGTTGTTTTCAAAAAAATCTCATACGAAATGTCTATAAATAGGGAGAGAACAACTATAACTCAACGTGCCCATACAAGCCTTGTGGGAATTCTCTCATTTCTTCTCTTTCTCTCTTGGTTAAGAGCTTTGAAGAGGTGATCCAACCATTAGGAGACTGTGTAGATACCGCTAGAAGCTAGACACTTGAAAAGCTTTAAGAACTCCTTCAAGGATACGATGTAAGTATGTTTTCTCATTCATACTAGATGATAGGATCATTTGTTCTTGGTGGCTTGGTATTTTGAATATCTAATTCAATCTATTATGTTGCATTTAATGTTTTGATCAAAAATTTGAAAGTTTATTGACATGAGAACCCAACAGGCTCCCCTCTATTCCTCCATCCTCCTTGTCGCCTTCTCCAGGGATCTTTATTACACCCTCTACTATGCCTCTTGCCTTGCTTACATCTGATGATTGTCCAACTCCAACAACACCTATGATACATACTCTTGCATCTTCGTCTTGTCTACCCCTCATTGATATGTTTACTCTTTTGTTTATCTCCTTTATGACACCAAACTCTACTCTATCCTCACTTGCCCCCACCACCACACCCCGTGATCCACCTCTTGATGACCTTCATCTTTTCCATTGTTTTACGAAAGGGTACTCGTGCTTGTACCCAATATCCCATATCACACTTTGTTTCCTATTAGTGCCTTTCTCCAACTTACTACACATTTTGCTCTTGTCGTGTCCTCTAAGTCACTACCTCATACGTGTCATGAAGCTCTCCAAGTACTAGAGTAAAAAGAAGCCATGGAACTAGAGTATCGTGCCCTGGTGCATTGTGATACATTGGACTCAGTACCACGCCCTATTGATGCTTACATTGTGGCATGCAAATAGACTTTCACCCTAAAGTACCATTTAGATGACACTATGGCTCATCACAAGGCCCGATTAGTTGCTAGAGGATTCACTCAAGCTCATGGCATTGATTACACTAAGACCTTCTCTATATGCATGAACTCTATACAAATTCTTTTATCTCTTGCCATCAATCTAGATTGGTCTCTTCATTAGTTGGATATCTCCAACATCTTCTTATATGGTGATCTAACATAGCAAGTTTTTATGGAGCAACCACCGAGGTATGTTGCTCAAGGGGAGACTTCCCAAGTATTCCCTCTTTGGCGTGCTATCTATGGGTTGAAACACAGTCCTTGCGTTTGGTTTCTTAAGTTCAGAGGTCTGCTCATGGTTTATGGCTTCAACCCTTGCAAGTTTCAAATGATAGTGATGCGCATGACTACATCAGTCGGCTATGTGGTGCTTGAAATATATGTGGATGACATTCTATTGACAGGTAGCGATGACGCTGGTATCTCTTCTACCAAATCTTATCCCTAGATGCACTTTGCGCTACGTGACTTGTCGACACCACAATATTTCCTTGGGATTGAGTTTCCTTACCTATTAGGTAAGTTAGCATTATCTCGAAGAATCTATGCCTTGATTCTTGGATGTGATGAATCTGTGCGGTCATTGAAAACACACAAAGACGTGTCAAAATAATTTCTAAACTCACCAATTTAAGATTAAAATGAAGAATTAAATAGTATAATGGTGAATAAGGGTCGAATCTATAGAGAATTGAGGTATTTTTTAGATGTTCTTCAAATTCGATCAAATCAAATGAGTTGAGGTAAGAAATTTGGAAATTATTCTCCAAGACAAATCCACCGAATCAAAAATCACTTAATTTAGATCAAGATTTGTGAAGAAATCAAGGAGCAAAAATTTGATAGAAAATTGATCACGAGGAGAGAGAAAATCAAGAAATCTCTAAAGATAATGATGCATGATGAAAGACTGGGAGGAAAACACATAATCTAACTAAAAGTCACGCTTAAAAATGATCCAATTAATCGTCGGATCAATGGCTTTTCATTTCGCAATTTCGAAGACAAAATTTAACATTCAAGAGGCAATTTATCCCTATTATTTTGATCAAATCTTAATTTCAAGCACTCCCTCAATGTAGAAAATCAATCTAGAAGAGGAAGAAATCATGAGATTCAAGGATTGAGATGTCTAAATAATTTGATAGCTCGAAACATCCAAGAATGATTAACATTGTCAAAAAACACGTATATATAGGAAAAATTGGGCGTAACCATTGAATATAGCATTTAATCTTTGATTAACAGCTGAGATACAATGTTAGGATGCGAATCGTCATCATTAAGTCGATTCCATCTATTTCGAAATGGAGTACTCGAATGACGTTGCATCATCACGTAAATGTGGATCGTCATGTAACGCCTGATGTTTGATCTTCATTGAACGCCTGAGATGTTGTCACGCATCCTTGGAAGTCCATCAAGCGCATTTAATCTTAGCCGTTATAACTCCTCAGATGAACCGTTGATATTAAATCATTTTTAAAATAAATCATTGCCCAATCAGATGTCGTCGCGTACCCCCTGACTTAAGTGAAGATCAACGGTTCTGATTAAACACGCAAATCAGATGTTGCCCGTCGTGCCACGTCACCTGTGTAAAAATAAACAAAAATATAGTCCCACATCAGAAAAATAAACACATGTTGATGGGTAGCGTATATCATGAAAATGATGATTAATCCACTAATTACACATGCATGTGCGCGCACACACATACACACACACATGTGCACACATATGTCGTCACGTAGAGACATGTTATTGCCTCTGCCACATCTCCTACCATGTCAACTGATAAAATCGAAATCTGCACAATCATTGAAAACACACAGGTAAGTGTCAACACAAGTTCTAAACTCATCAAATTAAAGTTATAATCATGCATTAAAGAGTATAATGGTGAATAAGGGTTAAATCCACAGAGAATTAAGATATTTTCATGTGTTCTTAAAATTCAATCAAAATCAGACCATGAAATGTTGTGAGAAAGAGAACTCTAAAACGAATCCACGGAATAAAAAATCACTCGATTTGGATGAGGATTCGCGGAGAAATCGATGAGCAAAAATGCGGTAGAATTTCCGAACGCGAAGAGAGAAAAACCAAAAAAATTCTAAAAAGAACATAATCTATGATTCCAAATTGAAAGATAATGATACATGACAAAATATTAGAAGGAAAACCCATAATCAAGAGGTGATTTCTCCCTATTCTCTTGACGAAATCTTGATTTCAAGCACTCTCTGGACGCGGAAATGAGTCTAGAAGAGGAAGAAATCACGAGATTGAAGGACTAAGTTGTCTAAACAATTCGATTTTCTGGAAATATTCAAGAATGCTTTATTTCATTGAAGAACATGTGTATTTGTAGTCTAAATTGGGCGTGGCCACTGGATTTGGCTCTTCATCTTCAATCAACGGCTCATACAAAATGCTTAGATACAAATCATTGCCATGAAGTAGCGTTCGTTCAATCGAAGATAGAGCACTTAGATTCTATCACATCGCGCGTACAGTAGCGTCGCGCGATCGTGTCCGTTCGATCGCGAATCAACGTCTAAGATGTTGCCATGCGTCCACTGAAGACCATCAAGCACATTTAATCTCAGTTTTTATAACTCTTCATTTGAACGATTGAGACTAAAATAACTCTAAAATGAATCGTCACCCAATCAGAGTGTGTTGCGTACCCCCTCACTTAAGTGCAAATCGACGGTTTTGATTAAGTGCACGAATTGATTGCTTCCCATCGTGCCACATCACCTATGAAGATATAAAAAGAAAGATAGTCCCACATGACAAAAATTGATGCAATTTGGTGGGTATATAATGTATGCAAATTAATGGGCGTAGCTTATATCCTGAAAAGGATGATTAGCCCACAAATTACACATACACGCGCACGTGCGCGCACACGTGCACACGTGCGCACGCACATACGCACGCATACGTCACCACGTGGTGTGTACACACGTTGCGACGTGGTGACACTCTGCCATGTCAGCAGCCATGTTAGCGGGCTAGCTAGTTTTTTAATTTTAAAATTGCAAATAAATCCAAAATAAATTCATAACAATTCAGAAAAATTCTAGAAAAATCCATAAAAATTAGAAAATTCATAACTTTCAAAATACAACTCCAAAGTAAATCCATTTTTTTGGATCAGAAATTAAATAATCTATCATTTTAAAAATTTTAGTTGAAGAGATAACAAAAGAATAAATTTTGATTTCAAAAATACACTCATTTCTCTTGGAAAATTAAAAACTTAGAAAAATAAATGAGTATATAAAAAGTATTTTCTCTTATTATTTAACATTAAAACCCAATTATAATCTCAAATATAGATGAGAATAATATACTCTAAAATATATTCTTTACTTATGCATAATTATCCCTAAAATAATACATTTTGATGTTATAACTTAAAATTGCATTAAATGATAGATATACACTTAAAGTATGATAACAAGCATAAGAATGGAATGTTTTATGCCTTAATTTGCATTAATAGGCATGTAATTGTATTTGTAAATTCTTCAAGAGACGAGGCTACTTGGGCGTAAACTAGCTACATCACCCTTGGAAGCACGACCCAAGTTTTGGGATACTAACTCACTATTTTGGCATATGCCAACCGCTATCAGCGTCTATTGGGGAAGCTCATTTATAATGTGTCATTGATGCATTCATTTTCATCATTATAAATGGTTTTTAAAACTTTAATGACATTTTTGCATTCATCATTTCATTCCACTCATATACTCAACTTGTATCTATTTAGTACTAATTTGGTCAAAAAAATAATAAATATTTGCAATCATAAATCATTCTTTTCAATTATTTATACCATGAGACTAACCCCATTTGAATCTTTCAAAGGCAAGTGGTTGAATTCTCACATTTTCTTTGAGTTCTTTGGATGTAAGGACAAAATTACGCAAGTAGGAAAGCATGGATATAAATGACAATAAGTGGGACGAGGAAAACAACTCTCTACTCAATTTGAACACCCATCTAACCATATTTTAATGTCATAAGTGGTAAATGAGGTTTGGATTTGGTAGAGGGATAATCTTAAGGTTATTAGGATGATCCAAAATTGATTTAGAGTGAATATTAGGTTAACCTCCTTATTTTTAAGGAGATTAGACTAAACTTAATTTTTATTAAATGAGACTTTAATTTTTTCTTATGATTTTAGATATTTTAGATGAAAATATAAAGGATTAAATTCTTGATCCAATGAAGAAAATTTTGTGGAAAAAGGAGTTATATTTTATGAGATGTTTAATTTCTAAGTTTAGGGATTTTTTTGGAATTTTTATGTGAATTCTTGAGGGACTTTTCTCTAATTTTTTTAGCATAATTACAAAATACCCTTCTGATTTTTTTAAGTAGAAATTTTTTTAAAAAAAATACTCCTCTAATTTTTTAAGTCAAAATTTATAAAAAAAGCCCCTCTACACTTATAAAGGCTAACACACCTTTTCTCAGTGCAATAAGAGGGTGCCACATGGCACACTCTTATCGCACGATCTCAATCTACAGCTAGGATTTCTCTAAATTAAAATCATGATGATCTAGATGAAGTTTTGTGCTGAAATTTGATGGGTAGCTTCATCTTATAACCCTCTATCTATCCATACCCTTTGATTGAAGAATCGAGCTGGAAAAAAATTATTTTAATGATTAGACTCTTTTACCCCTCTTTACACTCAAACCCTAGGAGCCCACTTATAAAAGCCTTCATTTTCTCTCTCCTTAAGTTTTTTGGCTCTCTCTTAGCATCAGGCTACTAGAAGGAAAGGGATAGGAGGTCAAGGCCCAAGGATGAGCATTGTTTGATGTTCAGTTTTGTTGTGGAGAAGGGAGCAAGCAAGGATTGTGATCATAGTGGATCGAGCATCACCTGGCCTTGGACGGGCACACCAACGGGTTTTGTGCAAAGATCTATAGTAGATTTTGGCTTATAAACATCTTCATATACATTAGTCATTTTTCTTCTTTTCTTTTTCATTTATTTTAGTAGCTTTGACATCATCTCTATGTGCATCTCTCACTTTCACCCTCGTTGTGTGTTTATCCATTGCAACCACCATCTATTCTTCTCATATTTTCATCATATTATCTTTATTTTCATCTCTATTAATCTAATTATCTCATCTCTTTTCTAATTTCTATCTTAATTCTAAGATAAACTCAAAATTATCTCTCATACTCACCTCTATGTGCTCCATTTCAACTCACACATCTTCCTCCGCCCTCTTCTTTCATTTGAACACATAACCTCATTAATTTAACCCCCAATGGATTCAACCCTTGCTAACACTATACTGAGTAATGAACTATATTATATTGCATGAAATCAACGCACAACAACAACGAAAAACACATGCGATCGAGATCATCACTAATCTATCTAATAGTTACTCATCCTGATATTACTTATGTTGTTAGTGTTCTTAGTCAATTCATGCAGGAACCTGCCATGGCGCATTGGGAGGGTGTATTATGAATTCTTGTATATATCAAGCATGCCCTTGTCAAAGGGCTTATATATCAATGTTATGATCATCTTTGTAATGAGGCCTATTTTGATGCTCGATATGTTGGGGACAAAGGAGATCAAAAATCTACTATAGGGTATTGTACATATGTAAGAGGTAATATTGTCACTTGAAATTCTTGAAAACAAAAGGTCATCTCTTGTTCGAGTGCAGAAGCTGAGTATCGAGCTATGGCTGCTACTGCTCGTGAAATGGTATGGCTGCTACTGCTCTTGAAATGGTAATGGCTGCTATTGCTCCTGAAATGGTATGGCTGCAATCTTGTGTACAAGACTTAGGTATCATGACCCCAATGCCTATGCCTATGTATTGTAATAACTAGACAACTATCTGATATGCGTAAAAATATGGTCGTTGAATGCAAAAATTTACGTATAAAAAAATTATACTCAACTCTTCAAATATGATTTTTAAATTAGACCACTATCAAGTTGAGGTCGAATCCATATAGAGGAGGCTTAAAAGATTGAAATCATAAGATTTTTTTATCTTTTAGATTTAGAAAGTGGAAATGATTCATGGAAGGAAGAAGATATTTACGAAAATGAGATAAACCAATCAAATGTTTCCAAACCCCTTTCAAAGATTGAAAATTCTTTATCGATGATAAAAAAAAGTGATTTTAGGGTTTGAATATTAGAAAATGTTGATAAATAGATTAGGAAAATAGAAAATATGGATAGAAGATGATCATAATATAAGTATTCATAATGACACCACATCCAATGATGCTCTCTAATTCAAACATACCTTCGAGAGCCCATACATTTTTCCTGGAGTTGGCATCTTGCCTCCAACACGAAGAATGAAAAGAAAAGAGAAGAAACTCACTAAAAATGATGTTACAAACATACAGAATGATCAATAGATGCCTTCTTTCCTTCTAACTAACCAATGCTAAAAGCATACAATAAACAATGATTTTTTTTTCTTCAGAAGTTAAATCAGCCTCAAGAGATTGGTAGATCTAGAAATGACAATCATGGCCATAAAATTTCAGCCCCTAACTCCATCAGGATTGACGAGACGAAACCGAGAGGTCGTCAATTTGACACGGTCTCGTGTCAAAACTATTTCCGAACTTACCAATTTGATGATTTAATAGTGAATTGAGGGGTATAATGGTAAATAAGGGTCGAAATCCACAAGGAAATAAGGAAATTCTTGATGTTTTCTTCAAAATTGAGCAAATTGGACAATGAATTGAAGATAGAAATTGGGGAAAATGGTAAATTATGAAATAGAACTTCAAATCAATTCCACGGAATCAAGAATCATCGAATTTGGTCTTGATTTTGCGGAGAAATTGAAGATCGAAGTAGGAAGAAATTTTCGGACGAAGAAATCGCGAAATTGACTTAAATTGAACCAAATTAAACTTGAATTCCTAATCTAAATTTGAAATCAAACCTAAAGTGGACGAAAGATTAGCAAAAACCGCTTCCACTAACCACAAATAGCGATCGGATTAACACAATTAACCCGATTAATCGTCAAAAATACCGAAGAACGCGATCGTGAGTTCAAGCGTCGATTTCTACAGAGTCTACACGGCCAAATCTCGATCTCAAATGCTCCGGAGGTGCGGAAATGAGATTAGAACAAGATGCGATCGAGAGACTCGAGAGGGGAGGTGTCTAAACAGATCAATTCCTTTGATTTCCAACTCGAATGGTTTACAAATCGGAAGAACACATCGTTTTATAGTAATTTTGGGCGTAACAGTCCCATCAAAACGATCGACGGTTACGATGAAACGGTCCATCGTGGACCGTTTCAATTAAGTCGCAGCCGTCCGATCTTGATGGATGGTCTGGATGATCGGCGCAGATGGACGTTATAAAACGTGTCATTTTGTCGCCATTGGATCGCGATCCAACGATCACGATACTCCCCGCAAGATTGAATCATGACCGTTATAACACCTTCATTTAAAGCATGTGCATTGATGATCTCCGGTGGACCTTGAGTCCACGCGATCCACGTGCGGATTTGCCATGCGTCGTCGATCCGACGCTTCTCCCTTCACCACGTGTCCTGCACTTAAAAACTGTGTGGGACTTAGTCCCACATGGAAAAAATTAAGGGAAATGAAGCGGTATATAATATGCGATGGTTTAAGACGATTAATAATCTCTTCCGATAAACGGAAGACTACATATATATTATATCCTATAGATAAGTAAATATAAATATGGGTCACATTACCGCGTAGGCGCCGCGTCGGCCTACGTGGCGCTGCCACGTCGCCTTGCATGCCACATCGCATCCATGTGGGTCCCGCGGGGAAATGTCCCCCTTTTTGCCTTTATTTAAATCATTTTAATCTTTTAAAAATCGAAATTAATTTAGAAAAATCTGGAAAAAATCCCTAAAAATAGAAAATTCATAACTTTTAATATATAACTCCAAATTAATCAAAATTTCTTTCATTTGATCCAAAATTTAATTATCTATCATTATAAAAGATAAAAATTGATAAATAATGAGAGTTTTAAATTTTATTTCAAAAATATAATTATTTTTTAAGTATTTTTCTATAAATAAATGTTTATAAATTGATTTCTCTCATTATTTTGGTTCTAAAAATATCTATAATCTCAAGTAAAGATTGGTTATTAATTATTTACCTTTAAATCATCATAGTTAGCCCTAATTTTGAGATTATACTTACTTTTTCATGAAATGATAGAAAAATACATATAAGTATGATAACATGCATGGAAGTGAAATCATTTATGCTTTAATATGCATCAATAATCATATTTTATCATGTTAATCTAGCATGTTATCAAGGATCGTTGGATATCAAGCCTTTATTTTAGAGCAATTTGGACCATTTATTTAACTCTCTCTCTCTCCTCAAATCATGTCAATCCACTTGCTCCTAGAAGATCAAACTTCACTGAAATACAAAAAAATTATGTTAAATGCCCCTTACCTCTCTCCTCTCTCCTCTTTCCTCAGTCCTCTCTCCTCTCTCCTCTTTACTCTCTCCTCTCTCTTCTCTTCTCTCTTCTCTTCTCTCTCCTCTCTCTTGCAATGGCGAGGAGCACAGATGAGAACGACATGGTGTGCAAGAGGGAGCACAAATAGAAAAGAAAGAGAGAGCGAAATGGAGAAGGAATGGAGATGAAGACGCGAGAGGGAGATGGGAGAGAAACGGTGAAGGCGGAAGAGAAATGGGAGCTGAGAAGGCAGAAAAGAATTCTCCTCCTCCTCCCCTTTACGCACGTACGCTTAGGATAGAAAGAAAAGAATGAGAGGGGAGACAAGAGAGCATGGAGGAGGAGCGGAGAAAACACGCACGCGCCTCTCTCTCATTAGAGAGGTGATAACACGCATTTTATACATGAATTTACATGATTATTAATGCAAATAAAGGCATTAATTATTCCAAATGTATGCATGTTATCATATTTTAAGTATATTTCTATCATTTTATATAATTTCATGTTATGATCTAAAAATACATCAATTTATGGATTATTATACATAATTGAAACAATATGATTTTAATCCTAATTATATTTGAGATCATAACTACGTTTACATGATTAAAGTATAAGAGAAAAGATCTTTATTTATATTCATGTAGTTTTCTAAAGTTATTTTAGAAGATACATGAATGTATTTATTTAATTATAATTCATTCTCTTGTCATTTTAATATTTTGACTTTTTATAATGATAGATTATTCAATTTCTGATTCAACAAAATAAATTTGAATTAATTTGGAATTGTATTTTAAAAGTTATGATTTTTACAATTTTTAGGAATTTTCTGGAATTATTCTGAATTTAAATTAATTAAAAAGAATTAAAAAGGGGTTTTATATTACTGGCGGAGTGAAGCCACGTGGAGACGCGCAATTGTGTGTCTGTGTGACATGTGACACAAGTGTGTGCGTGTGTGTGTGTGTGTGACGTGTGTGCGTGACACGCATGTGTGTGCGTGACACGTGCACGGAATTTATAAATGGGTTAGGAGCATCCCTAATTGGATTTAAGCTAACCGATAAAGTCCGTGGAGCTTGTAAACCCGATAAATTTCTTCTATTTATCCAGTGTGGGACTATTCTTTTTTATTTTGTATTTCAGGTGACGTGGCGATGTTTAAGATGTTCGATCGTGTGATTTAATCACGCGTGTTGGATGTCACTTACTCAAGGGGTACGTGGCAGCACCTTAAGAGGCACCGATTCGATTAAATGGACTTTAATCGAAGCCGTCCATCAACCAAGTTATAACGGTCGTGATTAATCGCGATCCGTGGACCTTCCGATTGATCGAGACCGCCCGATGAAGATCCAACGGATGGATCGAAATGACGGGTCTCTTCACACGCACGACTTGGATGCATCCTAACGCTCCATCGGCGATCGGACGGATGTGACTTAATCGCACCGATTCACCAAACGACGCGTCATCTGGACCATTGATCACGATGAATCGTTAGATCTGACGATTACGCCCAATTCTTCTGTAAATCCAAATTTTCTTCATGACGGAAGCTTATCCTTGGATTTTCGAGTGAAATCGTACTGTCTATACACCACAATCTGAGAGTATTTTGATTTCTTTACCTTCTCGACATGTTTCCGCGTCCAAGGAGTGTTTGAAATCAGAAATTGATCGAGGGAGTAAGGAGAAATCACATCTTGAATGCCAGCTTTCGTCTTCAAAATCGCGGAATAAAAAGCCATAAATCCGGCGATTAATTGGATAATTTCGAGCACGACTTTGGGTTAGATTGCGTGTTTTCATCTTAATATTTTGTCATTAGATTTACATTTTGAATCCTAGATTAAGTTTAATTTCAGTTTAATTTCAGTTTTAAATCAATTTCATGATCGAATTTTCTCTCATTTTCAAACTTCGATTACTCCGCGAATTCTAATTCAAATCACTCGATTTTTGATTTCGTGGATTTCGCAATTGATTTATCTTTCTTAATATTATAAATTTCCTAATTTCTAAACTCAATTCGTCGTCTGATTTGATTGAATTTTCAAAGGTATCTCTCAAATTTCCCTAATTCCCCGTGGATTCGACCCTTATTTACCATTATACCCTTCACATCGTGAATTAATCTTTAAATTGGTAAGTTTGAACTTTTTTTGACACGACGTCATGTGTATTCAATGACTATACGACATCAGCTCGTCAAGAGGGTGAGGTGCGTCTCTTCGCGCGGCAAAAAATCAACTTCGTCATGAGAGAGGGAGAAAGAGAGAGCGAGTGTGGGAGGACGAAAGGTTGTCCCTTAGAAGATCTTGCACTCACACGTGCACGAGAGAGCAAGAGGTAAGTGGAGAAAGAGATTCGGGGGAGAATTTCCCCCCTTACTCTTGGACGAACACACGCGCGATAAGAGAGAGGAGAGGGAAGTGGAGGAGGAGAAGATGGAAAAGAAGATTTTCCTCCTTCCTCCCTCCCCTTACGCACGCACACACGTGCCTAAAAGAGACAAGACAAGAGGAAGAAGAGGGGGATAAATTATCTCCCCCTCACACGGGCATGCACGCACGTGCAAGGAGACAAGAGAGGATTGGGAGAGCGAATCTCTCGTCGCAACAAAAATCTCTATCGCAGGAGAGAGAGAGAGAGAGAGAGAGAGAGAGAAAGAAATAGAGAGAGAGTGACATGGAAAAGGATTCTCTCTCCTCTTTTTTTAATTTTATTTTCTTTAAAGAATTCATTTTTTAATGATTTTAATTTATAAAAATTCCCATAAAATTCTAAAAATATCTAGAAAAAATGTTAATTTGTTATATAAATATATATATTCTTGATGAATCAATGTCATTAAAATGCTCATAAAATTTTAATAATTTATTAAACATCATAAATATCATCTAGAATATAAAAATTATCATTTTAGTCATTTTAAATCATAATAACATGAATTTATGATAATACTTTTAATAAGAGCTGCATAAAATGCATGATATTAATGCATAAAATTGCATGTTATCACTATCTTTATTGATAGAAACCTTGCCTTTCACAAAAGAACCAAACATATTGAGATCGATTGTCACTCTATTTCGTAACAAGGTATTTGATTGGAATTATTTCTACACCACATGTGTCATCATTGGACCAGCTCACCGACATCTTCTCGAAGAGCATTATTGGCATGTCGTATGACTACAAAGGGTCGAAGATAGGTATATTTGATTTATATAGTCCAGTGATAACATGCCATTTATACACGAATTTACATGATTATTAATGCAAATAAAGGCATTAATTATTCCAAATATATGCATGTTATCATATTTTAAGTATATTTCTATCATTTTGTATCATTTCATGTTATGATCTAAAAATACATCAATTTATGGATTATTATACATAATTAAAACATTATGATGTTTAATCCTAATTATATTTAAGATCATGATCATGTTTTAATGATGAAAATAATAGAGAAAAGATCTTTATTAACATTTATGTATTTTTATAAAGTTAGTTTATAAGATACATGAATGTATTAATTTAATTAATATTTATTCTCTTATTATTTTAATAATTTGACTTTTTATAATGATAGATTATTCAATTTCCGATCCAATAAAACAAATTTGAATTAATTTGGAGTCGTATTTTGAAAGTTATGATTTTTACAATTTTTGAGAATTTTTTGGAATTTTTCTGATTTTAATTAACTTTACTTTTCGATTTTTCAATTAATTAAAACATTAAAAAATGGCAAAAAGGGTGCATTTATCGCGCGAGCCCACGTGGATGGGACGTGGCACTTAGAGCCACGCGGACCCGCGCGAGTGCCTACGTGGCACTGAGGTGACATTTATACATATTTTTTTATTACATATCGTTATAGTACTTATAAGCATTCCATAGAGGAATATCGCTAACTGTTATAACCATCGCACCTTTATACCCTGAGCGTCCTTCTTGTTTTTCTCCATGTGGGACAATGTTCCCTGCGTTTCGTTTGATTGCAGGACGCGTGGCGTGACGTGGAGCGTTGGATCGTAAGTGCGATGAACGGTGCGCGTAGATGCGGTGGACGCGAGGTCCACCCGATCTTCAAATCACGCACGTGGTTAAAAAGGAACTTAAGTGAATTGATCCGAAACCGTCCATCAAAGGAGTTATAACGGTCGACATTCAACGCATCCGATGGATCTCCGATTAAATCAAGATCGTTGGATGAAGATCCAACAGGCGATCGAAAGCGAAGCGCCTTCTCACAAGATCGACGTGGACTCACATCAACCCTCCATCGCCGATAGAACGACCATCGATTAGAGGCACCCGATTCATCAACGGACGCTTCATCGCGACCATCGATCGCGATGAACCGTTCATCGGATGGTTATGCCCAATTTCGTCTTTTAAATAGACTGTTCTTCGCGAACGGAAGCTTTAGCCCTTAAATTTTTGAGAAATTCGAAACTGTCCAGACACCCAATTCGAGTGCCATTTGATTTCTCCATGTTCTTGACTCGTTTCCGCGTCCAAGGAGTGCTTGAAATCAGATTTTGATTGATAGATCGAGGAGAAATCACATCTTGAACTTCAATTTCAGTCTTTGAAAATGTGGAATGAAAAGCCCATGTATCCGGCAATTAATTGGATCATTTCGAAGGCTAATTTGGGTTAGATTGCGTGTTTTCATCTTAATCTTTCATTATTTAGTGTTAATTTTACATTTTGAATCGTATATTAAGTTTAATTTCAGTTTAACTTTGATTTTAAATCAATTTCGCGATACGAATTTTCTTCTATCTTCAAACTTCGATTACTCCGCGAAATTCTTATCCAAATCACTTGATTTTTGATTTATGTGGATTCGCAATTGAGTTCTCTTTCTTATTATCATAAATCTCCCAAATTTCTAATCTCAATTCGTCGTCCGATTTGATCAAATTTCAAAGATATCTCTCAAATTTCCCTAATTCTCCGTGGATTCAACCCTTATTTACCATTATACCCTTTAATTAAATTAATTAATCATAAATTGGTAAGTTTAGGACTTTGTTTTGACACTATATCATGTGTATTCAATGACCATACGAATTAGTCTTGTCATCAGCTAAGCGAAGTGTTAGATATCTCTTATTAAAAGCTATTAGATATAGCTCATTAGAAGGTGTATTGCACTAGCTCTTATAAGAACTCCAAAGGTAAGTGCGCTTGAGTGATAGCAATATTAGGATGGGTGATCTCTCGGGTTGTGCTCAAATATTATCTTGCTCTTAGGATATTAGCCCACACGGGTTATATTTCTATATTTATCTCTTTCTCCTCTATAAATAGAGGCTTATAATTTCTTCTTTAATCACTCAATGCAATTGGGCTTTACCATTCACAACCATAATTAATTTCTTTGAAGTTGGTTTTTGAAGCTCTCAAATTTTCTTCGAGATTATTTTTATGCAAGGGTTATTTGAATTTATAAGAGATTTTGGAGTGGAATAGAGGGGAATAAGTAAGTTAAAGAGGCCTCATCCGAAGTAGAAGGCCCATCTCAAACAAGCCTAAGAGGGTGGCACCCACTTGGTTAGTCGACAAGGGCCACAAGAAATTGAGAATGCTGAGATTTGAGTCTTATATCTTGGGGCTCCATCCTAAAGTAAATAAGAGGATGATGGAGAATTATCTCAACACATGAACACAAGGGTTCCAAGTGAACCTAGGTATGAACTAAGGAAGAGAAATCATTCTCAACAGCAACAAAAATACTATACTCCTCCTTATCCACAAGTTTGAGAAATTATCCATTCATGAAATGAATGAAGAAAGCCTCTCTAAAACATTGAAAGAGAGTGTAGATCCAAAGGGAATTATCTTTCCTCCTCGTCCATTTACATATTGATCCAGAGATTGACTTGGTCAAAAGAAATTAAACCGTCATCCTTAGATACTTAGAATTCTTTGAATAGACCAAGTCAACCACCCATACCTAGGTGTAGGTTCCTTAATTTCCAAACCATATCCACTATATCATAGGTACCTTGTATAATTATAATTATTCATCTCAAGAAAATCAGTAGGAACCTCTCTGTTATTAAACTCCCTTCTTTGTTTGGAAACCACCTATAGATGGAAATTTTAGAAGAGATCTATATACTATTACTTAAGGAAGAAGTGTCTTTGGATTCTACCTCAAGACAAAGCCTTGGCATGAGTAAAATCATGCATTTACATGTCGATAATCAGCATGGAGGATCTGCCATTAAAGAAGACAGTCAAGAAGATCATTTTCCCCACTCTCCTATCCAAGCAAGAACCTCACAGTTAAAGAGGAAGATGAAGATTTGGTTTGTTATCTACTAATGACCCTTCAAGACAATCACCATAACTACCCTGATCATCACAAGATTAGTGAGATCCCCCATCTTAGTCATCAGCCATCATGAGACCAATGAAGACATATCAAGCTAATTGTGAAGGTGATGTAGGATATTTCAAGGTGAGGATATGTAATGAAATTATCTATGAAATAATCCTACAATAGAATGAGGATCTATGAATGATATCAAGGGTTTTAAATAGATAATAAAGAGGAATAGATGTTAGATATGGTAGTATTTTGTATGGATAAATGATAATGAGGTAATTAGATTATGATGAGAAGTTAGATAAAAGAGAAGAGAATATTTGGAGAATATAACTAGATAATGAGGAAATTTGGGATAAGATTATAGAATAGAATAATAGAGAATGGAGGATGTGTAAAGACTAATAAAATAGCGATTATATATAATATATTAATAAGTAGGGATGATAGAAGGGATGATAAAAGAGAGAATAGGGAGGTAGAAGCGGTGAGAAGACGGTAATATATTTTATAATGTAGAGGACAGAGAGTGGGTGAAAGAGCGACGGAGAATGACAGGGTGACGGGGAAGATTAGAGGGGAACGGAGAGTCTAATGTGGACTTATAGATTTATGAATGAACTATTATTACCGTGAAGAGAGAAAAGGATGATTACCTGATCGAGACAGGAAAAGCGATGCTCCCGAATTGCTCCACTGATGCAGATATTCCTCGAGTTAACCTCTGACGGTAAATGATTGAAAGAGACAGAATGGGGGGAGAAAAGAAAGGAAGGTAGAACGCGGAGAAGGCATGCGGAAGGGGAAAAGAGGAGACACGGGAAGATACGATGAACACAAAGGGGTAAAAGTAACCAAATAGTAACCAAATTTTTCATTCAAAAACAACTATGTTTCGTCTCTTACATTTTCTCTTTTATAGGGTGAGGAGAAAGAAGTTACGTTGAACCGACGCGTCGCGGTAGTTATCAGTCGCATATGAATATTCATGATATGTTCTGGGAGGCTTACTATCTTCGTGACATTGTAGGGCGATGTTTGTGGACCGGATCAGTTTTGACATGCTCTTTTAATCTCTTATCGCGCAGGCGTCCAATATCCGTAAAAGATAGTTGTCGGTAGTCGTAGAGAGGCGATGTCGGATCGAGTCAAAGGTTTCCTGAAGCTCTTTAGTCATCAGTGCGTCTTGTTGTTTCAGCCATAAGAGTTACATATTGACGTCGTTTTTTGATTTCGCGAGTTTGTGGTTGACGTTGACTTATGTCATCAATTCTTCATCAAAAATTTCATGCGCGATTCCGGCGTGAGAAGTGCGGATAAGCTCGCACAGAAGGTGTCGCCCAGGCTGGTAAGGCAGGAACTCCATTTGCCGTTAATTATGATAAGAAGAGAAAATGGTGGCGTGATACGATAGATATCAACTGAACGGCCTTCTTCTTGGGGAGCGTCGACGGTCGGATACCGGGAATACTTGTTGACTTCTACCGGTCTTCTGCTCCTTTTCTGTTGGCGACGAGTTTCCGGAAAACCGTTTCTTCCTCTGTTGCCGCGATCTTGATATTTATAGTCTGCTTTTCAATTTAATTTCTTTGTGTTTTGTGATGGTCAATGACGCGGAAATTGTTTAGATATTGCTGTCGTGGCTGAGGGTACTCAAGGTGAAAGCTTCTTTAAGCTATTACAGCTTGAGGAAATCGTGGCTTTGCTATTCTCCACTTATGATGTGTGACTTCACGTGGATCCACTGTCTTTCTTTGTGGACAGTGATGTGTTTTCAACACTCTCTTGAGGGATACGAGGAGATACATAGTCCTATTGACCCCAAGATAGTCTTGGAGGTCTTGATTAGTTGGGAGGACGATTCTTGAATAAATATCAGATTAGATGTCCACTTCGGGGGAAGTCTTTTGTCATTTTTATGGTCTTCAGTGTTCACCTTCACCCTTCATCATGAAGGTATTGTTAAAATGGGAGATAGTGAGGATTTCTTCTTGTGATTCTCTTCATTGATGATAGATTTCTTCAGTATAAGTATCAACATTGGGATATTGAATGAATTGTGAGCTTGAAAATAATAGGATGACTGTCCTTTAACTGATTTGTCAACCTCTTCATTAACTGTAGGTCTTGCTTCAAATGGAAAGTAATGGTGAGAATGACCTTCTTGGCTATCTTCCTTTAATGGTAGATTTCTTGACCTTGGAATTCTTCAATTATGAGGCATCTTCAATGTTTAATCTTGACTGTTTTCTTTGATAGCAGAGGCTTCATGCTGACTACCATAACATGAGTGCATGGTTTGCTCAAGTAAAGGTTTGTCTTGAGAGGGAATTTGAAGACAAATCTTCCATGAGTAAAATTATATAGATCTCTCTTACAAATTCTAACTAAGGGTGGTTTTCAAAGAAAGAAGTAATATATTACAATGGTGTTCCTATTGATGTTTGTTGAGATCATTATTCATAACTATACAAGGTACCTATGATATCATGGATAGGGTTTGGAAATTAAGGACCCTATATCAAGGTAAGATGGTGGTTGACTTGGTCCATTCAAGGGATTCTAAGTATCTAAGGATAAGGTTTAAATTTTTTTGACCAAGTCAATCTTTAGATCAGTGTATAATAGGGAAAGGAGGGAAGATAATTCCCTTAAGATCTACACTCTCTTTCAATTATTTAGAGAGGATTTCTTCATTTACTTAATGGATGGTGAGTTTCTCAAACTCATAAGTAAGGAGGAGTATAGGTTCACTTAGAACCCCTGTGTTCATGTTTTGAAATAATTCTCCATCAGAAGGGCATAAAAGAAGCTTCATGCAAGGAGGGCTAACTCCCACGTGATCAACCCCTCTACGGCTGAGGAACTTGGTCAGATCACTTCTAATTGATCATAGATGAGACCAAAGACTTCTACTTGAAGATGAGATATTCCACTATCTTGAAGACTATGACGACAGCTAATGCCTGAACAAAGTTTGTATGAAGCACATGCAACTTAAAAGAAGATTATTCATCACTGTCATGCGAGCACAGAAGAAGAAAGTGCTCGAAAGACTTGAAGAAAAGAGGAGGCTTGTCAACACTATCACTGCCCCTTACCTTGGTGATCCGCGAGAAAGGATAGAAGCTGAGTCATATCCCGTCGAGTTCTCCTCACCAAAGAACGAGACTAGTTATCCTTACTGACCACTACTACTAAAGCTTATACAACAGGACATCGGGATAGTTCGGACACGCTCGAATCGTCGATTACATCCAATCAATGCCACGATCTTAATGAGCGCCCCGTGGGATCAAGCTTCACACACGAAAATCTCACGACTACGATTCACTCACTAAAGATCATCTGCGTCGCCTACTGATCAAAGCAAGGACTTCAAACGATGAAAGGTCAAGCCAACCCCGTCACCCACGTAACGCGAAACGATATCACTAATCCTCTCGACAATAATTTGAGAATTCCAAAGAAGACTCTCGATGATATCTCGTCGATATTTTTGGCAATTACTCCACGATCAGAACTTCATCCTGGCTGACATCCAAAGGAAAACCCAGTCAATCTAGCCGATTCTGCAACCGATGACCGCATCACTGACCAAAGGGAGCCACCTCTCAGTCAACGGCCGTCACGGGATCCACGTAAAGAAGTAAAGAAACTACCACGACTTGCGTAACTTCTAATACGTAGACAACTGCCACGACGCGTCTCCTCATTTCAACACTCTTCTCTTCCTCCTTTAAGAGGACTGGTGTAAATCGATGAACGTAGTTGTTGTTTATTGATGAATGAATTATTTTCCTTTGAAAACATTCTGTGTTCTTTTGCTTTCCCGTCCCTCTCCCGCAACCTCTCTCTCCGAATTTCTATCTTCCTTTCTTTTCTCCCTCCCGTTCTGTCTCTTTCAACCATTACCTGTCAAAGGATAACTGAGGAATACTAATTGTCATCTGGCGATTCAGGAGCATCATCTTCACGTCAAATTCAGGTATCGTCCTCTCCCATTTCACCGTGAATGATAGTTCCTTCAATAAATCCATAAGTCTAACCTTATTCATCTTCATATCTATCCTCTCTCTTATCACTACTATCCGAAATTATTCTATAACAGATAACCCCAATCATCATTCTATCACCTCTTAATATTCCTATCATTATATGTATTCTTCTCCCCATAAATCGAAATACTATTTCATCTATTCTTCTTCTCATCATATTCTCGATCGTTACCATTATCATCACATTCCCTTAACCGCATTATCCTCTTCCTATATTCACTAATCTATACCTTAAACCTTCGTATTATCTTCTCTAAATCTTCTCTACATTATAGAATTATCATAAGAATCTATCTTATTCATTAAATAATTATATAATATCTTCTCATCAAATCTCTTCTCTTCAAATACATCTTATCATCTTTACTATTATCATCATCTCTCCTGATATTTTCCAAATTCTCCTCTAAAAAATCCTCTCTGAATTATACACCTATTCCTCACTGATATCATTCATAGGTCCTTCATAAGTTTGTAGGATTATTACATATTTAAATATCAGTAGATATTCACATTTATTTCACTCACTTCTCCTTCACATCTCCATCATTACATCATGATATTCATACATATCATCGTTTCTAAAATATCCTACATCAAAGGATATCTCAGTAAAAGTGGCACCATCTAACCATGCATTTTCATGCAAGAAATTGCATCAAATCTCTGCCATCTATCTTGGATCATCACTTCCATCCAACTTGTCCAATGGAGGACAGTTTCCCCCATTGGAATAAGAGATTTATTCCCCAATTTTGAAGTTGATTTTTGGCTCTCTATCTTGTAGTGGGTATCTAAAGGAAAATAAGATAAATCAAGGCCCAATTTTTTGCATGATGGTTTTCAAACCTCATCATGGAGATAAATTAAATGTGTGTTCAAGATTCATAAAGAATCCAACATCACTCAACCTATGAATTGCATTGATAACATGTAATTTATACATGAATTTACATGATTAATAATACAATTTAAGGCATTAAATATTCTATTTAAATACATGTTATCATATTTTGAGTGTATTTCTATCATTTTATGTAATTCTAGGTTATGATCTAAAAATATGTCATTTTATGGATGATTGCGCATAATTAAATAATGTAATGCTAATCCTATTTATATTTGAGATCATAATTATATTTTCATGATTAAATAATAAGAGAAAATATTTTTATTTACACTCATGTATTTTTCTAAATTTATTTTCTAAGAAGGATGAGTGTATTTTTGAAATTAAAATTTATTCTCTTGTTATTTAAATATTTTGACTTTCCATAATGATAGATAATTCAATTTCTAATCTGACAAAAAAATTGGAATTAAGAATTTTTTAGGAATTTTTTAGAATTTTTCTAAATTTATTTAAAGCTATTTTTTATTTTTTAAAAGAATTAAAAGAATAAAAAAATAATTTATATTTCTCGAGCTGACATGGCAGGACGTCGACATATGGCAACGCGCGTAGACGTCACTTGGCGGCGTCTATGTGTGACACTTGTGCGCGTGTGTGCGCGTATGTGCGTACATGTGCGCGTGTGACAGTGATTAGTGGGCTAAGCATCCGCTAAGGGCTTTACGCTAACATATTAATATCTTGTATGTTATATACACGTCAAATTGCAATAATTTATACAATGTGGAACTATTTTGTTTTGTTTTAAATTTTCAGGTGGCGTGGCGCAACAAGAAGCGTTTGATCGCGCCGTTTAATCGCGATCGTTAAATTTCACTTACTCGTGAGGGTACGTGGTGACATCTGATTAGGCGAAGATTCAATTTAAAGTGATTTAATGTCAGCCATTCATATGGAGAGTTATAAAGGTTGAGATTAAATGTACTCGATGGACATGTGGACTCATCGCGATCACCAAAGGAAGATCAAATGGTAAACATCAAACAATGCCTCTTCATCACGCACGACGTGTCAAAATCTGGACGCTTCATCGTAGATCGAACGGATGCGACTTAAAGATGATGATTCACGAATTAAAGTTCAATCTAAGCCATTGATTAAAGATGAAACAAAGCATCCAACGGTCATGCCCAAATTTTCCTATAAAATCGAAATGTTCTTCAGCGAAAAACATGTTCTTAGATTTTCGAGCAAATTGAACTATTTAGACACCAAAATCTAAGAATCATTTGACTTCTAATTCTTCTAGACTTGTTTCCATATCCGAAGAGTGTTTGAAATCAAGAATTGGCTCGGAGAATCGGAAGAAATCACATCTTGAATGTCGAACTTTGTTTTCAAGATTGTGGAATGAAAAGCCTTGAATCCGGTGACTCATTGGATCATTTTGAGCGCGACTCCGGGTCAGATTGTGTGTTTTCATCCTAATCTATCTTCTTTTAGCATTAGATTTACATCTTCAATCGTAGATTAGTTTAATTTTAGATTTAATTTCAGTTTTCATCTATTTTCGCGATCAAATTTCTTTCTCCATTTCAAATCTCGATTTCTCCGGGAATTCTAATCCAAGTTCAGTGACTCTTTGATTCCATGGTTTCATATTGGAGTTATCATTTCTTAATATACTAAAATCCATAATTTCTCACCCCAATTCATTGTCCGATTTTATCAAATTTCAAAGATATCTTAAAATTTCCATTATTTCTCCGTGGATTCGACCCTTATTTCCAACTATACTTTTCAATTAGTGAGTTAATCTTTAATTTGGTGAGTTTGGAAACATTTTTTTGACACAAGATTGTGTGTATTCAACAACTACGCAAAATTGCTTCATCAGGCATCAAGCAAGTTCTATGTGAGATTGGGGTCTGGAAGCATGTGGTTAACTCTCCATTAGTAGGGTTCTAATAATCTTTTCAATCAATTTCTTGTTAGTGTCTTTGCATCTTCCAGTTTCTCTCTTAAAACCAAAGTTTCTTCTTCTCTTCTCCTACATATCTTCACACCCTTAGGGAGTTTGTGAAAATTCCCTTAAGGTGATCTTATAAAAACATAACTAAAACTCATAAAAATCACATCTACATGCATAGATATACCTACATTTGCCACAAATTTCATAAAACACTTCTTTGTCCTTAGACACAAAACCCATCTAGAGACTGGTTTTATGTTCTCCATCCCATATACACGTATGTCTTTCCCCCCCATAAGTTCGTTTAATCTCATTACCTATGCCCTCTATAAGTTGACCCTTAACTTCAATTCACAACAACAATCTATTAAACATATACATTGATCTTCATCTATTCTCTAACTTGAGGGGAAGTGATGAGATATGTTTTTGAGTAATTATCTTCATCATATTTTGGTTTTTGGACCTTATTTTTGCAACTCTTGTTGGTTCAAAATATATGGGCCCACTTATCCCTTTACGTAGGACTCTCTCTCCTCCCCTACAAGAGTTAGACCCTCCCTTTGTCTCATATTATTCTTAATGTCTCTTGATCTAGTGGACCACCTATAGCTCAAGCCTCTTCTCTCAGCCCAGAAACAACATATGCTTAAATAGAATCAAATTTTGTAGTTCAAGAAAAATCATATCATTTAGACTATGTTGAAGGCAGAGTCGTTGCATATTTAAGTCCACGAGATTTAATATTCATAAGCTGGAAAAAATGACTTGAGTAAGATACTTGGGATTTATAGCTTTCTAGGTTGATCCACAAAGGATTCTAGGGCAAGAGGATATCAATTTAAAAGATGAGAAAGAGGAAATAGAGGAGATTTCTGATCAATTTTCAAAGCTAATTCTACGAGAGAAGAGTTTCAACTAGTTCAAAGTCATTATAAAATTCCTATGGATATAAGAATTAAAGAAAGCGTTGAACATGAGAGAGGGAATCTAGGATTTAATAAGTAACTTCAGTAATGATTTGTGAGTAAACTATAAAATTTAGTTAATAAAGAGGGTGAAGTTGATCAGAATTTAGAATGACAAAGAGGAAAAGGAAGAGATGTAAAGGAGACAAAATATAAGAGGTCTAAAAGAAACAAAATGGAAGGAGAGAGAAATAAAAATATTAGAGGGAAGGGGAAAAAAATTAGAGAAGAAAGAAAGAGCAAGAGAAAGAGAGAGGGAGAGCTAGAGAGAGAAATCATAAGAGAGAGAGTTTGAGATAAAGAACTCAAGAGAAAGCAAGAGAGGGATTGAGAGAGACATTGAGTGAAGGAATCAAGAGAAAGCAAAGAGAGGGAGTGAGGGAGGGAAATCTTGCAATAGAATGAGTTCGAGAGCAAGGAAGAGAAATCAAGAGAGGAGAGTGATATCCATAAAAATACAATCGTTGAATGCACAAATTTACGTATCGAAAAATTTATACTCAACTCTTCAAATATAATTTTTAAATTTAGATCAATGGTGAGTGGAGGTCAAAGTCCACAATAAGGAAGGTTAAGAGACTGAAATCAAGAGATTTTTTTGGTGTTATTAGATAAATTAAGTGCATATAATGGATGAAAGGAAGAAGATGTATATAAGAGACAAATGAACCGATCAAATGCTTCCATACTCCTTTCGAATATTGAAAACCCCTTATCGATGGTGAGAAAGTGATTTTTAGGGTTTGTAAATATGAAAATATGGATAAAAAGATAAATAAAATAGAAAAGATGGACAAAATATGATTCTAATCTAAGAATTCATGATGAAAACACATCTAGTGATGCTCTCTGATCAAAACATTTTTCGAGAGCCTGTACATTTTTCCTAGACTTGGCATCTTGAATCCAACATGAAGAATGAAAATAAAAGAGAATAAAATCACTAAAAATGATATTCCATACATGAAGAATGATCAATCATTGTTTTCTTTCCTTGTAGCTAGCCAATGCTAGAAGGATACAATGAAACATTAAGAACCCTATTTATTTCTCCTCAAAACTTAAATCAGCCCAAAGGATTCATAGAACTTGAAATTACAATCATGCCCATAAAATTTCAGCCCCTAACTCCATCTAGGATCGCAAGATATCAAGCTTTTAATTTCGATGAATCACGACCATTGATCTACATCTCTCACTGATGAGGAGCGCGGATGTGAGAGAGGGAGAGTAGAGAGTGGAGAGATACACGGGAGGAACGAGAAGAGAAAAAGCAAAAGAAGCAGAAGAGCACAGATGTGTTTGCTCATGCACGCGCGTAATTAGAAGGCAATGGAGAGAGAAGAGAGATATATGAAGAGAGGAGAAGAACACAACGAAGAGAGAGATGAAGAGATGAAAAGATACGAGACAGAAATTCTATCGCATGCAAGAGAGAGAGATGAAGACGATGAAAGCGAGAGGAGAGACCCTCTTTCCATCATGATTTTCCTATCTATGTCACGAGAGAGAGGTGACGATAGGGGTAGAGAGAGAGCAAGCGGATGGACGGGAGAGGATTAGGAAGGAATTTTCCTCCTCCCCCTTACACGTGCACACGCATGCATGCAGGAGAGGAGGAAGAAAGGAAGATGTGTTCGCGGCGGAAATCATTTTTGTTGCACGAGAGAGGGTGAGACGGAGAATGTGGAAGAGAGGGAGAAAGAAAGTGGAGAAGAAGAAAAGAACGAGGAGACGTTGTGCGAGAGAGAGAACATGATTTTGCCTCTCTCTCACGAGAGAAGGTTTTGCGAGAGAGAGAGAGAGAGAGAGAGAGAGAAGGAGAAGAGGAGGGAAGAAGAGGACGAATCTCCCCCTGCCCATAGAGTTATACTCACACGCGTGCATGCGGGAGAGTAAGGGGGAGAGATGGTCCTCTCCTCAGGCATTGTCCCTCTCTTTTTGTTGAGGAGGGGAGAGGAAGAGACACGAGAGCGGGAGAGAAAGAGAGCGATCGGAAGAGAGAGAAATTGAGAGAGAGAGAGAGAGAGAGAGATCGTGCAAGAGAGGGAGAGCAATCAACAGAGAAAGAGATGAGAGAGAGAGAGAGAGAGACTTTCTCTTTTTTTAGTTTTTTCTCTTTTATTAATTAATTTTCCTTATAAGAAAAAAAATATCATTTTTGATAATTATATTCTTGAGAATAAATGTCATTAAATGCTCTTAAAATGTTGTTAATATTAAAAAAAAATCAAGAATATTCTCTCAAACATAAAAATTATCATTTTAATCATTTAAATCATGATAACATGCATTTATGATTACATTTTAGAGAAAAAGTACATAAAATGCATGAAATTGCATGTTATCAAGAGCAAGAGAGGGAATCAAGAGAGAATTAAAGAGAGAGAAAAGTGAGAGGGGGAATTAAGAGAGAGCAACAGAGAGAGGAGAGAGACTAAGATATCAAGGAGGACAAATCAAGAAAGAGAGAGGGAGAGAGTAAGAGTGAGAGTAAGAAAGAGAAATCAAGAGAGAAAGAGCGAGAGAGGGAATCAAGAGATAGTCAAGGACATTTGATGACCTCCATTTTTTTTGTGTTTTTAGGTCATTTTTGAGTATCGATTTTATGAAATAAAATTTATGAGTTCCCCACTTAGAATAGTACTAAAGTAATGGTCAAATCTAAAGGGATCTTAAGTAATGAGGTTAGATGCCTTTGAATAGAAGATGAGAGCATGGATAAAGGCATGAATATGGAATGGAGCACGTAGAAATGCATATTGAGTGATAATTTTGTGATTTTCTTGATGAATAAAAAAATAAATTTAGAATTAAGATGAGAGAATGAGATTAAAAGACATGACGATGGAGATGATATGATGGCAAGGTGAGAAAGGTGGATGGTGGCAACGATGGATCGCTAGTGTGGTGATGGAGTGAGAAAATTTCTGATAAGAGATAATGCCAATGCTAGTACATTAAAAGAAGAGTAAATTATTTCTATACTGATCATGGATTTGTTCACAAGGAAGAGGTCATTCTGAATCCTTGCACAAACCCTCTTTTGATGTATGTCCTGGGCTAAGTGATACTAGATATGCTCTGATTTGTGATCCTTGCTTGATTTTGTCTCCACGACAAGAATACATATAAAAAAATGCTCTCCTTGGGCCTTGACCTCCTCTCGTTTTCATTCTTGTTGCTTGATTTTAAGATAGATCCAAAATACAAGAGAGGAGAGAGAAAATAGAGCCTTATATATAGAATATTTGTGTAGGTTCTAAGGGACCAAGGGCGGGGATCTTCCACCCTCTATGATCAAGGGTGGAGATGAACCACCCCAAGGACGTCCACGTGTGTGGTTGCCTCCTCAAAGGGGTAACCTTACCTCTTAATGAGGTATTCCAGTCCCTTTCTAAAGAAGGGGTCTTGCACCTCAAAAAGAGGTAAGATTCCTTTTGAAGAGATATGACCCCTTCTTTCTTTGACCATGATCTTTCTCCATCCTCACCAAAACTTGATATGGCACTTGATCAAAAGAGGCACCTTGGCTGATTATATACATGTTCACACTTGTTCACACCAAAACTTGATAATGCGATCACACATGTTCATGAATGGTGTGCCTCCAAATCTATCAATGCAACTCACACCATATTTCTCTTCTCTCTCTCTCTCTCTCTCTCTCTCTCTCTCTCTCTCTCTCTCTCTCTCTCTCTCTCTCTCTCTCTCTCTCTCTCTCTCTCTCTCTCTCTCTCTCTCTCTCTCTATCGCATCTGTTGACCGTCTTTATTTCTTTTCCTCTACCATTCTTCTATTCTAAAATTCTTTTTTTTCGTCTAGTTTTGATCTCACTCTCTCTTAAATTCTCTCTTAATTTTTTTGCTCATTTTCTTTCTCCCGAATTATCTTATAATCTCCTTCCCTCTCTTAGAAGATCTCTCTCGCTCTCACTAAATCTCTCCCTCAAAACCTTCTTTCTTTTTATTTCTTTCCGGCTCTCCATCTTTCTTCCTAAAAGCTTTTCCTCCCTTTCTCTCTCTCCTTAACTCACACTCTTTCCTTCTCTCATTACACTCCTTCTTCCCCATTTTTCATCTAATTTATCTTTCCTTCCTTTTATCTTTACTATAACTCCTCACACGTCATCTTTCCTAAAGTTTATCTTAGTTTTTATATCTCTCTATTTTGCACACTCTCTAGTTCTCCTTCCCATTGATATATCCAACTAGTCTAGATTATTCCCTTCTCTAGCCACCTATATTGACATTCCTTCACCCTAAAGTCATTGTGGATTGACCTAGGAAACCTATACATCCCAATTATCCCAGTACTTCATAGTTTCCTAGTTTATAAATAGTAAATTTGTCGGGCTTAAACACACGACCACTTTGAGCTCTGATAACATGCAAAAAGATGAGCACATCTTGGTTAGAATATCGCTAAAAGATCCAATATCATTTATATTTTTCACATGTTATCATATGATTATGTTAAAATGAACATCTTTTAGATAAATGAAGAAAAAAGAGTTTTAATAGAAGATTTACAACAATTAAAGATAGTTTTCATTTTGAGTAAATTCTATGTTTTTTTAAACTCTTTTAAATGCTAAAATGAATTCTTTAGATTGCTGTAATTTCTTTTTCTTTAAGGGAAGTTTTTTTTTTTAACTAAAGCCCTTAATGGGCTAGTCAGATCTAATGGGCCTTAGTAGGTTGTGGGCAGGTTGTGTATCGAGAAAGCAGCGACCAATAGAAGAAGAGCACACGCTTTTGGGTGTAAAGCAACGCATATTTCAAATGCCGCCAATAGTGGGTGTTTGGTGATTTTCACGATTGAGAATTTCCACCAATCACCTGCGCTTTAAGCTAACTACTCAAGGAGATTAAAGAAGCGCACGCTCCTGGGTGCATAGCAGTCACCACTAAGAACCTAACTGATCTGGATTACCTCAAAATCGCAGACCAGTTAGGTTAAAAAGGGAAGGAAGAAGCGGAAGAGGGCGTCTTGATTTCTCGTCCAAGACGAAGCCTGGCCTGGAAGACAGCGGGAGAAAGAGACCAAGATCAATACTATAGGTTTTCCGAAGTGAAGTTTGCATTCAGTCCTTTCAGTAAGTAGTAGAAAGAGTTGGATTTATAATAGGTTTACTAAGAACAATATTCTAGATACAAAATAATTTGGAACAAATCTTGCTCAAAAATATTCTCCTCTGTTTAAAATTTTAAGAAAGTGTATAAGAGTAGAAACGGTGCATATAGTAGAGTGATATTAGGATGATTAATTCCTTAGGGATAGAGTCTACCTAAGATAAATAAATAAATAAGAACATAAACAGAGTCATCATGATAAAAAAAAGGTAATAGGATTATAAAATAAGGGAGTGGAGCTAGGTATTGGTATAAGATTGAGATTCACAGTAATACATAGGAAAAGAAGGTATAAGAAACATAAATGATTCTTAGCTTTTCAGATCTTCTATAGACATTAGCAAAGGATCTAGTTATAAATGAAAATGACAGGATAGTGATATAGGATTGGAAGTGTGTTAGGAGAAGATTGAATACATCAAAGAAGGATTAGAAATACCTCTCTAGGATTCGACCCCTCATTGAGCTATACTTTTGGAAGATAGAAATTAAGGAAAAAGAATATTAAAAAATATTATTGCATAAGTCCAATTAAACCATCACAATGACATAGGATTACATCCTTATTTGGACTTATCAAGCTCAACAGGTTGCGTCGCCCTATTGGGCCAAGTACGCCCCAATACTATAACTTGGGCCCACTAACCCGTGGGCCCATCAACTGCCAGCCCGGTTACTATTCATGCCATGTAGGTGCCACATAGGCATCCACGTGAGCTCGCGTGGCCCCGCCACGTGTCCACGTCGCGCCACATCAGCTCCACGGGTCCTGCGCGAAAATACAACCATTTTTGTAATTTTTTTAATAAAGAAATAACTCCAAAAATTTCCTTAAAAAATTGAAATAAATTCCAGAAAATTCGAGAAAATTCAAAAATTAATATCTTCAAAAATATAAGTCCTTTTTTACTCAAATTTTCTCCATTGGCTCACAAATTTATTCATTTTTAATATCATGCCATCTAAAATATAAATTAAAAAACAATATAAGATGAATTCAAAATAAACTTAAATAATCCTTTAAGAAGTCTATTTTATATCATCCCAACATTCTCTTCTTGAAATTAATTCTTCTAATCATTTACTAAAGTCAAATTAAATCAAGGAAAGTGATTAATTTATATTTGTTTAACCTTGCAAAAGATTAAACATCAATTAAAACACATAATTAACCCTAAATAATGCATAAATATGGACTTTAGTAAAATAGCATACCAATGGAGAAAATTCATAAAACTATGATAACATGCATCACAATCACATAAAATAAGCATGAATATTAGTTAAATAAGATAAGAATTTAAGTTAAATATACATGATATCACATCTGTAATTGGTCATCCAGCTATCACCAAACTTTGTGAAGCCCTTGCATGAATTTCTTGTTTGTCTTTTAAGTGCGAATCATGTGAACTAGGGAAACATTTTTGCTCCTCCTACCCTCAACTTGTGCATTCTCATGTGTGGGGTTGTCCCAAGTCTCATCCATTTTGGATTTTCTCCACTAGATTGTTTTTATGGATGATTTATCATATGTTTCATGGGTTAATGTTTTCAAATACTACACTAATATTCTTTGAGTACTCCCAAAGTTCTTTACATTAATATGCTCTAAAGTTTTTTTCAGAAGGCTCTTCGAGATCATTGTAGCTATATTGGCATTAACCACCAAACCACATTCCTTGATACTTACTAGCATACGCAATGTTGTTTAGCACAAACATTGTCATCTTTTAGACATGACTCACACTCTTTTGTTCAAATGACAGGTTGCCATTATCTCTGGTTGATTCTCTCTTCACATTCACCCATCTCCTCAATCTCTTGCCCCCTTCTCCTCCCAATGGTGAAGTTCCCCTTCGTTGCCTCCACCCCGACCATGCAATCTCGTACTTGCCTCCTCAGTAGTTTTTGTTTGGCATTTGTCCACAATTATGGACCCAATACATCAAAGCTAGCTACTCACTCTTTCAAAGGGGTGTTCGTTGAAAAACAAACACCTCCCACACTTTCTACATCTCTTGTGCCCCTAATGAATCCTTCACCTCATATGTCGCATCCTCCATCTCCAGTTCCATTACTCAAGGATTATTCCACGAATACTATGTTTCCTCAGCTACAGCTATCTTTTTCGGCTCCACCACTACTCTCCCCTTTGGCTCCATGCATGCCTACTTTTCTCTAGCCTATGTGGCTCTGCTTGACAAATCCTCGACCTCATACCCAAATCAAACACCCATTTAATTGCCCTTGGATGATCTCCACTTACCAATTTCCCTTTAGAAAGGTACACATTCATGTACTCTTCACCCCAATTCTTATTTTTTTTCAACTATGACATATTAGGCCTTCTCTCTTTCTTTTTGCTATCAAGCCAAAACCCAAGTTGCACATGAAGGCCATGAAGCTACATCATTAGAAATTGGCTACCGACATAGAATATGCACCTCTCATCAAACGAGGAAATGGATGCTAACTCCTCTACTTGTTGATAACATGCAATTTACTCACGCAATTGTATGATTATTAATATAAATTCAGGAATAAAACATTTCATCTTATGCATGTTATCATACTTTGAATACATATCTATCATTTCATCAAATTTTTAAGTTATAATCTCAAAAATACATTATTTTAGGAATAATTATGCATAATTAAAAGAATATATTTTAGAATAGATTATTCCCATATATATTTGAGATTATAATTGGGTTTTAATGCTAAATAATAAGAGAAAATACTTTTTATATACTCATTTATTTTTCTAAGTGTAATTTCTAACCGAAATTAGTGTATTTTTTAAATAAAATGTATTCTCTTGTTATTTAATAAATATGAAAAATGATAGGTTATTTAATTCAGATCTGACAAACCAAAATTGAATTAATTTGGAGTTGTATTTTGAAAGTTATGAATTTTCTAAATTTAAGGATTTTTCAAGAATTTTTCTGAATTCTTCTAAATTTATTTCAGATTTTTTTGGATTTGTAAAAAGCAAAAAAATTAAGTTTTTATCGCTTGCTGATGTGGAAGCTGAAGCAGTGGCGAAATGACATGTCACCACTTGGAGACATGTATACGTGCCACGTTGCGCACGTGTGTTCCCGTGTGCGTGCGTGTGTGTGCGTGACTGAATTAGTGGACTAAGCATCCATTAAGGATTTTCCCTAACCCATTATATACATGTTACTTATATACCCGTCCGATTACATTTATTTTTGTCATGTCGCACTATCTTTCTTTTTCTCTCTTCGCAGGTGATGTGGCGCACTTAGAATTGTCTGATTGACACAAATTAAGGCAATTTAATCTTAGTCCCTCATGTTCCCTTAAGTGAGGGGGACTAAGCATCTGAGTGGACAATGATTTCTTTTATTAAACGGATCAATCTTGGGCATTCATATGAGGACTTATAAGGGCCAGGATTTAAAGCGCCATCTCGAGAATATGAAACATCGATTCACAATCGAGAGATGAGATCTCGCGACGCTCTCTCTTCACGCGATCACGTGGCCCGATCCTGATGCTCCGATGAAGATCTGATGGTCACAACTTAACCATAACAATTTTTCTCTTCAAAATCTATCGTGACCATTGATCTCATCAAGGAGAAGATCCGATTGTCACGCCCAATTTCAAAACATTATAAATTCTGTCTCTTTGATGAGAAATATATTCTTGGAAGTTTTGAGCAAATGAAACGCTTAGACAACTCAGACCTTGAATCTCTTGATTTCTTCCTATTCTAAAATCATTTCCGCCTCCAGGGAGTGTTTGAAAATCAAGATTTCGTCAAAAGAATAGGGAGAAATTGCCTCTTGAAATGCCAAATTTTCTCTTTGAAATCGCGAAATGAAAAAGCCCTTGATGCGGCAATCAATTGGATCAATTCGAGCACGACTTCAGGTTAGATTATTTGTTTTCATCCTAATCTTTTGACCTTTATCATTGTCGTTTAATTTTCAAATCGTAGATTTAGATAATTTTTTATTTAATTTTGGTTTTCTCTCTCTTCGCATTCAAAAATTCTATCTGATTTTTGCTTCTTGATTTCTCTACGAAATCTTGATCCAAATCGAGTGATTTTTGATTTTTGGATTCATCTTGAAGTTATCTTTCTAAATTTATCAAAATCCCTAATTTCTCACATCAATTCATTGTCTGATTTGATCGAATTTGAAGAACACCTTGAAAATATCTTAATTCTCTGTGGATTCGATCCTTATTCACCACTATACTCTTTAATTTGTGATTATAACTTTAAATTAGTGAGTTTGGAATCGTCTCGTCACCCATACAAACTAATGTTATTTCATGCATATCGGTTTAACCTTATGTACAATCTGGATGGGACAATCAATCAACACAAGGCACAATTAGTGGTTCAAGGTTTTCTTTTCAATACGGTGCTGATTATAAGGAAACCTTCTCTTGGCTGGTTCACCTTGATTCTATATATATTCTCCTTTCATTGGCTGGACATCTGCAATACATTTCTCTACGACAATATCACTAATTGAGTGTTCATGGAGCAAACACTTGTGTATGCAATTCAGCGGGAGCTCTCCAAGGTATGCCACCTCCATCGTACTATTATAGCCTTAAGAAAAGTCCTTGCATATGGTTTGTGAAGTTCAATTGACCATTCTTGATCAAGGGTTAACCGCATACAAGGTGGACCCTACAATATTTTGAAATAACACCTTTGTTGGCAATATTTTATACTTGTCATCTATGTTGATGACATCTTGCTCACAAGCAATGACACTACAAGTATTATTGGCATTAAAGCCTTCTTATAGATGCACATCAGAAAACATGTTCTAGGTGTGCCCAAGTACATTTTGGCTCTTAACCAATGAAAGATGTGCTTGATCTACTTTAGGAGGCCAAACTCATTAGTTTCAAACCCTAGTCAATCCCCCATTGATAGTAAGCCTAATTTTTGGGATTCTACTCCTCCCTTGCTTGAAAACATTAAAGTTTATTGTTGAATTGGTGGCAAGCTAATCTACTAGATGGTTACTCATTTGGACATTGCTTATATTGTGGGTCTTCTAAGCCAGCTCATGCGTGCACCTAAGAGATTCGTAGGCATGTTGATCTATATGTTCAAGTCTATCTCAAGCACCCTCCGATGAACTCTTACGAGTGTTTTCCGTCATTGTTATGTATCAATTTCATACAATAAAATTTATATTTCATTACTTAGTATAATATAAGCAAGGGTCAAATCCATAGGGAATGAGGTAATGAGATTAGATATTCAAATGAAAGATAAGATCATGAAAAGAGGCAAAAGAGTGGAAAGAAGTATGAGGGTAAATGGAACGTGTAGAGATGAATATGAGTGATAATTTTTAGGTTTCTTTTTTAATTAAGAGAGAAATCAGATTTTAAATGGAAAATTAATGTAAAAATAAATGAAATGGGGGTGAGATGATGGCAAGGTGAGAATAGTACTCCGCGGTAGAGATGGATCAATGCGCGATGATAGGGAGAGAGAGATGCAAGTGTTGATGGTGTCAAAGCTAATACCTTAAAAGAAAATAAAAATAAAAATAAAATATAACTTTATTATTTATGGAGATGAACACAAGTAAAAACTCAATCTGGATCATTTCACAAACCCCGTCGCAATGCCCATCCTAGGCCAGGTGATGCTCAATCAGCTCAGATTATGATCCTCACTTGATTACTTCTCCACTACAAGATTGAGCATCAAGCAATGCTCTACTTGGGCTTGACCTCCTCTCCTCTTCCTTTTAGTAGTCTAATACTAAGAGAGAGCCAAAAAACAAGAGAGGAGAGAGAAAATAGAGCCACAAACTTGGTGGATCGAGCACCTTAGCTCGCCATTAGAAGGGTTGACATCATCCACTAGACCAAAGTTTAAGACCCAAGCTTCGTTTGATGTTAGAGTTTATTTTTATGGTTTACTTCTTGATTTCATTTCCTTGTTGTATCTTTATTTTCTCTTTCCTCCTAAGCCTATCAATAAACAATCAGTGTACACAAGTCACTAGGTTTTAATAGGATATGATGCTCGATAAGCTCTCAAAATTTTGATCAAAAGCATCAAATCTAGTGGAAGACATTAAGTGGAACTTCAAAACACCGAGTCACCATGAACTAGTGATATTGTCATCGAATATACATCAAAATCGATGCTTATAGGATTCATTGAAGGAACACTTGAGGCTATTCAAGTGTCTAACCTCTAGAAATATTTACATAATCATCAGACGGTTACATCTCCTCTTCAATGCTCTTCACCAAGAGAGAAAGAGAAGAAAGGAGAGAGGTTCTACAAAAGTTTGCATAGACACCTTAAGTTGTGGTCATTTTTTCCTGATTTATATGCATCAAGTATGTGAAATTTTCACAAAACCCTCAAAATTATATTTAAATCCACCAACATCTATAGACCTTATGTGTGTGACTTCTAAGTAAATATATCTTTCTAGTTAATAGCTCCATAGACCCAATAATGCTTATTATTCAATATTATAAATTATCTATACCAACATAAAAAATTTACAAATCAAAGATTGGTTTAACTTAATCAACAAGTCAAGTTGCCAATTGATTGAGTGCCAAGCTACACCACATGTTCTAAAGAAATATAGAGTGTATAAACATTCCTATATAGAGACCTATCATCATTGATTTTGATGTACATATAATCTTATGTCTATACAAGACTCATGAATGATTAAAGGTATGGTCAATTGTCAAATCTTAATGGATCATTGAAGTTAGTACTTATGTGTGGTGAAAATCATAGAGAGCATCTTCTCCGATATTTTCACTTCCTGGGCCAAGGATCTAACCTCATCCCATTCCTTCAGTCAATCTCCTCTTATACCAATGGCAAACAATCTCATCTTGACCACACAATCACCTTTAAAGACTTCACGTCATATCCCATTCATATTTTTTTTAGATTTGATAATTATAAAATATAAATTGCATGCATGCATCATTTATCATGTTTAAGTGCTAATAAATACTATAACAATGAGAATATATATTTCTATAGAGCTGAATATGATCAAAATATGATGAAGTCCTATTATGTATCATTTCTTATATTTTGATTATATTATGTGACTAAGCTCACTTGAATCTGAGAAGTCAGATGTTGAATTATCACATTTTTTATGAGTTATATGAGTACAAGGACTTAGGTGGTATAAGGAAAGCATAAATAGGAATTATTCAGAAGGAGATGAAGAAAATGAGTTATCCACCTTTTTTAGAGGTTGGTCAAGCCTTTGTACCTTTTTAGGAAAATGGTCAACCCTTTTTACCTTTTTGGGATGGTTAAACCATTCTATCTTTTTGAGAGGTTATTCAAACTTTGTCACATTTATATGAGATTGGTCAAACCATTTTATCTTTTAGGATCTTAGTGTATCACCTCTTTTGGTGGGGTCAACCCATACCATCTTTTTAGGAAACTAGTCAATTCCTTTTTATAGGAAGTTAATGACAGTCAAAGTGATTCTTGACAAGTCAAAAGCGATCAAAAGCATTCTTAAAAGGTCAAAGAGGTCAAATTTCTTCTCTTTTATTCGTTATTAATGAATGTCGATCTTCCCTATTTTTTTATGAAGAATTCATATTTATAAAAAGAGAGATGAGTAACCTCACCTTCTTTGGGAAGTAGTAAGGTTACCACCTCTTTAAAGAGTGGTCACTGAAGATTTCAAGAATCCGAGGAAGAAGATAAGGAGGAAGAAGAAGAGAAGCCAAAGAGAGAGATACGTGAAATGAGCGTAAAGCTTCTGTTATTAAATCGTTAAATGGTTACAGATGCATCTGGATATATATAGAGTATAAGAATGATAATGCGTAACTATAATCTAGGTTTAATCCTAATATGGATTGAATCCTAATCTAGGTTTAATCCCAATCTAGATTGAATCCTAATCTAGGTTTAATCCTAATATCTATGTGATAGATACGAGGCTCATTTTAGTATAGTTATGCCTCATTATAATGCATACTAAGATATCTTTGTTTTGAAACAACTACTGCAGAAGTCTCCCCTCGATCTGGTCTAGCTGTCGCAGAAGACTCGCGGCCATCAGTCCGCGAGTTGACACTCAGTCCTGCATATCCTTGATGCCCCCCCTCAATCTCAGCGGGAGGAACGACATTGAGATTGAATTTGAGCCTTTGAAAATCATATGTCGCAAGGGGCTTGGTTAATATATCAACAAGTTGATCTTCTCACTTGATGAACGATATCTTCAGATTTTTAGCAGCAACGTGTTCACGCACAAAATGAAAATCAATTTCTATATGTTTAGTTCTGGCATGAAACACCGGATTAATTGCCACGTAAGTGGCACTGATGTTGTCACACCAGAGGTTTGGAGAAGAATTGAGAGGAAGATGAATTTCTCAAAGTAAAGATCGGATCCATAGAACTTCAACTGCTGCATTTACAACTGATTTATACTCGGCTTCAGTACTGGATCTTGATACTGTTAGTTGACGTTTGGAAAACCAGGAAACCAAATTTTTTCCAATCTATACCCAAGTAGCCACTTGTTGATCTTCTTGTTTGAGAACAACCTGCCCAATCTGAGTCACGAAAGGCATTCAAGGAAAATTCTGATTTTTTTGTAAATAAGTAGACCATGAGCAATAGTTCCTTTGAGATAGCGCAGTAGTCTTTTGAGATTTACCCAATCTTTAGCTTGAGGTGAGTGCATCTTTTGACAAACTTGATTAACAGCAAATGATATGTTTGGTCTTGTCAGAGTAATATATTGCAGAGCTCCCACTAAACTTCTAAATAATGTATTATCAAGCTAAGATGAGTCATTAGAATGAGTATTTGATGTAGATAAAGGAGTGGAAATAGGTTTACAGCTATCCATGGAGGCACGAGTTAAAACAGATGCAATATATTTACTTTGAGATAAAAAAAAACCAGGATTTTGAGGAATCATTTCAATACCAAGAAAAAAATGAGCAGGTCCTAAATCTCTTACTGAAAAATTAATTTTTAAATGACAAAGCAACTTGTTAATTTATTGTAGGTCTGGAGAAAATATTAATATGTCATCAACATAAATCAAAATAAAAATAGGAACACCATAATCCCACTTAAGAAATAAAGAGGTGTCAATTTTGGAACCAACATAACCTAAATATTAAAGATGTGCAGTTAATTTGTGGAACCAGGCTCTAGGAGCTTGTTTCAAACCATACAAAGATTTTTGCAATTGACATACAAAATTAGGAAATTTAGAATCTTTGTATCCAGTTGGCTATTCCATAAAAACTTTTTCTTCTAAATCACCATGTAGAAAAGCATTAGAGACATCAATTTGATGAATATGCCAGTTTCTACTAATGCCAATTGAAAGAAGAAGTCTAATTGTGGTGTGTCTAATTACTGGACTAAATGTTTCATTAAATCAAAGCCTTCCTATTGATTATACCCTTTGGCAACTAGCCTAGCTTTATATCTGTCAATATTTCCTTTTGAATTTAATTTCAACTTGTATACCCATTTACATCCTATAATATGTTGATCATTAGAACGAGGTATTAATTTCAGGTGTTGTTTTTGGACCAATGCATTGTATTCAGAATCCATGGCCTTGATCCAATTTTGATCATTTTGATGCCTCACAAAAGGATGTAGGCTCTATAATTCCTGATTTTGAAACAAGAAAACATGTAGGTAGAGGATATCTGGGTACTAAATTTTTTTGTACCCGTGAGATTAGCTTTCTTTTAGAATCTTATGGAGAGACTTAACTCTAAGAGGCACATTAGACTCTGGTGTCAAATCAAGTGTATGTTGTATTGAGCTAAGATCAATGCTTGATTTAGGTGAAGAATCTAAATCAAGAATAACATGAGTATGAGAGCATTTTTTAGTATGAGTGGATCTTAAAGGTTCACTAGGAGTTGAGCTCAGTAAAATCTGGTGATCCACAGAAGGAGAAGAGGGTGTGACTTCAGGAATATACTCGAGATCTTGAGTAGAAGGCTCTACATTAATGAAGGATATAGGTGAAGACTATGATGGATGGCCATCACTTGGTATAGATCCAAGAATACCCTTCCCTTCATTTTGAGAAAAGATATGAGATGTCTGAAAAAGTGGAAAAATTTCTTCATGAAATACAACATGCTGGGAGATATAAATCTTTCCAATTTCCAAAGACAAACATCGATATCTTAAATGCATATAACTATATCCCAAGAAGACACACTGATGTAGGATAATTTCGAGAATGTTAATATGTTGAGGATGATGAGATGCTTATGAAGGTATGATGAAGAATGAGATATTTATGGATGAATATCTACTGATAATACTTAAGAAATAATCCTACAGATAAGAGAAGGACCTATGAAGTGATATCAGTGAGAATATAAGATAGAGGAATAGAAGATGGAATACGTTTAATGCTTAATAAAATAGTTAATATATATATATATAATATTTTAGTGAATAGGGATGATAGATGGGATGATAAAAGAGAGAATAAGGAGAAGGAAGATGTGAGGATAATAAATTATATAATATAAGTTAGTGGATGTTGGAAAGAAAGAGAGAAGAGCGATAGAGAAAAGAGTGAAGAGTTTAGATAGAGAAACAGATCTAACGATGGACTTATAGATCTATGATTGGAACTATCTTCATGGTTTGAGGAAGAGGATGTTACCTGAAGAAGACGAGAAAGATGTCGTTAGATTACTCCCACCGACATCGGATAGCCTCGAGATGCTTCAGACGTGAAGTGGATGAAAGGCGGCAGAACGGGAGGGAGAACAGAAAGGGAGATAGAACTCGGAGAGGAGATTTACGGGAGAAGCACGATAACACATAAACTTTCGAAGGAAGAATTTCAATTCAACAACAACTGCGTATCCTTACAATCGTTCCTCTTTTAAAGGTGAAAAGATAGAGGTTAGGAACGAAGAGTTGTGTCAGAGCGGAATCATGCAGTTGCGGGTAGTTACGCCCGTGCGATAAGAGAATCTTCTTACGGTTACAGTTACGGTTATTGGAGTATCTCAAAGTCAAACCGGTCCACGAACACCGCCCTATAATGTCACGAATGATAATAAGACTCCAGGAACATATCGCGATTCTTCATACGTGACGGATAATTATCGCGACGCGTCGATCCAAACGAAACTTCTTTCTCCTCACCCTATAAAAGGAAATTGTAAGAGAATGAACAAAGATGTTGAATTTGATAAAATTTGGTTACCCTTTTGGTTCGTTTTACCTTTGTGTTCATTGTTCTTCATGTGTCTCTACTATTCTCCCCCATCCTCTTCATCTCTGATTCTATCTCCCTCTCTATTCTCCCCCTCCTCTGTCGCCTTCACCCACTTCACGTCTGATGCATCCCAGGATATTCCGGATCAGGGGCGTCGTTCGAGAGCATCTCGTTTCATCCTCTTTAAGGTAACATCCTCCCGTACTTATCGTGAATAATAGTTCGCATCCCTAAATCCATAAGTCCATCATTAATCACTTCCCTTTAATCTCCTCTATCTATTTTCTGCTCTTATCCCTTATCCGATCATCCCCAGTCTCCAAATCCCCCTTTCTTAATCCTAATCACTTCCTTTTCTTCACGGTCAACCCCATCCTTCTCTTTTTCCGTCTCAGTCGCATCTCGTATCTCTCTCTATTTTCTATAATAAATATATAATATTATCTCCTTCTCTTCTCCCAAAATAACCTCTCCATAGTCATCGTATATTAACCTATTCACTCCTCCTATCAATTATATTCACGGATATATCTCATTAATTCTCTCTCTCGTCATCTATTCTAAATTACTGCTTCAATATATTCTCACTGATTGATAACCATAATTCCTACTGATATCATTCATAGATTCTCCCTCACATGTAGGATTACTATTTAAAATCAGATCATCATCATACATATCATCGTATTCTAAAATATCCTAGATCACACACCTTTCATAATGAGCATCCAATTTATGAGTAGCATACGCCCTTAAATGAGGATAACAAAGGCATCCAAAAACTCTTAAAAATTTGAAGTCAAGAGAACTCAAGAAAGGACCTTCATAAGGTGACCTATGTTTCAAAATGGAAGTGTCTAATCTGCTTATCAGGAAAGCTGCAGTAGCTACACCTTCATCCCAAAATTTCTAAGGCATACCAGCCTACTAAAGAAGTGAGAGAGCTGTTTCTACAAGATGTCGGTGTTTCCTCTCTGTTGTCCCATTTTTTTCTGGGGTGTGTGGACATGACACCCGTTGTATGATACCATTGTCCTTAAAATAAGAGTTGAGAGCTTGAAACTCTCCCCCCCCCCCAATCAGACTAAAAGTATTTAATTCTGTTAGAAAACTGATTTACTATCATTTTGCTAAATTCAACAAATACTTGGAATACATCACTCTTTTGTTTTAGAGGATACATCCAAGTATACTATTGTAATCATCGATAAAGACAACATAATACTGAAATCCAAAATGAGAGATAACTGAGCTGGTCCCCAAAAAGTCTGAATGAATCAATTCAAGAGGTTTTGTGTCATGTCTAGGAGAAAGTTCAAAGGGAATTTTATGAGAATTAGAGAGACAAAAAGCATCACAGAGAAAGTTTCTAGGAAGGTGAGAAGCTGGAAGACCATGTTTCTTTAGTATTTGAAGTAACGCCTTAAAGTTTCGGGTGTCCCAACCGATTATTGACAAAGCGATTTATGCGATGTTGAAAAATGCACAAACGTCGGTCAAAAAAATTTATAATTCCGAACTCACATTAACAAAAATATGAAATCAAGTATAGTGTAAAGATCAATGGAAATGATATAAACCCAGAGAGAACACGGTTGACTTTGATCAAAGGGTTGACCTTGTCAAACTTAGGTTTAAATAGAAATTTTAAGAAATGAAAGCGATATATAATCAATGGAAATGATATAAATATATGAGAGAAGATATTTTAAGAATTTAGAAAATGATTTGACAAAGAAAGTCAAATTCAAGGTCAAAGCATTGACTTTGACTAACTATTGACTTTCAGTAAAATTAGAAGAAGAAAAAGAGATTAAAATATTACGAAAATTATATATTCAGAAACTCGAGAGAAAATCAAAAATTTTTATATATAATTCCTAATTTTTGGAGAAGAATTAGATTTATTATGATTTATTGAAAATCAAAGATCAGAAAAATCCTGAAATAAATACTTCAGTTTACATCATCAATTTGACTGACCAAATGATAGTAAAATATTACGAAAATTATATATTCAGAAACTAGAGAGAAAATGGAAATTTTTCACATATAATTCATGATTTTTGGAGAAGAATTGGATTTATTATGATTTATTGAAAATCAAAGATCAGAAAAATCCTAAAATGAACACTTTGGTTTAAATCATCAAATTGACTAACAAAATGATATCCAGATTAAGAAATTCACATATGAATAGAAAGCTAACAACCAGAAGATTCCAAAAAGACCAAAATTGTTAAATTTTATTTTGTATTTTGAGAGTTATTGCCCCGCAAGTCAACATTAAATTGAAGGGTCAAATGTTGACGAAATTTTACGAATTAGGTATCCACGGAAAGCTGATGAAACAAGGAATCTAATAAAACTAAAATCAAATGATTTGGACTTAAGATCAGGGAGAAATCTATGTTTCAAAATCAGCAAAATTCTGCGCCCAAATATGAGCGAAATGAAGAACAATTCGATTTCTAGAATGAAATTACCTATCTAAATCTAATCTAAACTACATAATTATCTAAATAATCTTAAATAATCCCTTAAAAATTCAACTTTATATCATCCCATCACTCTCTTCTTGAAATTAATTCTTTTAATTATCAACTAAATTCAAAATAACTCAATGAAAGTGGTTAATTTCTAATTATTTAACCTTTCAAAAGATTAAACATCAATAAAATATATAATTAACCCTAAATAATGCAAAAATATGGACTTTAGTAAAATGGCATACCAATGGAGAAAATTCATAAAACTATGATAACTTTCATCATAATTACATAAAATAAGCATGAATATTAGTTAAAAAAGATAATAATTTAAGTTATATATGCATGTTATCAATTATGCCAAGTGTTCGTGGGAGCCTTCTCTCCAAGATGTGCTGAGGGAGTGCTAAGATGCGGCGTGAAGTGATACAGCCCATCTTTAATTGTTCCATGGAGGAGGATTTGATTTGTTTTCTTGTCCTTCACAAGACAAAAATTCGCATGAAATTCAAAGTAGACATCATTATCATTAGTCAAATTTATGAACCGATAAAAGATTTTTTTTGTTATGTCAGGAAAATGTAGAACATCTTTTTAACAATAAGGGTTTAATAGAAGTAGAAATATAAGAAGAACCAAAGGAAGAAATTGGCAAAACTTGAGCCATTACCAACATGAACCATATCTGGCCCCTAGTAGATGACCGGGTTGATGTATTGTCCTTTGATCTTGTGTCATATGATGAGCAGCACCGCTATCTAGGATACCAACCTGTAGAGTTATATGGTGCCACTGGAACAGAATGGACGCCATTAGAAGTAGCAAAATAGGCCTGCAGAGAAGCCATTGAGTTCGTATTTCCATGAGCATTTTGGGACATCCTGGAGGACAAACTCTCGCATTCCTGGCTCTATGGCCAAAGAGCGAACAGATTTGACATCGGGGAGGATAACGGTTTTGCCTCCCTCTTCCATGTCCAGGATTGATGTACCAATAATTCCTTGTGGAATTACCATTAGAATTTCGTGGCTGATCTTTAACACTAGAATTATTCAATTGAGAACTGTTGGCCATAGGTGGGAAGCTACTCAAACTCGATGGTAAGGATCTTTGATAGGCAAGATAAGCATCATGCCCTTTTAGATTTGTAATAACATCTTCAAATCTTAAATGCCCTATGTTAGCATTGGTACTCATAACAAAATTTCTCATAATCTGTTCCAAGACCTCTAAGAAATGCAAAGATCATTGCTGCCTCTGAAACGGGTTGACCAACTAGCTGCAAGAGATTTCACAATTGCTTTTGAAAGATTTCACATAATCGTCTGTGGTCGAATTCCCTTTTGAAAAATTATAAAATTGACGTTGCAAATCCATGATTCGAGAGGCATTCTTGCTATTGAAATGATTTTCAAGAGCAGTCCAAACATCTTTCGATGAAATTGATTTGCTAATCACAGGAATAATAGCTTCAGAAATTGTAGAATGCAAGAAACTAAGGACTTGTTGATCGACTTTCCACCAATATTTATACATTGTAGATTCTTCTAAAATTCCATTTTCAGAAATCAAGATTTTAGGAGGCGAAATCATTGACAATGTATGCAAAAAGATCGAAGGCTTTGAGAATAGGCAGAATAGATCTCTTCTAGATCGAATAATTTTCATTCGTAAGCTTGAAGGACATCAATAAACCTAATGAAATGGCCACCGAGACTTGTCCTCTGGTGGCAGCAACGACGAAGGAGGAGCCTCCAAAAGTAGTGGACGACGGAGCCTGAGCCATTGCGCGTGCGATTTCAAGAGCACCTGGCTCTGATACCATGAAAGATTTCAAGAATCCGAGGAAGAAGAAGAGAAGCCAGAGAGAGAGATACGTGAAATGAGCGTAAAGCTTCTGTTATTAAATCGTTAAATGGTTACAAATGCATCTGGATATATACAGAGTATAAGAATGACAATGCGTAACTATAATCTAGGTTTAATCCTAATCTGGATTGAATCCTAATCTAGGTTTAATCCTAATCTAGATTGAATTCTAATCTAGGTTTAATCCTAATATCTCTGTGATAGATACGAGGCTCATTTTGTATAGTTATGCCTCATTCTAATGCATACTAATATATCTTTGTTTTGAACCAGCTACCGCAGAAGTCTCCCCTCGATCTGGTCCAACTGCCGCAGAACACTCGCGGCCATCAGGCCGCGAGTTGACACTCAGTCATGTATATCCTTGATAGTCACCCTCACTTCATGAGGAGGTGGTTATAAGGGCCACCTCTTTACAAATGACCCTTCTACCTTATTAAGAGCTGTTATCATCATCTATGGATCTAATCTTCATCATTCATTTGGTGGCACCCAAAAAATATGATCTCTACCGTTAATCTAAGGGAACCTCTAAACCTAGCATACAAAAGAATTTTCTTCTTTATTTTTATTTTTTTTAGCTCTCTTAGTATCAAGCTACGAGAAAGAAAATAAGAAGCTTAGGCCCAAGCTTGGCATTGTTTGACATTCAAGTTTTTCATGGAGACAAGATCGAGTGGAGGATTGAGATCATAACGAGTCTAGCATCACTCAACCTAGGACTAGTATCAAAAATGAGGACTATTGGTGGCGTACGACCCCCGTCGCCACCAAGACACGATACCACGGCGCCGGAGGAGCCCGTTGCACGCGCGGATCTATCCGCTTATCTTTGTTTCTTTATTATGAACTTTTTGACCCGCACGTGTTTAAGCGGGTCCTCATTTATTTCTTCTCTCCCTTTTAGGCTTCCGGATGGGTTCTTCCCTTTTCGGGATCCCATTCGTGAAGCCCGTCATTCTTTGTGAACCTTATTTCTTTCTATGAGCATGTTAGGTGTGGGTTGTGAGCCTCAAGTGGGCCCTTTCCCCTCCTCGCCCATTATAGGCTCTATAAGAGGGGAAGGGACCCCCCCCCCCCAAACCCTAGCCGTCATTTGAAGAAAGAAAGGAGTGCTCTCCCTCTCAAGTGGCTGCTCAAGGAAGGCCGGGAAGGAGTCCAACTGCTGTCGACACCGCCGCCGCCGCCGCCGCGCCGCCGCCGCCGCCGCCGCACACCTCCGTGCCGCGCGCCGCCGCCACGACGACCGCCGCCACTCCTTGCCCCGGCTACGGATATTTCACTGTCGTCACCGCGACGCCGCCGTCCCCAAGCTGCCGCCGCCGCCGCCCTCGTGCCGCCGCCGCCTCCAGACTGCCGCGCCGCCATCTCCTCCACCTCCATCTCCATCTCCGGCCATCCCCACCTCCTCCTCCTCCCGCTTCAGCACTGTGCATCCCCTCCACGAACGTCCCCGTTCTTCCCCAACAGGCCTTCTCCGGCGAACCTCTAGACTTTCCCCGTCTACCCCTGCCCCTCTCCTCCCCGTCGCGCGGCAAAACCCCTCCTCCTCTCCAATTTTTCCACCTGCCACGATTCTCTGTCGAAACCCCTTCCCCGCATTTCTGCAGCTTTCTTCCCCCCCCCCCCCCTCCACAACGTCCCACGGCATCTTCCCCTCCACCGGCCAAGAATTCCCTTCTCCACTCCTGCCTGATCCGGCCAAGATAATCCGTGCAAGACCATCCCGATTTTCCTCTCTCCTCTCCTGACCAGATTCTTCCCTCTGCGACATCACCCACCTTCTTCCCCACGATCTGTCTTCTCTCCCCACTTGAATTTCCTTGCCGCCTTCCCGAATTTCCCCGCATCCTCCCCTTGACCCTCCCCATCTTCCCGACGAATACCGTCCATTCTCCCCCCCCCCCTCCGACATTCCCTCCTCATCAACCCGCGACCTCACCCCGTTCCCTGTTCTCCCTCCTCAATTCCCATTCCGCAGGGAGGCAACCCGTCCGCGGAATCCAACTCCCGCGGGACGCGAATTCATTGCGGGATACTCCTCCCGATTCTCACCCCATTCCCGTATTCATCTCTCACCTCACCTCCCACTCGCGAGCCGCAACCACCTTCCCCTGACTTTCCCACTCGCGCACTCAGATCGCGAATTCAAATCGCGAATTCCCATCGCACCATTCCACCACGTCCATCCATCGATCGCGCAACCAACCTCCTCTCACGCGCGACCGATTTCCTCCCCCCCCCCCCCCAACTCGCCTGAATTCGCTCTCCAACACGATTTCTCCCCGCGCACTGCACGAATTCACGAAATTGTGAGGGAAGGGGGAATTCGTCTTGTCCGGGTGTGCCGCGACCAGCCGATCGCATCACCTCCGGCTGTACCCAGCGAACGCGCTCTCCTGCGACTGCTCCAAGGTTGACCACGCCCAACAGCGACGTCAGCCCTCCCGGCCTTCCCCGGAGGTCGCGCTTTCTTTCCCCCCCAGCCGCGCCTGCGCCTGCGCCTGCGCCTCTGCCTGATTTGCTACCGCGGCAAGATCAGAATCTGTGCCAGCACCAACCGTTGACTTCGAGACCAGCCAAGTGCCCGGCCAACCTGTCCCACGCCAAGGAGTTGACTTCGGGCTCGCCCACACGGAGCCTACTTCAACGCCACGCGCCCCTTCTGCTCCTGCGATCTGTGCCAGCACCCGGGGCCGTGTTTGGCTGCCTACAGACCAGTTCGCTTGTAGCACAGTCCCGTGCTATCCCGGGTGATCGCAACCCCCACCCGAATTGCACGGCCCCGACCCATCCGTGTCGCTACTGAGTACGACGCCTCTACGCGCCTAGCCCAGAACCAGCTCGGCCTCTTCCAAGATCGACATCGAGCCGACGTCTCTCCTTCTCCGGTCGACACTGCCGAGCCGATTCTCCCCTACGCCTCGACCGACCGGGCTCGCGCCCCGCAGGTTAGCTTCAACCCCTCATCTTAAAGTTCAATTACTTTTCGAAGCATTTCCTTTACTTGTCTCCACCGCCGTCGGACAACGTAGGTAGGGTAGGGCAGATATAGGTTCGAGAACTCTCGCGCGTGCGTCAGGTCCAACACTGAGCGTGAGCTGCAGCCTCCCGGCTACTCCACGACGAGCAACTTCCACGCCTCCGGACGTAGATCGAGAGGGTCTCACCCTATCCATCATCGCGAGTTTCCCCGGGTCACCCGGAGTCGACTCCGCCGATCGGCACGCCTGCCTGTACTTAGGTTTAGGTTAGGTCTCATACTTAGGGTTTAGGACTTAGCTACCCGTAGATTAGGTTTGACCTCACTCTCCTCAGTCAGCCTTAGTTCCATTGATCAGGCACGAGGTTCTCACAACCGCGTCCTGCATCAATTGTGTAAAGATTTGGATCTGATTTTCTCTTATAATCCCTTCCCCGGATAGTTTAATTTTATTTTCCCCTCTTATGAAGTAGTTTTATCATCACTTAAATCTCAAAATCATCTTTACAATTTCACTATTTCCAAAACCATCTCCATCTCTTTCTTCTCCCCATTCCACCATCAAGCTCACTCAAAATTTCATCATCAACCTTAAGTATATTTATGCATATGAATAAATATAAAAATTCACATCCATATCTCTTCTTACCATCTCAATCTTTTGTATTCTCCATCTTTGCTCCTAGATCACCTTCTCTATATATGTATCTATTCTCCCTTTTGAAAAGTACTGATCTCATTACCTAGGCTACATGAGGATTTGACCATTATAAAAAGTGAGGAATTACAAATATTGTTACATAAAACCGATGCAAAAAAAAATTTCTAATACCTCAAAATTGAGTTCGTGAAGATTAGATAACTGGGGATTCATCAGTCATAATTAAAAATTGATCATTAATTCACAAGATGTCTTTAGTGTCTCAAGTCAAAGGACCACATACACAATCACAATATGAATCAACCTAATCGACAAGTACATATAATATTATTTAAGGATTCATATAGATCAATTTAGTAAAAATATTTCTCCTAAGAGTACCCACCATCAAAACTTAGTGTTTCCACTCCAATGGCCAAAAGGTCACTCATACTTAGCGTGATCATCCGGTTGTTAAAAACACACTTCCATGCATCAAAATAAATGTCAAACTCACTTATTGTAAGATTTAATTAGGATTTAATCATAATAAAGTGAGTAAGGGACGAATCCTCAGAGAATTAAGAGAATTAGGATAAGTCTGCAAATTTGATCAAATTGGAAGATGATTTGTAACGAGAATTTTATTTTATTTTTGGAAAGAAAACTCAAAGATCTATACACAAAATAAAAAATCATTCAACTAGAAATTGTATTCATGGAGAAATCAAAGACCAAAGTAAAGAGAAAAATTGCACGAAGAGAGAGAGAAAATGTCAAATTTTACATAAATGTACTTAATCTATGCATTGAAATTAAAATCTAATGTTAAATGACAAAGGATTAGGAGGAAAACACCTAATCTAACCCCCCAAATCACCCTCAAAATGACCCAAGTAATCTTTGGATTGAGGCTTTTCATTCCACGTTTTTGAAATGGATCTTCGGAGTTCAAGAAGTGAATTCTCCTCATTCTTATCAATGAAATCTTGACTTCAAGCATTACTTGGCCATGGAAATGCGTCTAGAATGTTAGAGCGATAGTTTTGACGTAAGTATTGTTTCTTGAATTGCCACTAGTATAATTAAGGAATTAAGATTCATTACTCTTACTTTGAATCATTAATTTTCTTATATCGATTATTAATTTTAATCATCACCATTTTATCTTTTCCCTAATTATTTGTTGGACTCACCCACTAATTCTTTCTTTTGAGGTCATGGGTGTATTTGATCTCAAGAATATAGAAGCTATCTCCTCACTCATAGCCTTATGCATACACTCATAATCATCTTATCATAAAATCTATTTTAATTTGCTTTCAGTTATAGGATCATCTCTACTTCACTCTTTTATTTATTTTTGTTTAGTCATATCTTACTCATCCAGATGCTTAGCTAATTCTACATAGTTTTAAATTCTTTGAGGATATTATCATAATTATCTCTCCTCCCTTATAAACCTATCTATTATAAAGGCATTAGGTTTTGATCGGGAAAAAAAATCGACCAGAAAGTGAAAAAGCGAAAGGGGTTTTACTTTGAGCACGAAAAAGCCCCTTGTTGGTGATCAGATCAAGAAGCGAATGAAAATTTGTGTCCCTCTCATTCTTCACAGCGGTGAACGAAGAACTCCTCTTGCATCATTTTGACCTTGAAGTTGCAGAAGTTTTTTTGTTTTTTCTCTCTCTCTTTTTCTCTCTACAACATTCAGGTGATATCGTTTTTCTATTTTGTTTTTTTTTTCATTCCTAATTGCTTTGACGAAATTAATATTCAGTCATTCTATTTTCTATTAATTCATTAGCAACGTGTTAGTGTGTTTCTCTAATCATATGTCCACTTCCCCAGCCCGGTCTTTGTATTCACTTATTCAGTCTTTTGACTCTAACTGTTTGTATCGAGTTCTCCAAAATTTTCGTTCCTTAATCTCATTTGTTCCTTTCTTGGTTCAAACTTTGTTTACTCATTTGGATCATGTGTTTGGTGTTGTTTTGGTTCTAGTAATTTAGATACATGATTACTGTTGTCTAGTTATTCTCATTTTTTATATATTTATATAATCATCCAAGTGTGTTATTAGAACCTAAATTGCAGGAGCAGATTACCACCCTTAAAGTTCGTCAATTCCTCTGATGGTTTGTTATTCTTACTGAAATTACACTAATTGTTTCTGGTGGCGAACGACCCCCGTCGCCACCAAGGCATGACACTACGGCGCCGGTGGAGCCGACACCTACGCGCGTCCAGCCCCCTCGACAGGCGAAGACGAAGGATCCTGAGTTTCACTACACCAAGTGAGACCCTCTTCTCGCCACGAGCTCGCGCGCGTAGAGCTATCTTTCCCGTTTTCTCTTTATTATGTTTTATTTAGCCCGCACGTGTTTAAGCGGGCCTTTGCATGTCTTTCTCTCTCTCTTTAGGCCGCCGGCTGGGCTTCCCTCTGTTTCGGGACCCTAGCCTAAGGCCCTTTCCATTTTGTGAACATCTTATTCTATTTCTATAAGTATGGGTGTGGGTTGTGGGCCTCAAGTGGGCCCTTTCCTCTCTTGGCCCGCCAAGGGCTCTATAAGAGGGGAAGGGACCCCCCCACAAACCCTAGCCGTCATTTGAGAAAAAAAGAAGGAAGATCCTCTTCTCGAGTGGCTGCTCATGGAAAGCTAGAGAAGGAGTCCAACCGCCGACGCCGCCGCCGCTGCCGCCGCATCGTACGTGCCGCCGCCGCCGCCGCATCCGCGCCACTCCTTGCTCTACCTCCGGGTGTGTTGAACGCCGCCGCCTGCGCTCGCCGCTCAAGCCGCCATTGCTGCCGCCTCCAAGCTCCGCCACCGCCGCCGCTGCAGCTGGCCGCCGCTGCCGCCGATCCTTCGACGCTGCCGCTCATCGCTGCCCAAAGCCGCGCAACGCCGCCGCGCAAGCTACCATCTCCTCGCTTTCCGGACGCCGCATGCAACTCGCCGCTGCCGGCTCAGCTGCCGCGCTGGCCGCCGCTTCAGCCTCTTCGCTTCGCTGCTCCCGCGCCATCGCACGCCCCGTACGCCTCCTCCTCTGCTCTGTGGACGCGCTCGCCCGGCCCGACCAGCGCCACGCGCTGGCCCGCCCGCTCGCGCCCGACCTAAAGAAAGAAGACTCGAATGGACGATTCCCGCTGAGCCGACTCGGCGGGAATCGCCGCCTGGGGCCCAGCTCACCGAGCCGCCTGGGTCCCCTCGCTGCGCCCGGGCTCGAACCCGCCGATCCGATCCAGCCCTGGGCCGGCTGGGTCCAGCCACTCCAGCACTCGAGCCGGCCCGAGCCCGCTGAGCCGAGCTCAGCCCCTCGCGGACCGGGTCAACCGCCCCACCAGCGGTCCGCTGATCCGGACCAGCTGCCTGAGCCCTGGGCCGCTCCCGGCTAGGTCGACTGGCCAGAGCCGGGACCGATCGGCCCAAGCCGGACTCGCCTCGCCCTGAGCTCCGGGCCTAGGACCGGACAGACCGGCCCAGCCGCGCTCGACTGCCTGAGACCGGTCCACTCTGCCCAAACCGGGTCCAGACCGGGTCCGAGACCCAGCCCCCTAAAGGCCTCAACCCGGCCCGACTCGGCCTAGCTGTCCGAGTCGGCCTGGACCACCTCGCCCGTCCCGACCCGCTTGGACGCCGCTCCGCCTCCCGTGACGTGCGCCCGACTTCGCTCGCCCCAACTCATCGCCACGCCGCCACGCTGACCGCTCCTCAGCGTACCTTTCGCCGACTCGCCCGGTGTCCGACATACTGCGCGCTCGACGACCTCCCTCGCCTCGACCGAGCGGCTCGCGCCCTCGCAGGTTAGGCACTCATCCCCCTTACTTTACTTTGAAGTCTATATTTCCTTCGATGCTTTCCCGCATTTGTCTCCACCGCCTTCGGGTCTAGTTAGGTTGAGTGACGTCGTGGGTTCGGGATTGGGATCGTGGATCCGGCCGCCGGGTTGACGATCGAGCTGTTCCGACGACCCGAGGTTCCTCTCTCCCCTGCATCGACGGATCTGGGAAGACTCCCGCTCCATCCTACTCGGCGTACCCCAGGATCGCCGTGACGACGCCTTGGTCGGTTGTCTGCTTGTGGAGACCTTAGATATCATCGCATCAATTAGAGCCCGTAGATCTCCCCATCCTTAGTTTCCCATTAGAGGACATTAGCGCCGGACCGATTCACCCCGTTGGTCCTGCATCAGTTTCTTATTAGCTATATTAGAATTGCTTGGAACCATTTTAATTTCTCGTACAGTGTTTAATCTAATATTGCATTGATTTCACAGGCTTATAGAATATGTTTTATCTATCTCAATTAACTAAGTTCATATTTATTTTACTAACCTAATTATTTTATAAATTCTGTTGTGGAAAGACACGAATTCAGTAATTATCGTTTGAGTCTTACAGTGATCAGTCACGACTATGATTAGTGTTTACTCACGATTGCAGTCAGATATCGATCCAGATACTTGTGCCTTCGCTATATTACTGACAGATTAAATAATTGACATCACTGTGAGTATATAATTTATCATCATACTCTCTACTACATTCCACAATGATAGAGATTTTGTTTTACTGATGTGATCATATATTCTATTGTTGAATTCGGTGATATGTCAAATTGATTGTTCATCATAGCAAAAATTAATATACAATCATTCATCATAGTGACTCAAAGTCAACCCATTTCTTCAAAAGTCAATGCATATCAGACATAGTCAACCCATTCCTTTAGAAGTCAACTCAATTAGACAAAGTCAACTATATTGAGTCAAAGTCAACCCATTTCTTCAAAAGTCAATGCATATTAGACAGAGTCAACCCATTGCTATATAAGTCAACTCAAATAGACAAAGTCAACTATATTAATTAGAAGTCAACTCAAATAGAAAAAGTCAACCATATTAGTCATTAGTCAACTCAATTAGACAGAGTCAACCGTATTGAGTCAAAGTCAAACCCATTTTCTTCAAATGTCAACTCATATCAAATAGAGTCAACCCATTCCTTTAGAAGTCAACTTAAATAGATAGAGTTAATCGTATTTAGTCAAAGTCAACCCTTCTTAGTCAAAGTCAACCATAAGTCATAGTCAACCCAAATCAGAAAGTAACCCTAGGTCAAAAAGTCAACCCTAGGTCAAAAAATCAACTCCAGAAGTTGTTGTCTTGTGTGTCTCACTTTCTTGAATTCATTCTCACTTATTTGCCATCATCATCTCATATAACTAGCAGCATTTAGATAAACATACTCTTGCATTCACACATACGGAGATCAGGAGTGTCTCATTAGTTGAGATGAGAAGGAGTCAATACTTGGGGAGCTAGAAGACCTGGTAGAGCCTGAAGACTAAGTATCACTTTACCGGTGGTCGGCGGTACTAGCATGAGAGGTACGACAGGGCTTGAAGGGATGCACGATTGTGTGGAGATCGGCCTCAAGGAGTCAGGACGTTCAAAAGCGGTGGAGGTCGAGGCCTAGAGGGTAGTGACGTAGGGTTAGGTAATGGTGAGTGTTAGGGTTGCCGCTGGGGACAGACCTAAACCCTTGTATCGAACATTGTCCTTCACCCATTTGAAGGGTGAGAGGATTAGGTTTCTTTTGGTCAGGATTGAGGCTCCGAGTCGACAATACTTGGGACTGGACTAAGAGACGTTATGTCCCTCAACCAGTATAATAATCATTGGTGCACAGTGAGGATGAGAAGTGAGTATTAAACCAACGAATCATATTAAAAGAAAAGTAGAAAACAAACGAGTAACACATAAACCTAATTCATCCACCCCCCTCTTAGGTTAAATCACCACCTTATCGGGACTTTCATAGAATACTATTGAAGTAAGAGATTCAAGGATTTAGATGTTCGAAAAGGTTCAATTAATCAAAACATCCAAAGAATACATTTTTCCATGTAAGAGAGAGCTTATAAATTGAGAGAAATTTGGGTGTGGCCATTAGATTTGACAAATTCATATGTAATCAATGGTTTAAATTGATCAAAAGGAGATGTATCAATGTCATTAGTCCCAACCGTTGCTCTACATCGAAGCTTCCAAATTTTTCTAGGCCATTGTGTATATACCAAACGTTATGTAACAGTTGTCATCTGATGTCAAATAGAATGCTCCAAATTGCAGCCCATGCGTCACACAGGAGTCCATCGATCATGAAAGATCTGGGTCACTATAACTCCTTGATTCAACGGTCCATATTCATTGGGTTTTATAAAATGAATCAACACACCATTGCAACACGCCACATACTCCCTTCACTTAAGTGAAAATGGAGGGTTAAGAGTAACTATCTTTCTGTTGCGTTGATTCAACGCTTCTGATGCTACCATGTCACCTACACATAAACTTGATCCCTCATTGGAAGAATTGATGCATTAGTCAAGTATAAATATAGGGGAGAGCTTTTAATAATCAATTTTGGCCCATTCAGGGCATTTAATGCAAATGACTTTCCTTAATACGCACCGCATATGCGCCATATGTGCACCACATGGCCTGCTCACACGTCTTCACGTGGCGACAGGCAAGCGCGCATGCCACGTCTATACCATGTCAACCCACACTTATAAAAAAATTTCAATCATTTTTAGTTAAAATAAGTTCAAAATAATTCAAAATAATTTCTAAAAAATTCTTTAAAATTCCCAAAAAATCCCTAGAAATTAAAAAATTCATAGATTTAAAATACAACTCATTTTTAATCTTTTTTTATCACAAATTAATAATATATATTCTATGCATTTTAATTTAAGAAATCATAAGAGAATAAATTTTTAACTCAAAAATGCACTCTTTTTTAAAAAAATAAAACAAAATAATAGATGAGTGTATATGAATTACTTTTCTCTTTTTTGCATTTAAAATTCAACTAAAATCTCAAATATAAATAGGGATAATCTATTTAATAATTCAGCTTTGATTTATATATGATTAACATTTAAAATAATATATTTTGAGATTTTTGATATAAATTGCATAGAATGATGAATATGCATACAAAGTATGATAACATGCATAAGAATGATATGAATTATGCCCTAAAATGCCACTAATAATCTATGCACTAATAATCATGCAATCTCAAATATAAATTGCATGTTATCCCTCAGCATATGAGTAAAATTAGATAGTGCTATTCTTTTGAATAATGAAATGTCCTTTTCAAATATCTCGTCAATAAGAATAATTCATATGTTTATAACACATGTTTAAAGACTAGTTAGTTGTATTATAATCTCATAATAATTTACTTAGTCATTGCATATACTCATGGACTTCATCATAAACATAATCTCTTAGTCCTTGGTGTCTCCACATCAATGGCTACAATATCAGCCATACTCATCATATGAGTTAGATTAGATAGTACTATTGTTTCAAATAATGTAATGTACTTTTTATTAATATCCTTCAAATAAGAATGTTTAGAACATATGTTTGAAGGCTACTAATCATTGTATCATAATCTCATCATGATTTCACTTAGTCATTGTATATGCCCATGGACTTTAGTATAAACATCACACGAGAAAAATAATAAATAAATTTCATTTCAATGGATATAAACAAGACGAGGAAGTACAATTGACTTGTAGACCACATAATACCCAACATTTTGAGAGTGTTCCCTAGGTATTCCTAGCTACCTCCATGATCAGGTCCTACCTTCTTCTTCTCCATAGTTGGTCTTTGCATGTAGCCATCAGACTTAGCACACCTACCATGCATCATCTTACATCCAAAACCTACTCATGGAATGTTATCACGGATAAGACATTAAGCATGTTTAGAAAACATGAGATATGAGAAAATACTCTCTCATTATATCACTCAGAGGTTGCAACTTGGTTCATCTTGAATCCTCCTATGGGGGCAAAAATGGGTTGTAAATGGTCTCTAAGTTGCTTCTTGATGGGAACTCTGAGATTCCAACTTCAGCTGAGCATATAGCCTCAAATCGTTGTCATGATGATCTCTCTCTCTCTTTCGAGATATATATATATATATATATTATACAAGTGCCCTGGCTGGCCCAGCTAGGGTTCGCCTACCGTTATCCGGACCGTCATCCGGTACCGGTATCTGCTGATACCGGTACCCTATGACCGGTATCCAGTACCCGATATCGTCATCCAGTTCTGGATGACGGGTATTGGATTAAAGGGGGACCGGTGCGGTAATGGATGCTTCAAGATCGATCGAGTACTCGGATGAGCTGATCTGGGATGACTCGATGATCGGAGATACCGTACGGATGACTGATATTCTCCCGATACCATGTTCCATGCGCAACCTGGCGGAAGAAGCTGACGGAATTCTTGGAGTCCTGGAGAGCTCGACACGGAGATAAGGTATGGCGGAAGAAGTTGGCGGAAGAGCCACGTCGAAGTTGGCGGAAGAAGTTGACGGAATTCTCCCGATATGCGGCGGTCGACACGGAGACGTGCGGTGTAATGTGGACGCAATGAAAATTCTGCAGGTCGGAATCTCGTTCTTTGATGGCGATGGAAGTCGGTGGCGCACGTGGGATATCCACTTCCGGGACTTCGACGTTTCTTCTCCCTCTGATGCGCAGTTGGAACCGTCGGTGCAGTTGCTGAAGAGTGAAGACGAGCATAATCGACTTCGAGAAAACGAGAAAAGATGGCGTGGACTCGGCCGTTCTCTCCGGCCTTCTCCGACGGTTTGACTGGGCGGGGCCGTGGAAACCTGTGTGGGTTACATTCCAGGGCCTCTACGACGTGGCATATCTTGTGAAGCTCCTCACCAGAGGTCCTCTGCCGCCGACGCTGCGGGGGTTCGCTCGGCTGGTAGGGGAGACGCTGTGGAGGGTGGTCGACGTGAAACACGTGAGTGGGTCCCACCTCAGCCTCGTCGCGCTTTCTCGTTCTCTGGGGCTGACGACAGACAGGGCCTCGGCGCACCTGGGCGGCGTCGACAGTTTGCTCACGGGGAAAGCCTTCTCGACTCGACAGTTTGCTCACGCCGGAAGTACGGAATGTCGGATGTGCGGAAAGCCGAAAGTGCGGAATGCCGGGAGAATGCCGGAAGTGCGGAACGCCGGAACTCGGAAGAACGTTGGAAGAACACCGGAAGAACGTCGCGAAGAGAGTGAAGATGGCGAAGAAAATTCAGAAGAACGTCCGAAGGAAGAACTCGATAAGTCGATATTCGATAATTTAGGGTAATCGGGTATTAAGGTTAATATTTAGGTTATTTTATTTAGGTTAAACCGGATACTGGGTATCGGTATCGGTTCCAATATCGATACCCGGTATCGAAACCCAACGGTAGCCGTTAGCGGATGTCGGTATCGGTTTACGGTATCGGAAACCGATACCGTCATCCAGTTACCGATACCGACATTTGGATGTCGGTATCGGGTACTGTCGGTATCGGGTACCGTTTAGAACCTTAACGGTACCCGATACTGTTATCGTTACAGATACCGGTATTCGATACCGGTATCTGAACGGGCGAAGCCTAGGCCCAACTACGTTTATATGATTACTGCCCTACAGTAACGGGCCGGCCCAGAAACTGTCTCGTCGCTGTCAAATCAGTAAATAACAATTCGGCAGTTTCTTGGGGTAGGTAAGTAGTTTTCAAAGCTGGTCTACTTATTCTCTGTTTGACTCTTTCTCACATCAAGATCGAGCTTGCGATTTCCTTCTCCGCCCAATCTTCGAAGAGTCGGAGATTCCTCTCCGTGGTTTCCGAGTCTTCAACTGCGAGTACCACGGTTTCAAAGCGGGGAATCGTTCAAAAATCACGATGGTGAGTCTCCGCATCGCCACTGTTATGTGTGCCCTAATTTTCTCGTCGGTCGGCCTTTTCGTTCCACCTCGTGGAGTTGGCGCCAACTCGGAAGGAGACGCCCTCTACGCGTTCCGTGGCAGCCTCTCTGACCCCAACAAGGTGCTGCTTAGCTGGGATCCGACGCTCGTCAATCCTTGTACCTGGTTTCACATCACCTGTAACCAGAATAATCAAGTCACCCGAGTGTAAGATTGTTCTTTCAAGTCATGGTTTTTATTTTTATTTTTTTCTGTCCGTGTGTTGGGGTGGGGGGAGAAGAGCTTCTTCTTCAAGAATTTTTTTTATTAATCGAGAAAATATTAAATCTGCAGGGATTTGGGAAATTCCAACTTAAGTGGTCACTTGGTGCCTGATCTCGGAAAGCTCCAGCATCTTCAGTACCTGTAAGAGCATTTTCTTTTATCTTATTCTTTGCTTCGTTCTTATTCTGAACTATTTTCTCAGGGAACTCTACAAGAACAACATACAAGGTTCGATTCCATCTGAACTGGGGAATCTGCAGAGCTTGATCAGTCTGGATTTGTATAACAACAACATTTCTGGCACAATTCCGCCGTCTCTAGGAAATCTCAAGTCTTTGGTTTTCCTGTGGGTTATTCATAGGCTTTGAATTTTTCAATTTTGGTTTCTGATGGGTATCTTTACCTTTCTAGGAGACTTAATGACAACAAACTGAGTGGGAGGATTCCAAGAGAGCTGACAAAGATCTCGAGCCTTAAAGTGATGTAAGCTCGGAAGGGATTGCTCCTATTTCTTATGTTTGTCTCTGGAAAAAATTTAACTGTTTGGTGATTTGAAAAGGGATGTCTCGAACAACGATCTCTGTGGAACTATTCCCGCCTCTGGTCCCTTTGTTCACATTCCTCTGAGAAAGTAAGTAAGATTGTTATGTTACAATTCTGCCATTTAGCTTTTGATGTCCCTCACACCCGCTAAACTATCTCTCTCCTCCCCCCCCCCCCCGGCTGTCCCTACACACCTGCCCTCTCTCTCTCACACACACAAATTCAGTCTTACTCACTGTCATTTTCGTCTCTCTCTCACGCACGCACTCTCCCCTTAACTCATTCTCTTATTCTCTCACCGAACCACACTGGCACTCTCTGTCACAGATGCACACATTCTTATCGTTCTCCCTCTCTCTCATCTTCTGTTTCTCTCACTCACGCCCACACCCTCTCGCTGCATTTCTCTCTTTCTTTCTCCTTCTCACTGTCAGTTTCCGTGTCTTACCCACTTTCTCACACATACACACTCACTCATACACACTTCCCTCTGTTTCTTTCTCCCACACCTATCCACACCTGCCCTATCTGTTGCACATGCGCGCAAATATTTTACCCTCTCAATCTCTCTTTCCCCAACCCTCTCTCAGACACAAACATTTTTGCGTTCTCTCACACAATCACACGTGTCTGCTCTCTCACAATCACTTGCTGTCTTTCTCAAAAAGCCCCCCACACATTTTACTGTTACAGTCTTCCTTCCTCTCATTGCCCTCTCAATGTCTCTTTCTCACTCTCATTGCCCCACACACACAATCTAGATCCACCTGTTCTCTCTCTCACACACACGCACACCCTTCTCTCTCTGTCTCAGAACTGTGTATGAAGCAATCAATATTCTATTATCCTCCTTTGTTATATTTGAATCAGATTTCTGTCAATGAGAAACATTAAAGCTTAACGATTCTTTTTCTCTTTGGTGCAGCTTTGAGAACAACCCTCGTCTTGAAGGCCCTGAGCTGGAGGGCCTGGCGGTCTATGACACTCACTGCTGAGCTGAAAACGTCCATCCAAATCTTTCACGCGGGATTGCCCCTTACAACTCCAATTAAGTTATGCAAGTGAAGAATGAGTAAGTACGATCTTCATCACTATGACTACCAGAGAGAAGCCCGTTTTCTTTTTATTGTAGATATATTGTGCTGTTGTGGAGGGCTTGTAACTCTTCATCATATAGCTTGTGATACTATGGACAGATTTTGGGTTGTTCTTGGATTAAATTGTGTTCTCTCTCTCATATATAAAAATATATATGTTGTGTATTTCTGCTTTATAAATTTATATACAGTATGTATGTATGTCTCTCACTCTCTCAATTTTAAAAAAAGGAAGAGTTTGCACAAATGATAAAACCTTTTAAGCCAGGTAATATGAACATCCCACTGTAGAGAGGGTTGATCAAGGCAACACTCTCTATTCTAAGGTTTCAATAAATTTTTTGGACTCTAGAGGAGCACCGAGACTATCGCTCTTTCTGCAGAGATTACTGCATTTATCTTGAGTTGAACTCCCTAAGACAGATCCGAGGAATCCCTTGGTTTTATGTGAAATTGATGATAGAAAATTTCTATTTTTCTTGTTAGCTCTTGGAGGTAGTCTGTATATATTTCGTGTTTTTGAAAAATGTAAATTAGGGTATCTAAAGCTTCCTCCTATCATGTTGTTTTAAGGAGACAAAACGATAAGGCATCAGAAACAAAATGAATGATTATTGTTTTTATTTCATTGGTTGCATTAGACACGATTATTCCAGGTAATCTCCACGAGTTCGTTAGCATCCCTGGTAATTTTCCAACTCTCCTGATTGAATCATCCATTGCAAATCAGCAAAAAGTGTGCATGCATTTTGGAAGGAAGAAAATGGCGTCTAAGGCATTTCGAAAGACACAGAGTGGTAAGAAAACAAAGGATGCCTTGGTATTAGAAATTGAAGAAAACCGTAGGGGAACCAAAGAATCATCAGTCCCTGCGATATTCCCCAGAGAAAGAAAAGTGGTTGAAAAGGAAAGATGCACTCTAAGCACCATTTCAAGATTTCAAAGAACAAGAAAAATTATGGTATTAAAAGGGAATCTGATGCAGAAGTGGAGGCGTTCTTTACCAAACATGGACGTCCAATGAGAATAAAAAACAAGAGGAGTCAACAAAAGGTGAGGAAGGTATGGGTCCCCTGAGATTTCTTCAGAAGTCCTCAGATTGGATACCAGATCCTTTCTCATTGCACCCACCTAATATTCGCTGTTTCAATCATAAAGACTTTAAAAAGCAGTCATTGGGTGAGAATCGAGCCATAAAATAAAATTTTAAAAATTTCCTTGTCGGTTTTTGGTGTATTTATTCATTTAGAACTTCTTGATTAAGCGATCATGGAGAGAAATATGATATTTCAGTCCTTCAAAAATCAGGTTTGAACTTTCTAACCTGATTTTATAGAATAGACAATATATTATATATAAAAGTATTATTCTCCTCTACTTAAACAATATATTATATATAAAAGTATTGATTATTTAATGATAAATAATTAATCACTCTTCTCTAAGGTTTCACGTAGTTTTCCTAATTTTTAATAATATATGTACAAAAAATCTTCTTCATTAAATTTGATATCCAGAAGAAGTAATAATTCATATTTATTTTAGCTACGTCAAAGAATTATTGTTAAAGTTAAAAATATTTATTCTAAATAAATTATTAACATCTATACTTGAAATATAAATGCATATTATTGGCCATCTAATTTGATGACGTAGACGTTCAGTTCTTTTTAATCAATTCCAATCCATAATGATTCATGGCTTATACATCCAAACTCTAAAATCTGCAGACTGATCGATTTTGCTCACGATGGATCCTCCATGAACCCCAAAGCCTGTTGGTCCCTCACGATGGAAGTCCCATGATCGGTTCTCCTGTTTACGTATACTATCTCCCTTCGATTTCCCGAGCCGTCGATGTCCCAGCTTTTGAGTCAGCGATGAGGCGAGCTGTGGCTTCAGTGAAATGGACCAGGCGGGCAGGATCCGTGCCTCACCTCGAAGGCGTCCCCAGGGAGAACGCCGACGCGGTGGTGATTGGCGCCGGCGTCGTCGGCCTCGCTGTCGCGAGGGAGCTCGCCCTTAAAGGGCGCGACTTGCTGGTCCTCGAGTCCGCACCCACGTTCGGCACCGGCACCAGCTCCCGCAATAGCGAAGTCATCCACGCGGGTATTTACTATCCCCGCGGGCTCCCTCAAGGTAGAGCAACTTGAATCTTCTCTTCGGAACTCGAAGACTTTGAATTACCCACTTTGAAATATTTTCTCAGGCGCGATTCTGCGTCAGAGGCCGGGAATTGCTCTACAGGTACTGCTCCGAAAGAGGGATTCCTCATAGCCAGCTGGGCAAGCTGATTGTTGCCACGAACGCGGGCACAAATCCCAAATTTGGGAAATCTGAAAAGACGAGGAGAAGAGAACGCCGTCGAGGGCTTGCAAATGCTCGACGGCGAGGAAGCGATGCGACTGGAGCCGGAATTATTCTGCGTCAAGGCGTTGTTTTCTTCCTGCTCCGGAATCGTGGATTCCCATTCGCTGATGTTGGCCTTGCTGGTAATTCTCTTGACCTTTTTCAAGTTATCGGCATTTGTTCTTGCTTAAATTTATTACTGCAATTGGGGCTTAGGGAGAAGCTGAGAGCCATCGAACAACTGTATCCTTCAACAGCACGGTCATCGGCGGGCATATAGAAGATGGGCGCCTTCATCTTCACGTTTCCGAATCTGACTCCGTTGAAAAAGGCATCTTTAGATCTTCTCTTAAACCCCAGCTCGTAGTGATTCCCAAGCTGGTTGTAAATGCTGCCGGGCTGGGAGCTATCTCTCTAATGAGAAAATTTCAGGGGATAAATCCAAGGGTTTTCCCGAGTTCTTATTACGCGCGCGGCTGCTACTTTCGCATTAAGAGGGAACAAAGATTTCTCCATTCAGGCACTTGATCTATCCGGTCCCGGAGGACGGAGGGCTTGGAGTCCACGTCACTCTCGATTTAGGAGGGAACGCTAAGTTTGGGCCGGATGTAGAGTGGATTGACTCCCCGGATGAAACATCCATCTTGCTCAACAGGTACGCTCCTTTTTAACATTCTAGAGAAAAATAAGATGACATATCATAATTTGGTTTTCTGGGTTCATGTTCTTCGTTCTTCAGGTTTGACTATACAGTTGACCCTAGCCGCTCGAAAAGATTTTACTCCGAAATTAGGAAATACTACCCGAATCTCAAGGACGGATTTCTGGAACCCGGATACGCGGGCATCCGGATTAAGCTTTCCGGGCCTGGCGATTCTCCTGCCGATTTTCTCATTCAGGTATTTCTCTTTAGAAAAAAATCGTCTTTAATGATAATCGACAGAAAAAAAATCTATGGCCTGAAAATTACAGGGCGAGGAGACTCATGGGCTTCCGGGGCTGGCGAATTTGTTCGGAATCGAGTCACCTGGACTGACATCCAGCTTGGCCATTGCGGAATTCCTCGCATCACATTATTCCAAGTAAAGACTTTCGTTTCCAAAAAAATGCCGCGACGGGCTAATCAATAATAGAGAGAAATAGAGGGATTGCAGAGGAGAAGTAGGAAACAGAATGCTGTACATGAGAGGGGAAAAGATCAGACGGGCTTCGGGAAGAATCTGCTCGAAATCAAAAACCTCGAACATGAGGCGGCGGACGTCGGGCTTGCCGTAGACGGCGTAGGCGAGGCCGTGGATCGCTTGCTGCACTCCCGTGGTGGCGGGATTCCTCAGCCGCCGGTTGTGCTCGTAGGAATCCTGCACCGACTCCCCGTAAATGATGAACTTGTGAAGATGTTTCTCCCGCAAGTACTTGCCGCAGAATTTGTTCAAAAGAAGGCGCCGGTGCTTCTGCTGCAACCACAGTCCCGGCGCGTCCAAGTGCTTCATCAGCAGCCTCTCTGCCATCACCAGATCCTGAAATATTGATCGAAAATAAAATGAGAATCGACGCTCTTCTTTTGAGCTTCTGGGAGATGATCTTTTACTTGGATCTTTTGGCCTATGTACTCCAGTCGTTCCAGGCAGAACCGCGGGTGCTCGAACTTGTACTTGGACGGATGGAGAAAGCAGAGCTGTTTTTAAAAAATCCGATTTTTATTCGGAGATAGAAATAAAAGAAAGGGTAGAGATGGGAAAAACCTGTAGGCCGAGGCCTAATTCGATGTTCCGGGCTTCCATAATCTCCGGAATTCTATCGTTCATCGTCAGTGGATAACCGAGCGCTTGCATGACCTTCGGCCTGCATTCAAAATCCCATATGTTTCCCCTGAACCGGTGCATCCCCGGAGGGACACAAGCTCTGAAGAGTCTCGGATGAGCAAAGAGAGCATCTTCGGGACGCTGTAAATCCAAAACAAATAAAACGCAGCATAAGTCGACGTATCGTCTTCAAGAGGATAGATACGAGAGCTAGGGAGAGAAAGGGCGTGTTGTTTTGCTTGCCTTGTAGGTGACGATATCCTCCCAGGTCAGTTTTTTGTTCTCGAATTCTGTGGAGACGTGGTCAACGTCTTCCAGCTGACGCCTCAGCTTTGGCTGGGAGCTCTCGTCTTCCGGGTCCATCCCGAACACTTCGAAGAGCACCCGGTAAACCTCCGGCAGTCCAAAGCAGAGATATATGGCTCCGAACAGAGCCCAGAACACCGATCTACAGAAAAACAAAACCCCCCAAAAAAATTTCACTTCTGGAAGCCCAAATGCGAAACTCAAAGGTCTCTTACTTTACTGGGGCTTCTCTGTCCTTCCTGATCATCCTATCCATGTCATCGAAGGGGAAAACCAAGTTCTGCAAACTCGCCGCCTTGATCCACTTGGGCAAGAACCTCTTCCCGATCAAGGAGAAAACCCTCTCTCTCATCGGCGCCGGAGACTCTCTCGGATATCGTTGAAGGAAGAACTCAGCAAACGCCATCTCGAGTACGTATTCTCCCAGGAAACTCAACCTGGAGTGTCCGTTTCTGACGTGTCTTGCGTTCGTTCTCTCGCAAGAGGGGTGCTGGAAAGCCAAGTAAAGCAAAGTATCGAACTGCTTCGCGGGATTATCCTCTCCGAGCTCGTCGCTGGGCTCTAATGGATAGCCGAGGGCTTGTTTCGCCTCTAAGAGGTACTCATCGATCCATGTCCGATCCGCGTTGTTCAGCCGGGAAGAGGGCAGGCAGGAACTGAGCAAAGGGAACGATTTCAAAGAGAGCTGAGGGCTGTTCAAGAACCTTTCGATCAGTTTGGAGTCGTCCATTGGAGGCTTGAGGATGAATCTCTTGGGGGGGACGCGCTTCTTCGGAGAGATGACTTTCTTGCGCTCCGCGAGCTCCTTCAGGAGCCTCTGGGGGCTGTTCTGGGGGGCTTCCTCGCTGACGGCGACGGCATGGACTGGTATTTTTCTTGAGATTATTCTCACGGATTTGGACGAACCGAGACGTATGCTCACCGGAAAGGAGCTGAAATTAGAAGAGAATGAAAGTTCAGAAGAGGAGCTGGGTAGCAGGCTTCTGGTGAGAGAAGAAGCCTCCATTTCTTGGCTCCGGGAGAACAGATTCTGGAGGGTTTTTGGGTACTCTTACTCTCAGGCAGGATAAGAGGATAGTTGGGAGAAGATGGAGGTGGAAAGACCTCTCTCGGCCGTTGATCCCAGATCTGGTGGTCAGGGAAAAACCCAGCACGACAATCATGTCTAAAGTTTAAATTTTGCTACTTAGAAGGGTATTTTTGCAAAGGGTCTGGGTCTGGGTCTGAGACTTTAGGCGCTACTGTACGAGATCTGAGGGACAGAGGAGCTAAGACGAAGTTTTGAATTTGACCTTCGTCTTGCGGCATGGCGAATCCGAGGAGGATCAGCGGGCTTCAGCTCCAAAACATCGCCGTCGAGCAAATGCCGCAGCATCTACAGCCAACAGCTGCCTCCTTCCGGATCCCTTCTCTCGCGGTGTTCCTCAAAAGCCCTCGAGCATTCCCTTTCCTTCTCTCTCTCTTCGTCCTCCTCACTTGGGTTTCCCTCAGATTCTCTCGTTACTCCGTCAATCCTTCCTCAGTTTCTTCTGCCGACAAAGATGCCAACTTGGCGCGTTTCAGTTCGCTAGAATTTCCTTCTCAGTTTATCAAGGACAAGAGAGGATGGCTGCTTAATCCTGTCTCCGCTGCCGTACAGGCCGGCATCTCTGGTTCGAAGATGAGATCCTTTTGAATTTCTGTTCGCTTTTCTGTGTCGTATTCTTGGGGATTGCCGATTGGAAATTATATCGATTAAGTCCGTATATGTAAAGTTTTTAGTGGCCCTCAGGATCATGGGAAATGAACTTGAATATGTAGGGGGGGCTACGTCCTGCGCTTCTGTCCACGTGGGTGAGATCCGACCTGGCGGCATGAGAGGAAACCACAGGCATAGAGGCTGCAACGAGACGTTCATCTTTCTGGGGCGCCGACACAAAATTCAGGGTAATTTTTCTCTTTTGAGTCTTGCCCTTTGAGATTTGAGAAATATTTCTAATTGTGACATTTTCTCGCAGTTGGAGAATCCGAGCTTAGAGAGAGGATATGCGGAAGTGATCATCGGTGCGAATGACGTGGCAATCGCTGCCAGCCCCAGTGGAACGGCGCATGCCTTGATTAGCGTTGATCCCCAGAGAACAATTTTTCTGCTTGGCTGTCAGGATAGTGTGATCAATTACAATGACTCCACAACGGATTTCAACGTTTGGAAGGATCTTTGACCCCCCCTGTGAGATTCATCCACATGTATCCTTGTGTAAAAAAATCCAAATTTTTCTTCAGTTTTTTTCCCAGGAAAGCATGTTTTTTATACGCAGTCTCGCGTTCCATCCTCATGCCCGACGATTTTTTGGAGGGCTCAGTAGTTTTTTTCGTTGTTTAATGAGCCGAGACCTCTGGAGAACTGATCTGTGAAGGAAATTTTCTAACTCTCCGATATCTAAAGTCATCAGTTCCTATGTTTCTCTCTTGTATCACTCTCTGTCACGATTTCTTATTTCTCTATTGCTCTCTTGTCTAATTCCATTTGCGACCACAAATTTATCCGTGGTTTTGCATTGGAAAAACCTAGATTGTCTTTCATGGATGTGTTCAGTGACAAATTACAAACATGCAATTGAGGAATCCAACATATTAATGCGTTTCTATTTGAGGACTTAACCGAGTAGATTTTTATCAATCGCCCTCTTGATTATTCTGCTTAAGGTGTGCGACAAGTTTTTCAAATTATGTCAGAACAATTTATTCTCTCAAACAATGCCCCCAGGCTTGGTATGAAAACTTTATCACCATAGCATGGCTTCAACTGTTGCCCGCCTTGTTTATTACTATTCACTAATCATTGATGGCATGCTAATGTTATCCGGATATTTTTATCTATTCATATTTTCCTGATTATATCAATCGAATTATCATGTTATTTAGTAGAAAGTTTTATTCATCATGTTCATATGTTCGGATGGAAATAGGGCAAAAAAGGAAACAATCCTTAAATTTTCCAAGACTCATCCTCTGTATTCGGTTTGTTTTTTTATCTTGCAATTCTCACTGTTGGATTCAATTCAAAACATCATTCAGATGGATTACGTGCCTCTTTTGTGCTTTTTGTACCACAAAAGCAACATGCTCTGAAATAGTGGATGACTGTCAATGAGATCTATTTTATTTTATCTGTGCTAGAAAATGATTGAAAACAAATCGTTTATATAGCTTAAATATTCATATGTGCAGTTTGAAATTCAACGTATGCTTAAATGTATTTGGATCTTGTTCAAAAATCGCTTGGATGCTAGTTCTTACGAAGTGATGTAAGACTCACTCTGATCTTGATCTTCTACTCAATCTTGCCTCCACAATAAATGTCACTATCAAACAATACAAAACTTTGGCCTTGATCCTCTACTTATTTTCTTTAGTAGCTTGATGCAAAGAAAGAGCCAGCAAGGTGAGGAGAGAGAAAATTGGGGCTTATATGTCAGAGGTTTTTAGGGTTTGAGGCAACTAAGGTTCAAGATTATCTACCATTGAAATCATGGTTGGAGATGCATCCCCTCGAGGAGATGTCGTCACCTCCTTAAGGGATGGCATCGTTCCCACTCCCGAAGAAAGTGGAACCACATTTGTTTAAAGTGGAGTAGGGCACCGCGCTAAAAGGGTGTCACCCTTCGCAATTTAAATAGAAATTCCTGTTTAAAAGGATCCCTAAAAAGGGGGGGTCTGATCTCCTTTTAAATAGGATTAGATCCGATTTCAAAAGGAGAGTCAAATATGGGTCTAACTTCACGGCAAAATAGGAAGCTAATCGCCTTTGACTTCCAAGAAAGGTGGGTCGTCCTAAAGATATATGATTATCCATATGAAAGTTGGCACCTTTCATTAAACCTTTTGAATTCCTTTGACTTAGCTCATTTCATTCCTCCTTATAATTTGTATCCGCATTCCTATATATTTATACATATGTTCGTGTATCTACATAACTCATGAAAAGTGAGAGAATTAAACCATCTGACTCAAAATTCAACCAAAATATAGAATTTGATGCATGATAGCACTTATTTGCACTCATATCATATTCAGCCATATGTAATTAATATAATGATGCAACTATCATTTTAGAGTTATCAGAGGACTATTGGTGGCAGCCATGGCTAAAGAGAGTGCTAAAGGGGGCAGCCAAGGTTCTACGGGCCATCGAGCACAACAAGAGCAGCAAAGAGGTCAATTAGGAGACACCAACTACAAAGCCATGCCATCAGAAAATTATTTCTAGTCAGGGCAAAAAGAGATAGTAGAAACTTGTATATATAGATTAGACTATGGTTAATGAAGTGATATGTCTCATGTGAGACTAAAGCTCCCTAACACGCCAACACGCTAACATGCCTAATTTTCAACATATGCATGTAATGCTCCCTAAGCGATATGTCTCATTTTAACATTTTTTTCATTCAAAATTGCAATAATCTTCCAACCAAAAAACCAAGCGAGCAAAAATGACAATATAAGATAATATGGATAAGTAATTAAATAAGTAATTAAATTTTTTCGGTAAGAATGCTTCAAGATGGTCCATCAAGAACACGAAGAGATGTTGGAGGAGATAACGAATGAGAAATTTGGCACTTGATGCTTTGAATGTGGCTTTTATTTTCAAAATCATTTTTCTATACATGCATCTTTCTCTTAACTATTCCTCGATTATTTAAGCTCCGAAATCCACCTCTAATTTTTTTACAAAGCAGATTATTATATGATTTAAAAACGAGTTAAAATGATTTATTAAATTTCTTATTTCAATGCTCTATCGTAGTTTTTTTTTCTACTAATTAGAAAATAAAATTCAAGTATGAAATACTCTAATTTTACGTTTGACAAGGCATGGCCTTATTGCCCACTTATCACGTGGGCCCATCGAGACTTGAGCCCAAACCAAGGGCATTTATGTAAAAGAAAGATACCTTGTGACGACAAGCGAATCCCCCGGGCGGATGGGTGGAAACGTAAAGGCGGATGTCGGTATATATATTAAAAGGTGTCTCATCTCTAGAGAGCACTCTCTCGTCTGATCGCCTCGTGTGCGGATCGTGAAGACCGATCTCCTTCCAAATCTCCGTCAGTTTCTTATCGAAGAACTTTTCGGCGATGGCTGATCAACTCAGCGATGAGCAGATCTCCGAGTTCAAGGAGGCCTTCAGCTTGTTCGACAAGGACGGGGATGGTAAGATTCCGACGACTCTTCCAATATTGTCTTTTGGGTTCTTTTTGGAGAGTGTCCGCTGCTCGAATCTTTTATCTCGTTTGTCTCTGATCGATTAAGGCGTCGTTTCTAGGTTTAATTCGTGCTCGTCGTAGGTTAGGTCTGTGGGTGATTTGTCAGTATCCGATCAGTTTCGGCTCTGCGTGTAGAGATTTATTCAGGGAGGCAGATCGGGGCTAGCATTATTGTTCTTGGTTGGGCAGACGCATATTTCAAAATACCGGTAACGGGGATTCTTGATGCTTTATTGCACCGGTCGCCTGAATATCTTTAGATTTGTAATAAAAGCGATGAAGGGTAGCTTTTAAACGGAGAGAAACAGACGCAGTTTCGGGGAAATTATTATTTCATGTTTCTGTTGTTTTGATTTTTACCGCACAGGCTGCATTACTACCAAGGAACTGGGAACGGTGATGCGATCTCTGGGCCAGAACCCGACGGAAGCAGAGCTCCAAGACATGATCAACGAAGTTGATGCTGACGGCAACGGAACGATCGACTTTCCAGAGTTCCTGAACCTGATGGCCAGAAAGATGAAGGACACTGACTCCGAAGAGGAGCTGAAAGAAGCCTTCCGCGTTTTTGACAAGGACCAGAACGGCTTCATCTCTGCCGCTGAACTTCGCCACGTCATGACCAACTTGGGCGAGAAGCTGACTGATGAAGAGGTCGATGAGATGATCAGGGAAGCCGATGTGGATGGTGATGGGCAGATCAATTATGAGGAGTTCGTCAAAGTCATGATGGCCAAGTAGAGTTGCCTGGATTGAGATCTCGATTTCCTTGGTTGGTAGAGATTGTGTTTTTCTTTGTTGCAAAACTCTTTCTTTCTCTGTGTTTGACCTTGGCTTTGATTTGATCCTTGTTCTTACAAGTGGATCTGCATTCGATCATTCTATGATGGAACACTCTAGTGGTTGTTGAAATTCGTGGAGATCCTACTCCGATCAAGAGTCCATTCTCGTGTGCTTGTGTGTTTGTCTTAGGGTCAAGTGAAAAAGAAAGGCCCTCGTCCATTGGGTCCATCTGACGGACCATGTATTGGCCTAAGCAGGGCCCATGTGCTTAACATTCAGTCTGAGGTTGTTGTCTGTCTGAGGATGGCTCGAAGCTATGGCAGCGGCAAAGCAAGCAGTAGCACATGAAATGAGAAGAAGGAAATGGGAATCTAACAAGAAGGGAAGAGAGTAAACATATCATTGAATTGTGATTACGGTGTTTTTTGAATATTTTCATCTGTTTTTTTATCTTACAACTAATGAACCATGAATGTAGGACTCCAAGATCATCGGTTTGTGTATGTTGTCAGATTTATTGCTTGCTAAGGGTGGGACAGGAAGGACTGCAAACCAAAAGACAGCCCCCCCCTTCTTTTTATTCTAGCTATAGTTTGTATAGCTAGAAATTGCAGGAGATTGCAGGTGTAAGCACAAGCATGTTAGGATAAAAATTACAGGATATTCAAGGAAATCCAATTTAACAAATGCAATGTTCAAGAGGTGGTGCAGATCACCTCTAATTGGCATGGGCCTTGCCAAGAAAGCCCTCAAAATGCCCCTCGAATGACCAGACATAGAGGGGGAGAGATCACACCTCTTTTGGGGATTCAATGGAGAGATAGGTCTCTCCACTCTAGAAGAGAGAGAGGAGAAGTAGATTGTTGGAGGGAGATAGCTTAAAGGAAATGAACTTAAGCTTGCCTAATAATTGAAGAGAATGACAAATGCAATTTATAGCAACTATCACATCATAAGAGGGAGACTATGACAAAGTAAAAACAACCATCGTGACAAAAAAAAGGACACCTATAAGAAGTAGGCTCCTTACGACAGGGCCCTACTTATTACAAGAACAAGGTGGGAGCACGAGTCTAATTGGGTGGTTGACATTCACCTCCAAAACAATTCACTCAAGCAGATCTAGCCTATGCCCAGAGTTGTCATTATTCTTCCAACATCTTTTGCAAACGTGTAGGTAGATACACTAACCTTTTTGAGCAATTAAACTTCTTCTAGAAGGATTTCGGCTCACCATGTCACATTGGATTTCGGCTCACCATGTCACATATTTTATTTATATTAATTGAAATATAATTTATTAATCATCATTCTTGTATGATATTTATAATGATGTCTAAGAGTACATGCAATGACTCAATAAATTATGATGAGATCTTAATATAATGATCAGTAGCCTTTAAATATATATTATAAATATTACTAAATATTATAATGGGATATTCAAGAAGGACGTCAAATTATTCAGAAATAATAGTATTATCTAATCCGATTGATCAGATGAGTATGATTGATCTTATAATTATCAAGATGGAGACACCAAGGATAATTTGTTCTCTTTGGAGAAATTTTTTATTAAATTGATCTGTATGAATCCCTAAATGATATAGTATATAACTATATGTCAAATTGATTCATGTCATAGTTGTGTATGTAGTCGTTTGACTTGAGACACCAAAGACATCTTATGAATTGTTAATCGTGTTTTGACTATAACTTATGAATCCCTAGCCATAGGATCTCCAAAATTTATGAAGTCATCAAAGGTGATTGAGTGGCCAAGCTGAAATCATCCGCTTGAGTATAAGAGGAAATTAACTCAACAAATGATATATGATTAAATCCTTGGCCAAGGTAAAAGAAATTTCAAAGAAGTTGTTCTCGATGACTTCTTACTTGCATCAGTATTAAATTGAGTGACCAATTAGGACTTGATAGTTGACCATACCCTAAGTCATTTATGAATCTCACACGACAAGGTTTCATGAAGAATGTTTTATATACTTCTTATCTTCTAGAGCACGTGGTGTAGCTTGGCACCCACCGAGCTGGCTACTTAACTTATCAATAGGGTTAAATCAATCCTTAGTCAATCAATCTATATGTTGATATAATTAATCAATAAGGAAGATCAATAAGCGTTATTGAGTTGATGGAGTCATTAACTGGCGAGATATATGGACATAGAGGGTCACACACAAAAGTTTAATAGGCGTTAGTAGATATAGATAAAATTATAAGGGTTTCTGTCGAATTTTATATTCTCAAAATTAATAAATAAAGGGAGAACGACTATATCAAAAGTGCCCATACGAGCCTAGTGGAAAATTCTCCCCTCTCTTCTCTTCCTCTAGTGGTAACGAGTGTTCTAGAGGTGATCCAATCGTCTAGCCACTATGTGGATACCACTAGAGGTCAAACTCTTAAACGACATCAAGACCTTTTTCAAATGATTCCCTATCAGGGTTTGACACTACCCTGACCAAGGATTTAACAATTAACCTAGCCTAGTAGGAAATCATTGAGAACAACTTCTCTAATATTTCTACTACCCTGGCCAAGGATTTAACCACATCTCATTCCTTGAGTTGATCTCCTCATCTACCAAGGGCGGATGATCTCATCTTAACCACTCAATCACCTTCGAAGACTTCATGTCGTATCCAATCTATGACGTTTTAGAGATCCCATGGCTAGGGATTCGTAAGTCATAGTCAAAACACGATCATCCATTCATAAGATGGCTTTGGTGTCTCATGTCAAAGGACCACGTACATAGTTGTGACATGAATCAACCTAATTGACAATTTGACATAATACCATTCAGGGATTCATACGGATCAATTCAGTGAACTCTTTCTCCAAAGAGCACCCACTATTTATCCTTGGTGTCTCAACACCGATGGCCACAAGATCAGTCATACTCATCATATTAGTCAGATCAGATAGTGATATTCTTTCTAGATAATTTGATGCCCTTCTTGAATATCCCACGAATAAGAATATTTAGAACATATGTTTAAAGACCATCAATCATTGTATTATGATCTCATCATAATTCACTTGATCATTGCATATGTTCATAGACTTCATTGCAAACATCATACAAGAATGACAATGAATAAAAGTTCATTTCAATAAATATAAATGAAAGATAAAAGTATGATTGAATTGAATATTTAAAATATTGAGGCGCCAATAATTGATAATCCTATCATCTAGTATAAATTTAAATCTAAAATTATAATGTCCGTCGAAGGAGTTCCTAAAGTTATTCAAGTATCTAGCCTCTAGGTGTATTCACATCATCACTGGACTGTTGGACCTCCTCTTCAACGCTTTTCACCAAGAAAAAAAAAAGAGAGTTTACTTAAGGCTTGCAAGGGCATCTTGATTGTGGTCGTTCTCTCCATATTTGTAGACATTGGGTATGTAAAACATTTACAAAACCATCATAATTATATCTATATCAACCAACATCTATAGATGTTATGTGTGTGGCCCGTTAGGTTCATAAATATTTTTAGTTTATACCTCTATAGAACCAAAAATTGGTCAACCTTGTTAATTATCTATATCATTATATAAATTAATTTTTTAATGATTCAATTAACTCAATCAACTAGTCGAGTTACCAACGAGTCGTGTGTGTGTGTGTGTGCGTGCGTGCGTGCGTGCGTGCGTGCATGTGTGCGTGTGTGTGAAAGATTAGAAAGTGTGAAAATCATCATATACATCAAGGAATCAAAACCACTTATACAAGGAACTCCGAACATATATTTAATCTAAGCTTCCATTATAGGAGATAAGGCCAATGAAAGTTTAAAATGTGCAACGAGGAGGGTACTTGTTGGGATTTGAGGTTGATAAGCCGTCTAAAACTTTGATGCAAACATCAAGAGTAACAAAAACCATCCAATCAAACATCTAATATGAAGAAGCACTAAGAAGAGACCACCCTATCATTTAGTATAGACTGAAACCATAATTGTAGGAATTACTTGAAAGAGTTCTTGAAGCTATTTAAGGGTCCAACCTCTAGCAGTATTCACATGATTGCTTTATGATTAGATCTCCTCTTCATTGCTCTTCACCAAAAGAGAGATAAGAAAGGAGAGAGTTTCTAGAAGTTTTGCATGACACTTTTAGGCTAGGTTGTTCTCCCCTATTTATAAACTTTGGGCATATGAAATTTTCACAACAACCCTTTGAATTATTTATATATGTACTAATATCCATTGATCTTATTGATGAATATTATGTGGCCGTGACGAAACGATTTCATGTGGTCATTCAATTCACACAAAATCGTGTCAAAACTAAATAGCAAACTCACCAATTTTATGAAATTAACACAAATTAAGAAATATAATAGTGAGTAAGGGTCGAATCTACGGAGAAATAAGAGAATTTTGAGATATCTTTTGAAATTATATCAAATTGGATGATGAAATGTGGTGATAAATTAGAGAAATTGATATTTTTAGAAAGAAGACTTGAAGACAAATCCACGGAATCAAAAATCACGAAATTTGGATCAAGTTTTGAGGAGAAATCATCAAGTGAATAAGATAGAAATTTTTGAAATTAAAAATATGAAAATCAGAAATTGAAATTAACTAAAATTACGATTCAAAATTGAAATCTAAAGCTATACGAAGAAAGATTAGGATGAAACTCGATTTCTAACCCAAGATTGTGTTCAAATTGATCCAACTACTCACCTGATCAAAGGCTTTTCATTCCTGAATTCGAAAAATGATCGTTGATGTTTAAGAGTCGATTTATTCCTATTCTCTCAACGAAATCTCACTTTCAAGCACTCCGTGGACGCGGAAATTGATCTAGAAGTGATTGGAGGCAAGAGGTTCAAGGGATTTGGTGTCTATACAGTTCGATTACTTGAAAAACCCAAGAATGATTTACAATGTCGAAGAACATTTCAATTCATAGGAAAAATTAGGCGTGATCGTCGGATGAAGCATTTGATCTTAGATCAACGGCTTTGATGACACGCATGAGTGTGAATAATTACGGTTAAGTCATGGTCGTTGGATCGCAAATGAACCGTCGAGATTTCATCATATCGTGCGCTTTAGAAGTAACGCTTGAAACGACATTCATTGGATCTTGATTTGATGCTTCAAATGCACTTTCGTCGATTTTAATCTCAGCCGTTATAACTCCTCCGATCAACGGTTGAGATTAAATTATTTTAAAAATGATTCGCCAACGAGTAAGAATGTGCCACGTACTCCTCGCCTTAAGTGACGATCAACAGTCGTGTTTTAATTGCGCGATCAGAGGCTCCACGTAACGCCACATCACTTGCACACTTAAAACAAGAAAGCATAGCCCCACATGAAAGAAACTAAAGAGAAAATACGTGTATATAAGGTGTGTGCAATTAAGGAGTTAGCATAAATCCTTAACAAGGTGCTTTCTCCTTAATCATATGCGCGCACACGTACTCACAAGCGCACACATGTACACGTGTGCGACACGTGACGGTCTCATATGTTGTGATGTGGCACACTTTTTCCGCTCGTACTATGATAACATGCTATTTATACATGAATTTACATGATTATTAATGCAAATAAAGGCATTAATTACTCCAATTGTATGCATGTTATCATATTTTAAGTATATTTCTATCATTTTACATAATTTCATGTTATGATATAAAAATACATCATTTTATGGATAATTATGTGTAATTAAACATTATGATTTTTAATCCTAATTATATTTGAGATCATAAGTATGTTTTCATGATTAAATGATAAGAGAAATGATACTTATTAACATTCATGTATTGTTATAAAGTTATTTTAGAAAATACATGAATGTATTTATTCAATTAAAATTTATTCTCTTACTATTTTAATATTTTTGATCTTTTATAATGATAGATTATTCAATTTCTGATCCAACAAAACAAATTTGAATTAATTTGGAGTTCTATTTTGAAAGTTATGATTTTTACAATTTTTAAGAATTTTCTGGAATTTTTCTGAATTTATTTAATCATATTTTCAGTTTAAAATTAATTAAAAATAACTTAAAAAGGGTTTGAATTTATTGCGCGCTGACGTGGTAGAGCACTGCCACGTGTGACACCGTTTATCAGAATTCGCTAACCATTAAATCGGCCCCACCTTTTATACGCGTCATTTCCAATTATTTTCTCCGTGTGGGACTATTACTCTTTTGTTTTTATTGCAAGTGACGTGGCGTTATTTAAGCCATCTGATCGCGTGATTTAACCACACGCGTTGGATGTCACTTACGCAAGGGGTACGTGGCAACATCTCGCGAGGCATCGATTCGATTAAATAGACCTTAATCGCGACCGTCCATCAACTGAGTTATAACGGTCGAGATTAATCACGATCGGTAGACTCATCGAATTATCAAGACCGCTCGATGAAGATCCAACAGATGGATTAAAACGACGTTTCTCTTCACATGATCGACGTGGACGCATCCTGACGCTCCATCACCGATTGAATGGATGCGACTTAATCGCACCGTTTTGATCAAACGACGCGTCATCTCAACCGTTGATCGCGATGGACCGTTAGATCCAACGGTTATGCCCAATTTCTCTATAAATTGAATGTTCTTCGCGACGGAAAAGATACCCTTGGATTTTCGAGTAAAATCGAACTGTCTAGACACCACAATTCAAGCGTCATTCGATTGACACATTTCCGCGTCCGAGGAGCATTGAAATCGAAAAAATTGATCGAGGGAGTAAGGAGAAATCACATCTTGAATGCCAATGTTCGTCTTCGAAATCGCGGAATGAATAGCCATGCATCTAGAAATTAATTGGATCATTTCGAGTGAGACTTTGGGTTAGATTGCGTGTTTTCATCTTAATCTTTCATCATTTAGCATTAGATTTAAGTTTTGAATCGTAGATTAAGTTTAATTTGGTTTTAATTTCAATTTTTAATCAATTTTGCGATCAAATTTTTCTCTCATTTTCAAACTTCAATTACTCTGCGAATTTTAATCCAAATCACTCGATTTTTTATTCCGTGGATTCGAAATTGAGTTATCTTTCTTAATATTATAAAATGCCTAATTTCTAAACTCAATTTGTCCTCCGATTTGATCGAATTTCAAAGATCTCTCTCAAATTTCCCTAATTCTCCGTGGATTCTACCCTTATTTACCATTATACCCTTCAATTCGTGAATTAATCTTTAAATTGGTAAGTTTAGAATTTATTTTCGACATGACATCGTGTGTATTCAATGACCATACGCATTCGTTATTGTCACTCCACGTCAGCTGTCACGTCAGCACGTGAAAGTAAAATGTTATTTAAATGAATTGATTTTAAATTCAGAAAAATTCAGAAAAAATCCATATCTTTTAAAATATAACTCCAAATTAATCCAAATTTGTTTCATTGGATCAGAAATTAAATTATCTATCATTCTAAAAAGTTAAATTCAATAAATAACAAGAGAATAAATTTCTATTTTAAAAATAAACTCATTTCTTTTAGATTTTAAAACTTAGAAAAATATTTGAACATCTATAAAATTATTTCTCTCATTATTTAACCTTAAAAACTAATTATAATCTCAAGAAAAATATAGGTATACAAATAGTCTTCTTAATTTATCATTATTAACCTTAAATTAATGCATTTTGAAATTTAGAATATTTTTTATAGAATGATAGATAAACACTAAAAAATATGATAATATGCATTAGAATGGAACGTTTTATGCCTTAATTTGCATTAATAATCATGTATTTTCTTCTTTAATGTGCATGTTATTAGGACTATAGGCTAATCATACTTTCATATATCTTGTTTGTGTTCATTGAAATGAAATTTATTCATTATCATTCAAATGTAATGTTTACAATGAAGCTTATAAGTATATGTAATGACTAAGTGAATTATTATGAGATCATAATTCCTATTCATGGGATATTCAAGAAGGATTTAAAATTATACAGAGAGAATAACACTATCTAATCTGACTCATATGATGAGTATGGTTAGTGATGTGGCCATCAATGTCAAGACACCAAGGATAGATTGTGGGTGCTCTTTGTACAAAGAGTTTACTAAATTAATGCATGTGAATATTTTAATAGTATTATACCTAACTGGAGACACCAAAGATATCTTGTGAAAAGATGAACGTGTTTTGATTATAACTTGTGAATCCTTATCCATGAGAATTTTAAAATATGATTTATTAGATATAAACATGAAGTCCTTGAAGATGCAATGATATTTGAGATATTTGAGAAATTTGTGATATATTTCCTAAAGCATGTGGTATAGCTTGGCAACC
>CM044104.1:9987379-10038906 GCA_024174645.1 Lemna minuta | reverse complement strand
CACCCGTTGACTTCCAAGATTTAGAGTTGACTTGGCTCATAAAGCAATAAAGAGGTAATTTTCTCCTCTCTTCCATTATAATTTGCCTCCATGTATTTTCATAAGTTTTACTATGTTCTTTTATCCAAAAAAACTCAAAAAAATGTGAGAATTTTATCACTTGACTTCAAATAAGTCTATTAGGGTTAGTCTTTAAGATATCCAAATCAAAGGAACGATGCATGATGAGGCATATTTACGTTTATGCATAATCAACACTAATTAGATGCAAATTGACTACATCAGTGCAATAACATAATGAATGAAAAAATATCACAAAAGCATGATAATGTGCATCATATTAGAAAGAATTATAAGTTAAAATCCATTTATGATGATGCAAATGAATGTGTCAATGACATGTTATCACATACCAATGATAGTCACTCAGCCCACTTATTTCTTTGCATCGTCAAAGGGATCAATAATGGCTCATGTGTTCGGACCTAAAGTCGAAAAGCATTTCAAAACTCTTATGAAAGCATTGAACGTAGTTCAAACTATCGAATCGAACATTTAATAGGTTAAAGCACCAAGGGGAGATGATCTTATAATATAGTAGGCATTAAAACCATATTTATCGGTTTCATTTCAAGGAGATCTTCAAGTTGTTCAAGTTTCTAGCCTCTAGCGGTATCCACACAGCTTCTAGATGATCATATCTCCTCTGGAACACTCATCACCATGAGAGGAAGAGAAGAGACAGGAAAGTTTTCCACAAGGCTTGTATTGGTACCTTTGTTATGGTCATTATCTCCCTATATATAAAATTTTGGAATGTAAAATTTTTACAAAAAACCCTTATTTCAGATACCTGAATTAAAACATAAAGAGTAATAGTCCAACACTGTATAAATAGAAGAGTTTTTATCAGGTTTATAACATACGAGAACATAAGGGTTAGCTTAAATCTGATTACGGATGCTCCTAACCCATTTATAAATTATGATCACGTGTCACGCACACACGCACACACATGTGTCCATGTGTCACCACGTGGCAGCACTCTGCCACGTCAGCGCGTGATAATATAAAACCCCTTTTTAATTCTTTTTAATTAATTTAAAATCAAAATACAGTTAACTAAATTCATAAAAATTCCAAAAAATTCCTAAAAATTAGAAAAATCATAACTTTCAAAATACAACTCCAAATTAATTCAAATTTGTTTTGTTGGATCAGAAATTGAATAATCTACCATTATAAAAATTCAAAATATTAAAATAGTATGATAATGACTTTAATTAAAATTATACACTCATATATCTTATAAAATAAATTTATAAAAATACATGAGTGTTAATAAACATCATTTCTCTTATCATTTAATCAAGAAAACATACTTACAATCTCAAATATAATTAGGATATAAATCATAATGTTTAATTATATATAATTATCCATAAAATGACGTATTTTTAGATCATAACATGAAATTATGTAAAATGATAGAAATATACTTAAAATATGATAATATGCATACAATTGGAGTAATTAATGCCTTTATTTGCATTAATAATCATGTAAATTCATGTATAAATAGCATGTTATCAGGCTTCATGAATAGGCATAGACCCAATGCACATGTGAGCAACATTACGAATCATGGAACTCAACCAAAGCACTAAGAAAATTGGTAAAGGACAAGATGGGAGTGGAACAAGTCAAGGGTTTTAAAAGTGCCAAATTTTATAACTATGCTTTTTACTTATAAATTTCCCATATCAGACAAAATCATTTCAAAAGAGTAAAAGGTAGCTCCAATGAATTGGCTTTCATAGATGAGATGACTTATATTATCGATAACCCAAGAAAGTGATCACATGGGTATGTAATTTGTGGTAGAGGAGAAGCACCACTAGGGGAGCATTTAGGGAGAGAGGAGAATAAAATTGAGTCAAAAACTTAAAAGAAGTAGAGATTATACATCTAAATTTATTGTATTAAAAATCCAATGGGGGCTAAAGTTTTTCCGTGGAAGATAGGATGTAATTATACATTGCATGTACCATTTGATGGAGATAGGTGGAATCATGAGTAGTATATACCATTAAATGCATTCAGTTCCTCAACTATATATACCCATTTCTCTCCATCTTGTTGAAATTGTAGTTGTATTACATCAAGTAAACTACCTTGAGATCCTTCTCACATTACCAACATTCATTACAGAGGTGGAAATTTGATATTGGAAATTTGAAAGGTGCTTGCAGCTTTGTACTTCCACATCAAAATAAGATATTGGATTTTATTCTTTATAAAATTGGAAATTTTAAACAATAAGAATCTACATGAAAACCTTGGGGAGTAGCATCACATCATCAACATTATAAGCGAGAAGATAAGTCCAAGATCTAAAAATCAACCTCATCAATTGATATGTCAATGAGACATAAAATATCCAATATAGGATCGTTAGAGGATAAAAATATGCAAATAATTAGAACATTATAGACTACGATCTGAATTAGCCTAGAACCCATTTAAATCTATTTTTATGTTGGACGCAATAAAGATCGTATGAGATCTGATGTCAAAAATGATAGGCCCATCAAAGAAAACTATTGGACTTGATTGGAAAAATCTCGTTGATGGAAGTTGTGAGCTTGAATTGTGTAGTTGACAAGTCAATTTTTAGGGTTTAATTGCCTCAGTTTTAGAAAATCAAACTTACACAATAATAATTTTAGATTTTCACCTTAATCGCAAAATAACCAAATATAAAGTGAGGGGTCAAACCACAGAGAGGAAAGTCACTAGATCTAAATGAAAATGAAAGATTTTTGTTGAGAAAATGGATGAGACAGATGAAGAGGATTAGAATTGCATGATGAGTGGAAGCGAAGATATGATGGTTGGTGACAGAGTGAAATATGGGAGAATGATGAAGGGATGGCTAGAACATGATAAAAAGGTGAATAAAAATGTAATGAGTAAGAATTATATCCTAAAAGAATAGTCATTCGTTGCTCTTAAGGATATTTTTTTGTCTTTGATTTCTTTATTTTTTTGTTGAAACACTAATTCATATGTGCATAAAACTTAAAAATTAAATGCATTAGAAATAATGAGGAATTTACATGCAGGGATAGATCATTAAAGATGATATTTTTTATGGATTGGTCGCTTGGGAGTGTGATGCAGAAAGTGATGCTGAAAGTGGATACAAAACTAACCTGAAGAAGCACGTAAAATGAGTTATAACAAATAAAAAGAAAAAATGAGTTATATTAATCAATGATTGTGGCTAAAGGATAGTTTAGAAGTTAGAACTCTTCGCACTAAGTAGGTTCTTTGACATAAGGTATAGGAAGGGAACATGCTTGATTTTCACTCAGATGTCTCCAATTCAAATCCATAAAACTTCAACTCTTTTATTTCTCATTTTTCCTCAATGCATATTAGATACCCAACTCTCTATGGTGTCATCCATTAAAAATAATATCATGATTTTGATGGGATCTGATGCTTGATAGGCTTTCAAAATTTTGATCAAAACATTGAAAATAACGTAATACAATGAAAGGACATTCAAAACACACAAGTTCCAAGGACCAATCATCTTACCATCTAGTATACATTATAATCCATACGGCAGGGTTCACTGAAGAAGTTATGGAATCAATTCAAGCATCAAAACTCTACCAGTATTCACACGATTGAGAAATAGTTAGATCTCCTCTTCAATAGTTTTCACCAAGAGAGAGAGAGAAGAAAGAAGAGAGTGTCTATCAGGGTTTGCATGGACACCTTGTGTTGTAGTCATTCTTCCCCTACTTATAGACATTGGGTATATGAACTTTTCAAAAGAACCCTTTTGATTATGTCTATACCCACTAACATCCATAAACCTTATATATGTGACCCTCTAAGTCTTTATATCTCTCTAGTTAATAAGTAAATAAACCCAATAATTCTTTATTGGTAAAATTTATTAATTATCCATAATTAAAAATATAAATTAATGAATTAAGCATCACTTTAACCTGATAGGTAGGTCAAGGTGTCAGCCCATTGGGGGCCAAGCTATACCACATGCTCTAAGAGATATGGAATGTAGCAAAGCTATTGTGTGGAACCTTCTGGTTAGCATTTATCATGTATACTTGGGCACCCACTATTTATCATCGGTGTCTTTGCACCAATGGCCACAAAATCAGCCGTACTTATCATTTACGTTAGATCAAATAGTGCTATTCTTTCTAAATCATTTTATGTCTATCTCAAAATAGGAATAGGAATGTTTTGAATATATGTTTGAATACTAGTGATCGTTAAATTATCATCTCAACAAAATTAACTTAGTCATTGCTTATGCTCATGGACTTCACTGTAAACATCATATAAGAATGATGTTGAATAATATTTATTTCAATGAATATAAATGGAAGAGTGATTGGCTTTTATGCCACATAATATCCATCAAGTTTATCTAGATCTCATGGTGATTTAGTCACTGAAATGTAATGAATGTGCTACTAGAGCCGAAGTTCTAAACCTTCATCTTTATATCTCATATTACAAGGTTGGCCAAGAAAAATGCATGGAACTCCAAATAAAATTTGTGGATCATGATATTGATTGAATATATTCTTTGATTCATGATACTAGACATTCTTCACAATAAAATTATCCCTTCCTCTACTAATATATGTGTGGTCCTAAATGCATGAATATTAAAATTTAGAAATTTCAAGGAAAAGAATTTCAAACAAAGGTTCTTATTCACTTCAAAAGCTTGGATATCCATGGAGTATTACTACCATTAGTCGTGGGAGCTTAAAGATGGTAGTGTATAAATGGATTGTCATCTGGTGATCTGATTACAACTTAAAACACAAAACCAAACATGAAACAATTAAGGAAAAAAATGAAACTGAAATAAAACAAATACAAGTGGAAGCAAAGTATTATGTGCAATTTTGGGCAGATCAAAAGGTGGGTGTAGTGGCTACGCTAAAGATATAGAGATGAGAATAGAGAGTGAGGATGCTTCTATGTAACGCTTTAAGAATTGAGCATTAGCCATGAATTACAAACCTATCTTCCATGTAAGGCTTTACAAACCTTAGATCAAGAATTAATATAACATCATTATCGAAGATTTCTAAAATGAATGGTCCATCCCATCATGATTTGAGCTTTCCCCAAAAAAGTTTTAAATGAGAGTTATAAAGCCAAACTTTTGATTTACCTTAAATTCTCGACTATTTAAGTTCCTTTTTGTGGAAGTTCTTTATTTTGGGTTTAAAAGTGATGAAGATTGTGTACACCTCATTCCGTAGTTCTTGAAGCTCATGCTACACAGTGAATGATTCTACCCAATTGCATCTAAAGAAAAACTAAGCTTTTTAATAGCCCAAAATTCTTTATTCTCAAGTTCCACCAGTAGGTGATAAGCTTTCCCAAAAACTTCCTCATATGGGGACATCCTAAAGGTGTTTTATTATTTATCCTATAATCCTGCAATGCATCATAGAGTCTATTTGGCTAATCTTTCCCATCAGGCCTAATGATTTTCATAATAATTTTCTTGATCATCGGAGATAATAAGGCTTTACCCTCAAAGATAATTTTTTATGCTTTCGCTTATATTTTTAGGGTTTTTTTGGGTCAATAAATTGATAAAATATCAATGATTATCAAGTAAAATGCAAATTAATGTATTAATATCATGAATTTTATGCATTTATTTCTATGAAAATGATCATAAATGCATGTTATCATGGTTTAAAATGACAATCTTTATGTTTACAAGGATATGCTTGATTTTTCATGATTTGACATTTTCTGAGAATTCATGACAATAATTTGTCAAAAAACTAATTTATTAAGTCATAAAATCAATTTTCTATTTAGTTCTCATTTATAATGCATTTACCGACATGAAAATATTTATGAATTCATGTAATCATGATATTAAATGATTAGATTTATTTTCAAGGAGGAAGTTGAGATTTTTCTAGATTTTTGAGATTTTCTAAAATTTCTAGAAGTCAAAATAATTTTTAAATCACGAAAATTATTTTTTAAAATGATTAAAATATTTTGGGGGGCTATTTATGTGATCGGGCCATGCAAAAATATTTTTAAATCATAAAATTAGTTTTTTAAAATATTTTTGGGGATAATTATGTGACTGCACCACACAGTGAGACCATGGCCACTAAAGGGTGTCTATGATTCTCCCTCTCTCTCCCTCTCTTTATATTTCTCTCTCTTCCTATGAGCCTAAATGAGCGCTGCACATTTATTCAATGGTAGAGAGAGAAATTATTCTCTCTCTCACTCTTTTTCCCTCTCTTCCTCTCTTTTTCTCTCTTTCCCTCTCTTTTTCTATCTCCCTCTTCTCTCTCTTCTCGTGAGCTTGATACAACAAGGTTTGCTGCGTTAGATTTACACATTTGTTCATCAAGAGATAGAGAGAGATTATCTCTCTCCCTCTCTTTTTTCTCTCTCTTCCTCTATTTTCCTCTCTCTCTCCACTCTCTCTCCCCCTTGTGCAGTGAGTTTGATGGGGCAGGTTAATTTGTGTGTCACAAATGACGGTGATAAAAACTTTTTTGGAGAAGAGAGAAGAGAGAGGGAAAGGAGATAGGAGAGAGAATCAATATTTATTTTTTTCATTTTCTTAAGGTTTAGGGTTTACCTCGATGAAATCACTCAAGATTTAGGAGTTCATGGACATGATGGCAGAAATTAAGGCAAATTTTGATGAGGAGAGAGAAACTAATAAATGTTATAGGTTGCTCCACATTCAAGGCTTGATATCCAATGATCTTGATGGAGTTTTGAGACAATTTTTTGGGGCAGCTTGGTCTTTTCAATTCTTTCCATCTAGACCCTCTAATCATATAAAGGGGACAAAAATTAGTTTTACTATGCTTAATTATATGTCGCTAGCGTTGGTTAGCTGGATGAAAGAAGGCTGCAATGCATCATCATTTGTGATCAAAACTTCACTTCAAGTAAGTTTCTTCCTTTTTTTCATTCTTTGTTTTGGATGCAAGACACCTAGATATGGTGAAAGGTATGGGCTCTCAAATGAGTAATCTAAATAAGAGCATCGATACGGTAATACTTTAATCAAACATATATTAAGGTTTCATTTCTTTCAATCTTCTTTGTCATTAATGAACAGTATCATCATCTATGATCTAAATATTCTGATCTTCAATAGGAGGTATGAGTTTTTTGTATTTTCGCTTACATTGCTTATTTTATTATGTATTTCTCAACTTTTCATCAATGAGATCCATTTTCTACCCAAAATGTAACATTTTTATTTGGATCTAGTGATAGACCTCTATGTGTTTTGACCCCATTCTCACTTTATACTTGGTTATTTGTGATTGACGTGTAAATCTTATAAATTTTATTATATAAGTTCAATTTTCCAAAATGACATAATGAAACATGAAAAATCCCCTTGTCAATATCTCATAATTTTTTAATGTTGGCTCATGAGAAACTACTCAGCTATTGAAAAAGAGCTTCCAAGCATCGTTTTTCATCTATGAAGTTATGTTCTTATGTTTGGGTAGCTTACTTTCTATATACCAAATATTGATGAGTGAGATAGAGGCTATGTCCTAATTGATCAAATGGGTGCTGTTTTTTATGAATGAGATGTGGAAATTGAAGATAAAAAGCTAAGCAAAACCTTGATGTCAAACTACATATTGTGTCTCCAAATTGTTGCCAATGGAGAGACTAGGGATATGTTCTTGGATGAACAAATTCTTGTCTTTTCAAATGAGGTATTGTAGTTTGAGTTTGTTCACTCACAATTACTTGGTGACCAGATCGACTTTCAATTATTGGCATAGCTAGTAGAATTTATTACATTATGGGAAATGCATTTAAATGATAAAAGACCCACACAACGTACCAATAATAATGAAAGCTTGCTTCAAACGTGGAAATGGTATTTCAGCGTCTTCTTTAGAAATCTCAATTTATTTTTCACTTCCTTGTAAGAATTGTCTCTTGTGAAGATGGTAAATCAATCATTTATGTGTTTTGCATTCTTAGAATTTCCAAATAGATTTAGTTACATTTGCTTATTTTTATTTCTATGCATAAATATTTCCCTATCCATGCCAACATTTTCTCATGTCTTTTGATAAAAGACATGTTTATAACAGTAAGTGCTTTATCCAAAATTCCTACTTGTTGGATGACAAATCCTACCCAAAAGAGACACTCCATCAAGGAAAAACTCTCATTTAGTAATCTTCTCCCTGGGTACCTTCTTCATTCCACGATTCTCGTGTATGGTGTGAGAAGTGGGCTAAATCTTCCCTGTGGTGTGTCTCTTTAATATCATTGATGGTATGATATCAAAATGTAGCATGAAATTTAGAATGGAATTCTTGAAGTAACCTCTTTTATGTTCTAAATCAAGGTGATTTTAAATAATATTTTTGAAGGGTATTTTTTGAGTTTCAATGATAGCTCAATGAAAGATTGTGAAGAATGTCGAAGAAGATTCAATAAATTTAGGTTTACAAAATGACATTTTGTAAAGTAAGTGTCAAACATTCCTTATTTTATGAATTGAAAAGTTGACTATCAAGAAGATTCAACAATCTTTCATCACTAAAGAAATTTATTTTTCATCAAACCTCAAATTTAAACATGCCTGAAGACTTTTAATGATCTATTTTCAAGAGCTTTTTTGGTTTTTCTAGATACAAGTGATCAAGAAAGTAGAAATTTATAGTTCAAGAAATGACTCATGATTCAAATTTTCTTGTTGATGAGGACAATGATTTCAATACGAGATCTATACAAAATTCATTTGAGAGCTATCACCACTATCAATCTAGAACTCTTCAAGGAATAAAATTCAAAATTACATCAACTGTGAAGCTAGTCATCACTTGCATTATGGATGAAAGACCTAATTGAGAAAATCTTAAAAATCAATGTTAAATCAAAACACATATTTAAGCATTCATTGGAAAGATATAAGATCTGTGTTGGTAGTCTTGAGAATTTGATCCTTTTTAGGTCAAATCAGTTCTTGAGTTTTGAGTTTTTCTTGATATCTAAACTCCAAGAAGAATAAGGGTACCCTCTTTTTCAATAGACTTTTACTTGTTAATCCATGCCCTTGTAAACTATGACATCAACAATGGACATGATCGAAATTTTTTTGAATTCTCCATCCATAAAACCATTCTCATTCTCCTCATTTATGTAATAATTTGCTTTATATTCTACGATTTTAGGTGTTAAAGCCCTTAAATCCTTAATGGGCCGGGCAGGCTGCTTCCATTACAGATAAACATGAGACCTTCATTAAAAGCTTGAGGAGCGCAAACGGGCATCAAACGATGTAGCAATGCTTCGAGCTTCCATCCACCTCCCCCCTCTCTCCTACCCTCAATTTTCTCTGGTCTGCTACGGCTTCAGGCGCTTTCAGAAGCAGTCTTCGTGGGTCATCTCTCTCCGCCGACCGGGCTCTTCTCTTTCTCTTTCATCGTCCTCCGGGCGCGCTCCGTTCTTCGGGCTGGTTTCACCCATCTCCACGACGAGGCTAAAATCCTCGCCTTCCAGAGGAAAAGGTTATTACTTTATTCTTCCCGTAACTTTTCAATTTTCATCCTTTGGTTTTTACGATTTCAGTTTGAGCAGTCTGTTTTAGTTCGGGGAGCAGCGATGGGAGTGGCAAGGAGAGATTGGTTCAGCACCTGCTCGTTGGAGAGGAGGACGTGGAGCTTTTAGCCGAACTTCAGAAGCATATTGCAGAAGGTTTATTTACTTCCCGTGAATTATTGATTTCAATAGATTGCATTGCTTGCCATCAAGTGATAAACATGTCCTCCTGTTCTTGTGCAATACATCATGGAATGGGCATTATTCGTCTCTCAGGGATGGACCTGAGCGATTTGGCCGTTGAATTCTCAATCTGTTCATCGAAAGACACAGGCGGAATGCTTGGCTGGGTTCGCAGAGGACAGATGGTAATAGACTCTTCTAAATCCTCTGTTGGGTTATAAATTTCAGTGAGAAGGCCATTAGCACTCAAAAATATTTACATATCTTCACTAAGTGGCTGTGTAAATCGGGAAATTTATCCCCAAATTTCTCTGTTGAATCGCTGTTAGAAAAATTTCAGGTTCCCGAGTTTGAAGAGGCTACATTCGGGGCTCCTTTAAATAAAGTGGTGCGATGTAAGTCAAAATTTGGATGGCATCTTGTCCAAGTACTCTCCGAAAGGTTAAAAGTCTGTTTGATTCCTCGTTTGTTCTCATTTTTTTAAGAAGGCCCACTTCTCCTTTCTTCTCCTTGAATTTAGGGACGGATCTTCTCTCCGAGATATTGGTCCTGAGGAACTCCATTCCAAAATGGAGGACCCGGAATTCTTTGAAGAAGCTCAGCTGATTGATGTTAGAGAACCGGATGAAATGTGTGTGTCAATCCAACTACACGCTTGAAATCTCAATAGACCAGTATATATTTATCAACATTTTCTTATTCACTATTTGATTTAAAAATTTACAGAGCCATTGCCTCTCTTCCTGGGTTTAAAGTCCTTCCTCTCCGTCAATTTGGAACATGGGGACCTGATATAACTAAGGATTTTGATCCTCTGAAGGATACATACGTCCTCGTGAGTTTAGAATCCTCCTCAATCTCCACTCCTATTTAAATGCATCTTTCTCTTTATTTTTCTCTTTAACATGATGGGACTATGAATGTAGTGTCACCATGGAGTGAGGTCTCTACAAATCGCTCAGTGGTTGCAGACTCAGGTAGTCTTGCTGAATCAAATATGACACAGAGAGAAAGAGAGAATAATGCTCTTCAGGAAATTGCTCCCAAATATTTATACCTTTCTTTCTTCTTTTTCTTTTTTCCCCTTTTTCAGGGTTTCAGGAATGTTTTCAATGTGGCAGGAGGGATTCATGCATATGCCATGATGGCCGATCCATCCATCCCCACATACTGAGATTTTGAGCTCATGAATTCTTAGTTATTTGAACTCTATCAGGGTGGACTACAGAGTTAAAGGCCGTGTTGGCCTCTTTTGGTCCTTTACCTAATAAGCATTCAAGGGGAAGGGGTATGAAGCTTTGCCAGAGGTTTTATCTTTCAAGTACAGAAAGTTGCGGTTGGTCTATATACTGGATTTCCTTCTATTTTTGCTTTAGTTTCAGTTTGAAATTTATTTTGTAACTGTGTATTTTTTAATGCGACCTTGTAGTAGAGGCACAGATAGTTGAGGCAATTGCAATTTACATACGACAAAGGCATTGCTATACATGACTTCATAAGAACATGACAACTAGGATTGGGTGATCTATAGAGACAAAGAGATAGAAGGCATACATTGTGGTGGATGATCAGACTGATGAAAAGCTTTGGGAATAGCAAATTGGGCATGCCTCCCTCATCAGAAAAATCTTGGTGGGTGAACCTTCAATCAAGTGCCAAAGTTTGAGGCGCCACAAATTTACAGAGAACTAGAACGACAAATTTGTTTTCTTGATATTCTGATATTACCCTAGAGTCAGGTAGTGATTAAAGTAGGTCTTCTATGCTGAAGTCTATTGTCTATAAATGATTGACTCAAAATTTGATAATCATTGACCATTGTGAACTGTCAAATCTAGTAAACTGACATCTCGATGGTAAGCCCTAAAATGATATAGATATATATATATATATATATATATATATATATATATATATATATATATATATAGATATATATATATATATATATATATCTGTGTGTGTGTGTTACGACATGTTAAAAATAGGTGTAAACTAATCATAAAGTCGCAATAACTCAAAAACAGAAAATAAATAGTAAAGTTCAAGTTGTCAAGAAGACATAAAATGATATAATGATAATGATCAGATGATGATGAAAATGATGATAATGATGATATATAACGAGAATGTTGACAAAATATGATAATGTTGATTTATGATGTGGATGATCAACATGTATTTATGATTGTTTTAGTGATATTGATAATGATAATAATGAGTTATGATTTTGATTATAGATGATGATGATTATTATTTTCCTCCAAACCCTATGCAAGATTCTAATGGAGCTAGAGACTCCCAACAAAGACTTGAGAAAAATAGAAGGACTCATTTCAGTACTAGGGCTAATGTGATGGATATTATATGGCCTATAAGCCAATCATACTTTCATGTATCTTGTTTATGTTCATTGAAATGATATTTATTCATTGTCATTATTCTGTGATGTTTGCAATGAAGTCCATCAGCATGTGCAATGACTAAGTGAATTATAATGAGATCATAGTATAGTGATCACTAGTCTTTAAACATATGTTCTAAATATTCCTATTCATGGGATATTTGAGGAGGACATCGAATTATCCGAAAAGAATAACACTATCTAATCCAACTAATATGATGAGTATAGATGATCCTATGGCCATTGGTGTGGAGACACTAAGGATAGATAGTGGGTGCTCTTTGGAGAAAGAGTTCATTAAATTGATCCATATGAATCCTTGAATGATATTATACCTAACTGTCAATTAGGTTGATTTATGTCATGGTTGTGTATGTGATCCTTTGACTTGAGACACCAAAGACATCTTGTGGATGGATGCTCGTGTTTTGATTTTGACTTACGAATCCCTAGCCATGAGATATCTAAAATTTCATATATTAGATACGACATGAAGTCCACGAAGATGATTGTGTGATCAAGATGGGAACATCCACCCTCGATATTTGAGGAGATTGACTCAAGGAATGAGATGAGATCAAATCCTTGGCCAAGGTATTAGAAATATTGGAGGAGTTCCCAATGATTTTTACATGATCAGTACTAACTTGAGTGATCGATTAGGGTTTGACAGTTGACTATACCCTAAGTCATTCATGAGTCTAATGTGGATGAAGAATTATACATACATGGTAATCGATAACGGAAAGGTTCCATAAGGGAGTTCTTACATATTCCATATCTCCTAGTGTACATGGTGTAGCTTGGCACTCAACGGGCTGGCAACTCAACCTATCGGTTGGGTTGAATCGATCCTTGATTAATTAATATATATGTGGATGTGGATAATTAATTAAGGTTTACTAATAAGGTGTTATTTGGTCTATAGATTTATTAACTAGTAAGATATATGAACCTAGAGGGTCACACACATAAGGTTTGTGGATGTTGGTGGATATAGACATAATTATAATAGTTTTTTATGAAAAAACCTCATACCAAATGTCTATAAAGAGGGGGAGAACGACAACAACTCAAAGTGCCCATGCAAGCCTTGTGGGAATTCTCTCATTTCTTATCTTTCTCTCTTGGTGAAGAGCTTTGAAGAGGAGATCCAACCATCTAGAGACCATGTGGATACCGCTAGAGACTAGACACTTGAATAGCTTCAAGAACTCCTTGAAGGAAACTTGTAAGTATGTTTTCTCATACATATTAGATGATAGGATTATCTATTCTTTGTGCCTCAATATTTTGAATATCCGATTCAATGAATTCCATTGCATTTGATGTTTTGATCAAAATTTTGGAAAGTTATCGACCTCAGATCCCTTCAAAATGTTGATTCATATAAAATGATAGTGGGTTATTGATTACCCGATAGGCCTTTTACAGATAATATAAGGTGAGTATAAGGGTAAGAATAGAAGTTCTCTCCGTAGAAATGATGATACGGATGATGATGATAATAATAATAATAATAATAATAACAGTGATGATTATGAAGACAAATTATGGTAGTTTTGATGAGTAATGATGAGTCAATGATGATAAATGGTAACATTTTGATGAAAATGAGGATGATGAAATGATCGAGCTAGTGGAGCATAAATAGACATTAACTTCATATACTACTCTCATAGATCTATTTGGATTTAGAGGAGCAAGAGAGCATCAGCTATGGCTCAAGAGCAACAAGGAGCAAGTATAAGGCTTGCCGACAATGCTAAGCCTTTACCAAATCGGAAAAATACTTGAGTCAATGCCACTTTTGGTACAAGGTGCATACTTTAAAATTAACTGTCTCACATACTTACTCACCTACTTTTCTTTCTTGGATCGCTTGTTGAGTATCAATATTGCAATGTAGATGAGTTATCATAAGTGATTGAATTTCTCTATTTCATTCTCATCATGATTTCTTAGATGTGATTGTTTCAATTCACCCTTGAAGAGAAAGCCAAGACTAGTTTGGGAACTTGATTTATGAGTTTAGCTCTTGGGGGAAGTGTAAAAAACTTTTTGAGGAAATTTAACTAATTGATATCAATTTGTGTTGGGGAAGCTTATCTTTTAATGGTCATTGGCCCTAACATTGCTGATGCAGTTAGTGTTCATAGCCAATTTATGTAGTAAATTTTCTAGAGGCATAGGGTGGGTGCCTTAGGGGCATTGGAATACATCAAAAGATCCCTCATCAAAGGGATTATCTAAAAGAACCATAACCATCTTCGTATTGAAGCTTATTCAAATGTCAAATAAGATGGGGATAAATCAGACCAAAAATCACAAATGGAGTAATACACATATGTTGATGGCAATCTAGTCATTGATGGATATTATGTAGCCTACAGGCCGAAAAGGCTTTCTTATATCTCGTTTATGTTCATTGAAATGAAATTTTTTTCATTGTTATTATTGTGTGATGTTTATTGTAAAGTCCATAAGCATATGCAATGATTAAGTGAATTATGATAAGATCTTTTTAATATAGTGATCTCTAGTCTTTAAAAATATGTCTTAAACATACTCATTTGAGTAATGTTTGAGAAGGAAGTTAATTTATCTAGAAAATAATAGCTTAATATTATGTGTCTCATATGATGAGTATGGCTAATCTTATGGCCATTGGTGTGAAGACACCAAGGATATATAGTAGGTGCTCATTAGAGAAAGAGTTCACTAAAATGATCTATTAAATCCCTTAATACTGTTATATCTAATTGGCAATCAAGTTGATTCATATCACAGTTGTGTACCTAGTCATCAAAGCTAAGATACCAAAGACATTTTGTGGATGGATGATTGATAACATGCATTTATAACTTAAATTCTTATCCTAATTAACTCATATTCATGCTTATTTTATGTGAATATGATGCATGTTATCATACTTTTTAGGAATTTTCTCCATTGGTATGCCATTACACTAAAGTTCATATTTATGCATAAATTAGGGATAATTATATGCTTGATTGATGATTAATCTTTTTGCAAGGTTAAATTAATAGAAATTAAGTTATTTCCCTGATTTATTTTGACTTTAGTAAATGATTTTAAAGGTTAATTCTAAGAAGGGAAGTATTGGATGATTAAAGAAAGAGATCTTAATGAATGCTTTTAGGTTATTTTTACTTCATCCTATATTCTTCTTTTTAAATTATATTTTTTTATGGCATAATATTAAAAAGAAAAGAAAGTGTGATACAATGGAGAAAATTTGAGATTAAAAGTTGTATTTTAAGAATTATAAATTTCTGAACATTTTAGATTTTTTTGGATTTTAATTTGAATTTTTTATTGAATTTATATTGAATTTATGCTTTAATTAAAATCGGCAAAAAGGGGTTGTTTTTCCACAGAACCCACGGATGACATGGCGCATGCAAGTTGACGTGGCGCGTGGGACCAACGCGCGGATGTGACTTGGCACTAAGGCCACGTGTCAGGGCCGCGCGTGGCCCACGCGAGGCGCAGGTGGCGCGGACATGTGACAGGAGGCCAAGCGGGTCCACGCGGACGCCCCTGAGGGGTGCCACGTGGCAGAGTGGGGGCTGGCGAGTGAAGGGCCCACGGGTTAGTGGGCCATGGTTAGGAGATTGGGGCGGTAAAGCAAATGCGTTACCGCGCCCTATCTTTTATACTTACCTTCTCCCAATTTTTCCTCCGTGTGGGACTAAAGTTCCCGCAGAGTTTAACCTGTGCAGGACACGTGGCAACACCGCGGACGTTGGATACACGGGCATCAATAGAAACGCATCGATACGATGGACTCGGAGTCCACGCGATCACTAATCACAACACGTGCGTTAAAAACGCATTTAAGTGAAGTGATCGAGGACTCACCTTGCTCCACGTGGCGTCATCAGATGGACGCGATTCATCGCAAATTTGGCATATCATGGGTCGACACGTGGAAGCATCACGATACTCTAATCGAAGATCGGACAACTTGAGTTTCATCGTGGAACTTACAACGTGGCATCATGTCTACGATTGGCGTGTGACGTGGATGTAACGGGAGCATTCGATTCTCATCGAACGCGCGATCATGAGCAGCCGCAGAATCTTCATCGAATGGTTGCGATTTCAGCAAGCGATGGATAAGAGTGGATGCATCAGAACGGCGTGATTATCATCGGACGGCTCCAATGAAGGCGACACATGGACTCATCTCAGCGAGCGGCGGAGATCGGACGGCAACAATGAACCGTGACTCACGATCGTGGCTCACAATTGCGGTTCGATCGTGGCTCGATCTCGCAGCGATCAGGGCTGATTCATCGTCCGATTAAGGCCACGATCATCCCTAGCTGATGGGCCACGATCATCTTGCGATCGTGGCCATCAAACCCATCTTCCGACCGGATCAAACAGTCCGGAATTCGCGCGAAAAATTCCCTTTAAAAACCGATGTATCCCCTCTTGTTTTCTTAACTCTTGATTGAATCGTGAAGGAATTAAGTGATTTGAAAGAAAGATCTTGAGTTCTTCGTGATCCCCCGCGTTTAGACTCGATTTCGATCAAAATCAGAGTGGAATTGATCACGAATTCCATCGGATTTCATCGGATTTTCCCCTTGAACGCCGAACGTCCACGAGGAAGAAATCAAGCCGAATCCGCTTCAATCCGAGTGAATTGAAGCCTGATTCTTGCGGAAATCGGGTTAGTAGTGAGATTTTATCGATTATCAAGTGGCAATTTGAGTTTTAATTAGGTTTAGAGCTTTAACTTTACATTTTAGTTCTAAGTGTTCTTGAATTTTGCCCAATTTTAGTCCAAAATTTTGCTGATTTTGAAAAAAGGATATCTCTCTGATTATAATTCCGAATAATCTGATTGTAGTTTCATTGGATTTATTATTTTATCATCTTTCAGTGGATAGCAAATTCGTCAAATTCTGAGTTTATTTGACCCCTCAATTTAACGTTTGACCGAGCACTATTCATTTTCAATCCGAATTTGAGTGTTAACTTTCGGGGTCAATTACTTTCAAAATAAAAATCTGAATTTGATCATTTTGGTCTCTTTAGAATCCTCTGGTTCTTAACTTTCTATTGATATATAAATTTCAAGATTTCGATATCATTTGACTAGTAAATTTGAAGATTTTCTCTGAAGTGTTCATTTCGAGAATTTTCTGATCTTTGATTTTCAGTAATTCATAGTAAATCTATTTCTGATCGAAAAATCACGAATTCTATATCAATAAATTCCATTTTCTCTCTAGTTTCCAAATATATAAATTTTGTAATCTTCTGACATCTTTTAGCTCTCTGATTTTACAGAACTTTGACTATTGGTCAAAATTAATGCTTTGACTTTGACTTTTGACTTTTCTGTGTCAAATCCGAGATTTCAAATCTTAAAATTTCTTATTTAGTCTATTTATATCATTTATATTCATAAAATCTTATTTCTACTTCTTTAAAACCTCTTTTAAACCTAAGTTTGACGAAGTCAACTCTGCAATTAAGGTCAACCTTGTTCTATGTGGATCGACACGATACTTTCTCTTTACTTGATTTTATATCTTTATCATTCTGAGTTCGGTATTATAAATTTTGTTTGACAGACATTTGTGTGTTTTAAATGACCGCACAACATGCTTCATGAATGATCTTATTTTGGCTGATGACTTATGAATTCCTAGCCACCAAAATATCATATATTGGATATAGTATTAAGTCCTCAAAGGTTATTCTATGATGAAGATGAGATTGTATGCTTTTAATATTTGAGGAGATTAACTCAAGGAATGAGATGTGATGAAGTCAAATGGCATGATTCCATATTAGAGTTCTCATACAGTCCATATCTCTTAACGTGATGTAGCTTGGCACCCAAGGGGCTAGCAACTTCATCTATCAATTGAATTAAATCTACCCTTAATTCTTTAATCTATTTGTTGATATAGATAATTGATCAGGTTGGCCAGTAAAATTTTAGTGGGTCATAAATTTATGAACTAGCGAGATATATGAACCTAGTGGGTCACACACATAAAGTCATTAGATGTTGGTAGATATATACATAATTATCGGGTTTTCATGAAAAATCTGCATACCAGATGTCTATAAATAGGGGGAGAATGAGCACAACTCAAGGTGTCTGCACAAGTCTTCTAGGAACTCTCTTCTTTCTTATCTTTCTCTCTTGGTAAAGAATTTAAAGAGGAGATCCAAACATCTGGCAATCATGTGGATACCTCTATAGGCTAGACACTTTAACAGCTTCAAGAACTCTTTCAATGAACCCTATAAGTATGGATTTTAATCAATACTAGATGATAGAATCATCCGCTCTTGGCGACTCAATATTTTGGATGTTTGGCTCAATGTATTATGAAAGCTGATCAAACATCGAATCCCAATAGACACTTTGCAATCCTAGAAATGACATTTCATTTATTGTTATAGCTTGGAAGTTGAGTCTTCTAGTGTGGTCAATATAGGGCATGATATGGCATGGTTCAATCTCTTGTACAAGACTTTGGCATTATGACTCAAATGACCATGCTTATGCACTATTAACCAAACCACTATCTTTATTTTTGGGAATCCTACATTTTATGAGTGCATGAAGCACGTTGAGATCAACTTCTACTTAATTTGAAATAAATATGATATTAAAGGGTTCATTACAACACTTCGAGTACCTTCCCTTGACCAAATGGCTAATATCTTCCCTAAGTGCATAACTAGAAAATCTTATGACCACTTGGGCACCAAGTTGTCTTGTTTGATCTATATGCTCCATGATAGGGGGGAGCGTAAGAATATGGTTCATTTGGGTCAACCCATTTGGATCTTAGTCTCATGGGGTATATCTCTATGTCTATTATCTTCTCTTCAATTTACACATGCTTGTAATCTCTTCTTTAATCATCCATTATCAAATGCTTCACTTTTCCACACCCTAAAATTAGTCAAATTGATGGATATTTATAAATGGTATAAAATGATATTAGTGCATTCGATAATATCATGATTGTGGTTATATATATGTATAGATATAAATGATATTATCAATATATGCCTTTATATATGAGAGTAAATAGAAATGAGTATAAAAATTGTAATCTTAACTAAAATTAAAACAACATTTTTATTGAATAATAATGATGATGATTAGATTATATATTCAGAAACCAATGGAGGATATGGGATATGTGTATAAATGTGCCTAAATTTCTGCTTGTCCCCCTACAAGCTTGAAAACATACCTTTGTCACGCAATTTTTCTGAATTAATCATAAATGTTATTAAATCTATCATAAAAAATCATCAACTTAAGAAATTAAACTCCTAACAATCTAATTTTGAATAAATGAATTTTTTTAGGAATAATCTAACTGATTATTAATTGAGACAAGCATGAAATGAATTTGATATTTATATACATATCAATATATATATTTACACTAATTTTAATATCTTATAAATAGAATAAAATGAATTGTATTTACATTAATACAATTCATGTGTTTTTGTATTTGGATTCATATGTTTACGTATGTGCTTCCGAAATTTATTCATGATTTATATATTGTTTTACCTCATTTAATATCATCTATATATTCTATATATTAGTGATCCTACTTTCCATTTTATATCTAACAGCTATTTTCTTGAAGTCCACTTTTTAGGCTCTAAGGGAAGCTGAGTATAAAAGGAGAAATAAAGAGAGTTCATTTCTCTCTCCTCCTCTAAGTATTCAAGAAAGGTAGGGTCCTCCAAGATTTCAGGAAACAAAGACTATCCTCAAGGATTTGAAGGAAAAAGAGAATGAAAGCAAAAATCTTCTGTACATCAAATGTTTTAAAGCAAAAAAGGGAAAAAAATGTATTAATATCTTCCTCTCCACATTGTGAAAGAAAAGAAGAAGGGAAATGATTTTCCTCTTTATCACACTGTTGAAAGAAAATAAAAGAAATATCTTCTCTCTAACCTTAGGTTTAAAGAAAAGAAATATTCATTTCTTACTAATTTTGAAAGAAAAATAAAGAGGCAGCAGATTTCTATTGCTGATTTTGGAAGAAAAGAGAAGATTTTTCTCGTGCTAATTTTGAAATAAAAGGAAAGAGGTGGCAGATTTATCCATTTCTGATTTTGAAAGAAAAAAAAGATCTTTCTATTTCTGATTTTGACAGAAAAGAAAAGATTCATCTCTTGCTGCTTTTTTTAAAGGCAATAGATTTCTCCATTGCTGATTTTGAAAGAAAAGAAAACAAAAGATTCCCCTTTTGTTTCTTTTGAATTGAAAAGAAAGAGGCTATAGATTTCTCCCTGTCGCTGATTTCGAAAGAAAGGAAGAAAGAACTATTTTTGTTTTGTTATTTAAATTTTCTGGCTTTAATCTCCTAGATTTAATTTCCACATATGAATTTGAAAACAAAAGAATTCCAGATATGAAAAATATCTCTTTTGATTTTTCATATGTTTTTACATGAAATCTAGAAGGAGTTTTCATGTGATTAAAAAACACCTTTACATCTGAATTATATATAACTTTAAAGGATTTTAAATCTGATCTTCTTCTTATTATAAAGGAACTTCACATCTGATTATAAAGAACTTTTACATAATTATCACTATTATATTGAAGTGATTATCATTATGTTAAAGACTAATTCTACTTTTTAGTCTTGGTATTCTATGATATTGGACAATCATCTATTCTTGAGCTTAAGTGGATCATCAACAGTCTTGGTTAGTATTCAACGATAATAAAGACCAAGAGAATTTCATATCTAGTATATATATTTTCTTGCAAAGAAGTATTTTTACTTGACAGATTTTTTTTGATAAAGAACTTACAAAATCACATTGAGATATTAAATGATCGTTAAGGCTGATGGATATTATGTGGCCTATAAGCCAATCATACTTCCATACATCTCGTTTATGTTCATTGAAATAAAATTTATTCATTGTCATGTTAGTGTGATTTTTGCAATGAAGTCCATGAGCATATGTAATAAGTGAATTATGATGAGATCATAGTGTAGTCATCACTAGTCTTTAAACATATGTTCTAAATAGTCCTATTCATGAGATATTCAATAAGGACACCAAATTATTCAGAAAGAATAACACTACATGAGTATGGTTGATCCAATAACAATCGATGTGGAGACACTAAGGATAAATAGTAGGAACCCTTTAGAGAAAGAGTTCACTGAATTGATTCATATGAATCCATGAATGGTACTTATACCCAACTATCAATTAGGTTGATTCATGTCATTCTTATGTATATGATCCTTTGACTTGAGACACCAAAGACATCTTGTGCTTGGATGATCATGTTTTGACTATGACTTACAAATGAATGGCCACGAGATCTCTAAAATGTCATATATTAGATATGACATCAAGTCATCAAAGATGATTTTATGGTTGATAACATGCAATTTACACATTAAATTATATGATTATTAATGCAAATTTAGGTATAAAATAATCCATTCTCATGCATGTTATCATGTTTTGAGTATATATCTATCATTCCATAAAAATTTAAGTTATAGTATCAAAATGCACTATTTTAGGGATAATCATGACTAATTAAAGAGAGATATTTAATATTAGATTATTCCCATTTTATATTTGAGATTATAATTAAATTTTCATGATCAATATTTTTATACACTCTTTTCTTTTTCTAACTTTATTTTCTAAAATAAATTAGTGTATTTTTTAAAGAAAAATTTGTTCTCTTGTAATTTATTATTTTTATAATGATAGATTATTTAATTTCTGATGAAAAAAGACAAATTTGGATTAATTTAGAGTTATATTTTGAAAAATATGAATTTTCTAATTTTTAGGGAATTTTCTGATTTTTTATGAATTTATTTGGATTTCTTTTGAATTAAAAAGAAAAAAAATCAGACTAAAAGACACACTAAGGTGGCAGCTAATGAGGAGGAAAAGTTTACGTGTTGCCACGTGGTGGACTATATTTTTGCCACGTGGCACACGTGTGTGCATGTACATGTGTGTGGTTAATGGGTTAAGCATCAACAAATGGATTTTCGTTAACCCATTAACATCGCACGTATTATATATACGTCTTTCACTTTGATTTTTGTCATGTGGGACTATGTTTCTTTATTTTATTTTGAAAGTGGCATGGCACGCTCACGAGCGTCCGATCGATGTGAATTAAGATGTTTAATCTCAGCCCCTCATTTTCACTTAAGTGAGGGGGGTACGCCTCAACATCTGAATGGACAACAATTCGTTTTATTAAATGGATCAATCTTGGACGTTCATCTGAGTTATAACGGTCAGGATTTGAAGAGCCATTTGAGAATATGAGATGTCGATTCACGATCATACGAAAGAGATCTTGCGACACTTCTTATTCACAAGCGAAGTGGCGATATCTCAGTGCCCCATCTTCGATCGAATGAAAGCAACTTAATGGCAATGATTTGCATCGAAGCGTTTCATCTGAGCCATTGATTGAAGATGAAGAGCCAAATCCAACAGTCACGCCCAATTTATCCTGTAAATACACATGTTCTTCAACAATGTAAAGCATTTAAGGGTGTTTTGAGTAATCAAATTATTTCGACATCTCAATTCTCGAATCTCTTATTTTCCTCCTCATCTAGATTAATTTTAGTGTCCAAAGAGTATTTGAAAGAGAGATTTTGTGGAGAGTGGCAAAGCGAATCAACGAGGTCATTTTAAACACGCCGAAAAGCATCAAAACAAATACCAAACTCAGCAATATTAAAGATTAATCATAAATTAGATTGTATACATGGGAATATGGGTTGAATCCATGGAGAATTAAGGTATTTTTTAGATATTCTTTGAAATTCGATGAAATCAAACTATGAATTGGGGTATGAAATTAGGGATTTTGATAGATTTGGAAAGATAACTCAAAGAAGAATCCATGGAATAAAAAATAACTTGATTTGGATCAAGATTCGCGGAGATATCAAAGAGCAAAAATTAGATAGAAAATCGATCACGAAGAGAGAGAAATGTGAAATAAAATCTAAAATTAACCTAATATGTGATTCTAAATTATAATCTAATGATACAAGATGAAAGATTAGGAGGAAAACACATAATCTAGTCTAAGATAGTGATTGAAATGATCCAATTGATCGCCGGATCAAAGGCTTTTCATTTTGTGATTTCCAACATGATCGTCGGCATTTAAGAAGTGAATTCTTCCTATTCTTTTGACGAAATCTCACTTTCAACCACTCCGTGGATGGGAAAATGAATCTTGAAGAAGAAGAAGAAAGCGAGAGATTCAAGGATGATGGTGTCTAGACAATTCGAGTACTCAAAAACATCCAAGAATACATTTTCTGTCAAAGAACATTCGTATAAATAGACAAATTTGGGCGTAACCGTCGGATTTGTTATTTCATCTTCGATCAATGGCTCTAATGAAACGCTTAGATGTGAATCATTATGATTAACTCTTGTCCATTCGATCGAAGATGAATCCCTGAGATTTCGTCACATCGCACGTGAAGAAGAAACGCGTGAATCGTTCACCATCTGATAATGATCTCACGCTCCAAATGAATCCACTTGTCTATCGAATAGTTTTAATCTCATTTAATCTCAGCCACTATAACTCCTTAGATTAATGGCTGAGATTGAAACGTTATAAAATGAATCGTCGCCCAATAGGAGTGTGGTGCATACCCCCTTACTTGAGTGATGATCATCGATTGCAATTTGATCGCACGATCAGACGCTCCACATAACGCCACGCCACCTGCGCATATAAAAATAGAAAGATAGTCCCACATTACGAAAGATTAAATGCTTCGACGAGTATATAAGTGTTGTGTAATTAAGGAGATAACAAAAATCCTGAAAAGGGTGCTTTCTCATTCATCACACATGCGCGCACACACGCACACATGCACACTCACACGCACATGCACATATACACGTCTGTGACATGTGACGTTCTCATAGGCCGCCACGTGGTGCCGCAATTTTTTCCATGCCATGTCAGCACGCCAAAATAAAATTTATTTTTTTAATCATTTTAATTCAAAATAAATCGAATGAAATTTAGAAAAAATTCAGAAAAATTATAGAAAAATCCCTCAAAATCAAAAAATTCATATCTTTCAAAATATAACTCGAAATTAATCCAAATTTTTTATGTTGGATCATAAATTAAATTATCTATCATTATAAAAATTCAAATTATTTAAATAACAAGAGAATAAATTTTTATTTCAAAAATATACTCATTTCTCTTAGAAATTAAAACTTAGAAAAATAAATGAGTATAAAAAAGTATTTTATCTTATTATTTAATATTAAAATCAAATTATAATCTCAAATATAGATGGGAATAATATACTCTAAAATATATTCTTAAAGATGCATAATTATCCCTAAAATACTGCATTTTGAGATTATAACTTAAAATTACTTGAAATGATAGATATGCACTCAAAATATGATAACATATATAAGAATAGAATATTTATGCCTTAATTTGCATTAATAATTTTATAATTTTATGTTAAAATTACATGTTATCAGAGAGAATAGGGAGAAATTGCTTCTTTAATGCCAAAACTCATCTTCGAAATTGCGAAATAAAGAGCCCTTGATCCTGAGATCAATTGGATCATTTTGAGTACTAATTTGGGTTAGCATTCATTTTTTCCTCCAAATCTCTCTTCCTATAACATCAGATTTCAATTGTGAATCATAGATTAGTTAAATTTTAGATTTAATTTTGATTCTCTCTTCGCATTTAGAAATTGACCTAATTTTTGCTCTTTGATTTCTCCGCCAATCTTGATCCAAATTGAGTGACTTTTTTATTTTGTGGATTCATCTTTGAGTTCTCTTTCTCATCTCAATGCCTCATCTGATTTTGATCGAATTTAAAGAATACCTCAAAAATACCTTAATTCTCTGTGGATTTGACCCTTATTTACCACTATACTCTTAAATTCGTGATTATAATCTTAAATTGGTGAGTTGGGAATATGTTTTGACACTTATCTGCGTGTTTTCAACAACTACATGGATTCATCTCATCTAATTCATCTCAGTATTAGATGTGAGATGTGATTAAATCATTGGCCAAGGTATTAGAAATATCGAAGGAGTTCCCTATAATTTCTTACACACATCATTTATAATTTGAGTGACCGATTATGGTTTGATAGTTGACCATAACCTAACCCATTCATGAGTCTTATGCAAACGAAGGATTATACATAAATGGAAACTGATGATGGCAAGGTTTGTACGGGAGTTCTTCTATACATGGTGTAGCTTGGCACCCAATGGGTTGCTAAATCAACTTGTTGATTGGGTTAAGTTGATCTTTGATTAATTAGTCCATATGTTGATGTAGATAAGTAATAAAGTTTGACCAGCATGGTGTTCTAAGGTCTATGGAGTTATTAACTAGTGAGATATATGAACTTAGAGGGTCACACACGTAAGGTATATGGATATTGGTAGATATAGACATAATTATGAATTTTTATGAAAAAAATCCACATACCAAATATGCTCATGCAAGCCTTGTGATAATTCTCTCCTTTCTTCTCTTTGTGAAGAGCTTTGAAGAGGATATCCAACTATCCAGTAATCTTGTGGATACTGCTAGAGGCTAGACACTTGAATAGCTTCAAGACCTCCTTCAATTGAACCCTTCAAGTATGCTTTCTCATACATACTAGATGATAGGATGATCTGTTCTTAGTACCTTGATCTTTTGAATTTCTCATTCCATGTATTCTACTACACTCAATGTTTCGATCCAAATTTTGGAAGGCTTATGGACTTTAAATCCCAACAAAGGCAAGGCCCAACAAGCATTGATAACATCAAAAAAAAGTAAAAGGTTCAATATATTTATCCATGATCATTATTGATATCCTATTTACGATAAATACCATGAATGCTTTTTTAAGAGTTGATGAGGTTAATAAGAATTATCGTGCCAACTAATAAAGAAGAAATATATACATGTGAGGAAAAAAGATTATCTTGAAGAGACTAAAGAATATCATCACCTAGGAACATCACTAAAATCATTGAGAAAATTCTATCATTACTTGTTTATAAAAATTAAATGGTAGCTCAATGAGATGAAGACAAGCAATCTCTTGGTGAGACAAATAAGATACGACGTGGTTGTGTTATGCTTCAACACATCTGATAACTCTAAAATATAAGCCATATTCATGTATCATTTGTCATGTTTAAGTGCTAATAAAGGCTATAACAATGAGAATATCTATTTCTATGTGACTTAATGTGATGAAAATATGACTAAGTCCTATCATGCATCATTTCATATATTTTGATCATGCATCAATTCTCAAATTTTTATGAGTTGTGTGGATTGAAGGACTTAGGTGAAATTTAATAGGAGCATGGATGCAAACTATCTAGAAGGAGAAGAAGAAAATGACTATATTAAACAATGGAATAGATATATTAAACAAAATTTTCATCAACTATTCATACCAAAATTATCATTAAGAGTGGATCAATTAGGATTCTAGTAATTTATATGCCTAATATAAGAACAACAATGCATGTGGGATCTCATCCTTTAAATAATAGTTGACAATATCTCTAGTAGTCTAATTGATGGGGAATCTCTTTTGAAATTGTCAGTGTATTTAACCCTAGAGTACCCATAGATTCCATCCTAAAAAAGTTCATTGTTGAATGAAGTCATATTTGAATGAAATTCATTCAAATATGAAGAATTTTCTATGCATATTAAATTTTGCATAAAGATATAGAGAGGAAAATTTTCTATCTACTGAAACCAAAAATTAGTTAGTTGCTTCATACTAAAGACCCAAGAGCATTGCAAAGGGATAAGTAATAGCATACAAATTAATGCATTAATATCATTCATTTATATATTTATTCACATAAAAATGATCATAAATGTATGTTATCATCATTTAAAATGATTGTAACTATGTTTACAAAAATATTTTGATTTTTCAAGATTTATCAATATTTTTTTATTTTTTTATGATATTTAACTCATTAAGCAACTAATATATTAATTCCAAATATCATTTTATGGTTTTTCTATTTATTTCTAATTATAAATGCATTAACATAAAAGTAGTTTTGAATGCATGTTATCACAGTTTAAAATGAGTTATTTTTTTAGAAAGAATTTCTTATTGTTATGAATTTTTATGTTTTTTGGGGAACTTCAGATGTCAAAATCATTACAAAATAAAATTTAAAATTCGAAAAATAATTTTATTTATTTTTAAAAAATATATAAAGTTTTAAATCTATTTACATAAATCGCGCCACATGGCCCTATCAAAAATATTGATTAATCTATTTTATTTCATTGTCAAGAGCGATCTGGTCGGCTTCTATTAGCTTCTCCAAGAGAAATTGAAGGATATTAGAAAAACTGATTAAAAAAGCAAGTCTTTTCATTGAACATCGTCAAATTTTAAATTAGTATTTATCGGCAACATTGATGACATGACTGAAAGTGCCTCATGGTTGGTCGTCTCACTTTGGGAAAAGGTGTTGCTTCAACATGGTGAGACATGGTGTCACATGGTTTATCACTGCAAGCTGAGTAGGAATATTCCTAGTATTTTTAAAGAATCTTACCTTTTATAATTTTAAGGTTTTCAGACTAGTGCCTCATTTTCAAAGTTCAAGGACTTGGCAATATGATAACATGCAACTTATAATTTTATTTACATGATTATTAATAAAAATTAAAGAATGAAATGTTACATTCCTATGCATGCTATCATACTTTGAATGCATATTCATCATTCTATGCAATTCAAATTATAATCTCAAGATATACTTTTTAAGGGATAATATGCATAATTAAAAGTTGAAATTTTCAAGTAGATTATTCCCACTTTATATTTGAGATTATAATTAAGTGTTTATTATAAATAATAGGAGAAAATATTTTTATAAACATTGATTTATTTTTCTAGTTTAATTTTCCAAACAAAATAAGTGTTCTTTCATATAGAAATTTATTCTCTTGCTATTTCTTAAATTTAATTTAATAGAATGATAGATTATTTAATTTGTGATCAAACAAAAAAAATTATATTGTGACGAGACAAATTTGTGCGGTCATTGAAAACACACGAATTCATGTCAAAATAAATACCAAACTTATCAATTTGAAGGCTTACCATGAATTGATTAGTTTAATGATGAATAATGATCAATCCATGGAGATTAAGAAGAATTTTTTAAATGTTCTCAAAGTTCAATCAAATTGGATAATCAATTGGGTAGAAAAATTAGGGATTTTAGAATTTTTCGACATATCAAGGACAAATCCATAGAATCAATTTTTTTTCAATTTGGATCAATATTCGTGGAGAAATCATGGTAGAAAAATTAATCACAAAGAGAGATAAAACACTAAAAACTCATAAAACTCAACTAATTAATTGTTTGAAATTGAAATCTAAGGCTACATGAAGAAAGATTAGGAAGAAAACATAATCTCACCCAAAATCGTGCTTGAAATGATCCAATTCATTGTCAGATCTAGGATTTCAATATGTGTTTTGAAAAACAAAAAATCTGGAGTTCAATCGGAAAATTCTTCATATTCTCTTAACAAAATCTTGATTTCAAACACTCCTCAAACGCGGAAATGATTCTAGAAGCATAAGAAAACAAGATAGTCAAGGATTGAGATATACAAATAGATTAATTAATCGAAACACCCAAGAATAGGTTACACCGTCGAAGGAGCGTATAAATGGGCAAAATTGGGTGTGACCATTCGATCTGCCAATTGATCTTCAATTAATGGCCCAGATGAAACACTAAGAGTTGAATCGTCATCTTTAAGTCATGGTCGTCAGATCTTTATCAGAGTGTCTAGATTTTTCCAAATTATCATGTGTAAATGAGTCATCATGTAATCGTTGTCCTTTGATCTTCATCGAACACTCTAGATGTGTGTACGTGTCTGATAAGCGTGAAAACACAGTTGTTGAATGCGTGATTTTACGTATCAAACAAAATTTATACTCAACTCTTCAAATCTAAATTTTAAATTAGAATAGTGGCAAGTCAAGGTCGAATCCACAGGGAGGAAGGTTAAGAGATTGAAATCACAAGATAGTTTTTGGTATTTTTAGATTTAGAAAGCGAAAATGAACGATGAAAGGAAGAAAATGAGCACAAAGATGAAATGAACCAAAAAAGTGCTTCCAAACTCCTTTTAGATATTGGAAACCCTTGATCGATGGTGGAAAAGTGATTTTTAGGGTTTTTCAATGAGAAAATGTTGGTAAAAAGATGATGAAATCAGAAGAAATGGATAGAAGATAGTTCTAATCTAAGATTCGTGATGAACATACAATCCAGTGATGCTCCCTAATCTAAACATACCTTCTAGAGCCGTATATTTCGCCCGGACTTGGCGTCTTGCATCCAACACGAGGGATGAACAGAAGAGAGAAGAAACTCATTAATAATGACGGTTCAACACATGATGAATGCTCAATCGTTGTTTTCTTTCCTTTTGGCTAGCCAATGCTATAAGCATACAACAAAATATTCATAAACCTAATTTTTTTGTCTCTCAGCCTAAATTGACCACAGCAGATTCGTGGAGCTTGAAATCACGATCATGCCCACGAAATTTTAGCTCCTAACTCCATCAGTATCGTCAGATATCGTGATTTTAACTTGGAGCGCTTTGGGCCGTTGATCTGCCCTTCTCTCTCCTCAGATCGCGCCGGTCAACCCGCTCAACTTCAGTATCGCGCCCCCGCCCGATCAAACTTCGCTAAAAGACAAGAAAAACTAAAAATAAAATATTAGTCTCTCTCTTCTCTCCACACTCCTTTCTCCTCGCTCATCTCTCCTCTCTCCTCCCATCTCCCTTCTCTTGTCTCTGTCTCTTGTCTCTTGGTCGCAAAGAATACGGGCACGAAGAGGTCTCCTCCGCACGCGTGGTTGAGGGAGAGAAATGAGGAGCGAGAAGCGAGAAAGATGGAGGAGAGAAGAAGATGAAGAAAGCACGGGAGAAAGAGGAGAGGTGGAAGAAAGAGAGAAGAGAAGAAGTGGAAAGGAAGAGAGGGAGAGAGGCGAGAGAGAGAAGGAGACGGAGAGAGAGTGGAAGAGGAGGAAAGGTGAGGAAGAAAGAGAGAGAGGAAGAAGAGAGACAAAGAAGTTCTCCTCGCGGTTACCTCGTGACGGAAGTAATTTCTGTCGCGAGGAGACGCGAGGAGAGAGAAAAAAGAGAGGGGAAAGAGAAAGACAGTGCGCGCGCATGAGAGAGAAAGGGAGAAGAAGCGGGAGGCTTTTCCTCCCACCTCTCCTCGAGATGGAAATTCTGTCGCGAGAGAGAGAGCGAGGGGAAGAGAGGAAGACTTTTCCTCCTCCTTCCCCTTATACAGGAGAGGAGGAAGGAAGATGGGGAAAAGGAGAGGAAGAAGGAATGGCGAGGAGGGGGAGGCGAGAATTTCTCACGACGGAAATAACTTCCGTCGCGAGAAGAGGGAAAGCGAGAAGGAAATTTCTGTCACGACAGAAGATTTCGAAAAGAGAGGAGGAAAAGAGGGAGAAGAGGAAGAAGAGGAAGAGTGGAGGATGAAGAAGAAGTGAAAGAGTGGAGGACGAGGAAGAGAGTGTGCGAGAGAGAGAGAGAGAGAGAGAGAGAGAGAGTATTTCTAAATATTCTTGATAAATGCATTTTTATAAATGCACTTCATAAATATTCTTGTCAATAAATACATTTTAAATCTGAATTTCATTTCATAATAAAAGAAAATTATATTTTTGATTAATCCATATCACTAAATGCTCATAAAATGCTACAAATTTATGAAAAATCAAGAATATTCTTTAAAACATAGAAATGATCCATTTAATCATTTTAAATCATGATAACATGCATTTATGATTATAATTTACAGAAAAAAGGTATTAAATACACGATATTAATGCATGAAATTGCATGTTATCAGTATCCACATGAGTCCATCAGGCACGATTAACCTCAATCGTTATAACTCTTTAGATGAACGGCTTAAATCACACACATCAAATAAAATGATTCGGCAATGAATCATTATGCGCCACGCAACCCCCTCCCCCCTGACTTAAGTGAAGATTAACGGTGGTGATTAAGTCCAAAAATCGAATGCCTCACGTCACACCATATCACCTACAAGAAAATAGAGAAAATAATAGTCCCACATGGCGAAAATGACAGCGCATATCGCATATAAATATGGGAGCACATTAATGGGTTAGCTTATATCCTTAAAAAGGATGCTTAACTAAATATTATAAACACACATATGTACATGCGCATGCACCACGTTGCATTAACATACGTTGCCATGCAAGCACATGGGCCACATCATCTACCACGTCAGAGCAAGAGAAAAACCAATTATTTTTGTGTTTTTAAATTAAAATAAATTCATAAAAATTCATAAAAAAATCTAGAAAAAATCTAGAAAAATCCCTAAAAATTATAAATTCATAACTTTCAAAATACAAATCCTTTTAATCCAAATTATGTTTATTTGATCAGAAATTAAATAATTTATCTTCTAAAGAGTCAATTTTTAATAAATAACAATAGAATACATTTTTATCTCAAAAATGTTCTCATTTCTTTTAGAAAATAAATCTAAAAAATTAAATACAAAAAAAAATATGAAATGAGTGTATACAAAAATATTTTCTCTTATTATTTATAATTAAAACTTAATTATAATCTCAAATATAAAATGACAATAATCTATATCTTAAATATCTCTATTTAATTATTTATGATTATCCCTAAAAATAGTGTATTTTGTAATTATAACTTTAAATTTCATATAATGATGGATATGCACTCAAAGTATGATAACATGCATAAGAATGGAATGTTTTATGCCTCAATTCGCATTAATAATCAAATAATTACATATATAAATTACATGTTATCAATTTAAGAGTTATGAATTTTTCAATTTTCAATGATTTTTTGGAATTATTTTGATTTTTTAAATTTAAACTAATTCAAAATATTTAAAAAGTATTTTATATGTGCGCGCTGACATGGTAGCTGACATGGCAAGCATGCTTGTGCGTTGTCATGTGGCGATGTGTGCACACAGCACATGGTGCACGTGTGCGCGCATCATTAGCACTCGCAATTAGTGGTTAAGCACCCTATTTAGGACATGAGTTAACTGCTTATAAGCAGCCCTTATATACCTATTGCGTCTCTTTAATTATTCCAATGTGGGATTATTTATGCTTTTATTTCTTTGCAGGTGATCTGGCGTGATGTGAGATGTCCAGTTTGTGGAGTTAATTGTGGCTGTTGATCTGCACTTACTCGCAGGGCTATGATGAATCTAGACCACGAGATCGTTGAAAACACGTGGTCAAGAGTCAAAATAAACACCAAACTCACCAATTTTATCAAATAATCACGAATTAAGGAGTATAGTGGTGAATAAGGGTCAATTCCATGAAGACTTAGGGTAATTTCAGATCATCTTTTGAAATTCGATCAAATCGAACAATGAATCATGCTGAGAAATTAGGGAAATTAATATTTTTTGAAAGAGGACTTAAAAACAAATCCATGGAGTCAAAAATAATTAAATTTTAATCAAGATTCGCGGAGAAATCATCAATTGAATAAGAGAGAAATTTCTGAAATTAAAAATCAAGAAAAACTGAAATTAAAATTGACTAAAATTACGATTCAAAATTGGAATCTAAAGCTATACGAAGGAAGATTAGGATGAAAAACAATATCTAACCCAAGATTGCACTCGAATTGATCCAATTACTCACAGAATCAAAGGCTTTTCATTCCCAAATTTGAAATACGATCGTTAATGTTCAAGAGCCGATTTCTTCTTATTCTCTCAACGAAATATCACTTTCAAGCACTCTGTGGATGCGAAAATTGATCTAGAAGCGATTAGAAGCGAGATATTCAAGGGATTTGGTGTCTAAATAGTTTGATTACTCAACTTGCCCTGGAATGCTTTATAATGTCGAAGAACATCTCTATTTATAGGGCAAATTGGGTATAACCGTTTGATCTAGAATTTAACCTTTGATCAACGGCTCTGATGACATGCAGGAGTGCAAATTGTTATAGTTAAGTCTTGGCCATTGGATCTTAGATGGACCGTCAAGATGAAGCCACGTCGCTTGCGTTATAAGTAACGCATCAAACCGTTACCGTTTGATGTTGATCCAACGCTCCAGATGAGTTTCGTTAGTTCTAATCTCAGCCGTTATACCTCAGATCGACGGCTGAGATTAAATCATTTTAAAACGATTTGTCGGCGAAAATAATTGCACCACTGACGAAGCGGGACTGCGAGGTCAGTGAAAACACACGATCTCATGTCAAAATAAAGTCCAAACGTACCAATTTTATGAAATTAATTATAATTCAGGGGTAGAATGGTAAATGTGGGTCGAATCCATAGGGAATTAGGGAAATTCTTGATGATCTCTTCACATTTGATCAAATCAGATGATGAATTGGTGATAGAAATTGGGGAAAATGGTATTTTATGAAAGAGGACTTGACAAAAAAATCCACATAATCAAAAATCAAAGAATTTGACTTTCATTTTGTAGAGAAATTGAAGATTGAAAATGGATGAACTTTCTGAAAACATAAAGAGCAAAATTACCGAAAATAAGATTGAAATTACTTAAATTAACGATTCTAAAATGAAATTAAATACTAAAAAAGATAGATTAGGATAAAACATGATCCCTAACACACAATTGAGATCAAATTGATCTAATTAATTGCCGGAATCAAGGAAATTCATCAAAATTCAAAAATCACGATTTGTGGAGTTCAAGCATCGGTTTCTTCATCGTCGATCGTCAAAATCTTGATCTTAAGCACTCCTCGGACGCGGAAATGAGTCTAGAAGAGATTAGGATCAAGATATTCAAAAGATTTGGTGTCAAAATTATTCGATTAAGTCTAATTGCTCTCGAATGTTTTACAATCTTGAAGAACATCTCAATTTATAGGCAATTTGGGTGTAACTGTCCGATGAAACGCACCAACGGCTCTGATGAAATGCATCAATGTGAATCGTTACCTTTAAGTTGCGACCGTTGTATCGCGATCAAACGCATCAGATGAAGCCACGTCGCATGTGTTATAAAACGCATCGAAAATGAACGCCGTTGGATCATGATCAGACGCATCAGATGTGTTTTCCGTCGATTTAATCAGAGTCGTTATAACTCCTCAGATCGACGGCTCTAATTAAATCGTTTATAAAACAATTCGCCAATGAATTGCGCTGCGCTACGTACTCCCCTCCATTAAGTGAAGATCGACGGCTTTTAATCTTCACGCGATCGGACGTTCCTCACGCTGCCACATCATCGCCCACCTTGATCATTCGATCGCGACGCGATCGAACGGTCCAGATCACGCCACGTCACCTGCACGTTAATAAAAATTCAGAAAATCAATTTTTAATTAGAAAATTCGATTTTTAATTCTGTCAAATCCTTAGAAATTTATTAAAAATTCAGAAAAATTCAGAAAATATCCGGAAAAAAACCCTAAAAATTAGAAAAATTCATAACTTTCAAAATATAACTCCAAATTAATTCAAATTTCTTTCATTTGATCATAAATTTAATTATATATCATTCTAAAAATTCAAATTTAATAAATAACTAGATATTTAATTTATATTTAAAAAACATTCATTTCTTTAAGATTTTAACTTTAGAAAATTAAATAAATTTTAATAAAAAATGATTTATCTCATTATTTAACGTTAAAAACCACTTATAATCTCAAGTAAAGATGGGTTATAAAATTATTTATCTTGAATTCATCATAATTAACGGTAAATTAAATTATTTTGAGATCATAATGAATTTTTCATAGAATGATAGATAAATACTCATAAATATGATAACATGCATAGGAATGAAATCTTTTATGCCTTAATATGCATTAATAATCATGTATTATCATGCCTAATTAGCATGTTATCAACCACGAACCCCCCGCCTTAAGTGACGATCAACGGTCGCGATTAATCGCATGATTGGACGCTCCACGTGTTGTCACATCACCTACACGAAAATAAATTATTATTTCAATCAAATAAATTGATTTGAAATTCAAAAAAAAATAAAAAAAAATCTAAAAAAATCCCTAAAAATTAGAAAATTTATATATTTTAAAATATAACTCCAAATTAATCCAAATTTAATTCATTGGATGAGAAATTAAAATATCTATCATTTTAAAGAGTCAAATTTAATAAATAACAAGAGAATAAGTTTCTATTTTAAAAATACACTCATTTCTTTTAGATTTTAATGTTAAGTCTAATCTCTATCAAGTGGACATAGTTATGTATTATTGTGGATTAGCGATTATTTAGTCCCATTAAGTGGTTCAATTATGTTTAATGTGAGGATTACGACATTCATTTATGTGTGTAGAGGTTAATTATGTGTAGAGGCAATAAATCAGTCATTAGTCATTAATGGGCTAACTAATGACTGATTAGAGGCTTAAGCTTTCCTCATCTCTATAAATAGGAGGCCATAGTCCACTTGGATAACCAAATATTCATAGCCCTCCAGAGAGAATCCCATTTCCTCTAGAAATCAGGAGGTTACATCGGGGATATCCAAGAAGGCTATTCTCCACTTCAATAATCTACTTCGGATGAAGATTAATCCAGCGAATCCAAGTACGCGTTTAATTCTATTTTATGAATCTAATTATATTGATGAATTATGATGCATATTCAAGTTCCATCATTTAAAAGTTAGAAAAATATATGAGTCTATATAAAATAATTTCTCTTATTATTTAACCTTAAAAACTAATTATAATCTCAAGTAAAGATGGGTTATGAAAATATTATCTTAAATTCATCATAATTTACCCTAAATTAATGCATTTTGATATTATAATGACTTTTTCATAGAATGATGGATAAACACTCAAAAATATGATAACATGCATTAGAATGGAATGTCTTATGTCATAATTTGCATTAATAATCATGTATTTTCATGTTTAGTTAGCATGTTATCAGGCTACCTTGGAACATTTGATTAAGCAACAATTCATTTTTTAAAATGAATCAATCCTGGTCATTCATTTGAGGAGTTATACCAGCCAAGATCTGAAATGTCAAGTCGCGATCGAACGGATGAGATTAGGGGATCCAATGGTTTCCAGCTAACCATAATGATTTTCCTATTGTGATTCCATCTTGGTTGTTGATCTCTTCAAGGAGAAGATTCGATAATCACACCCAATTTCAAAGTGTTATAAATTATCTCTCTTCAACCATGTAAACCATTCTTGGATTTTCAATTGATCAAACCTTTTGAACAACATAATCCTTGAATCTCTTGCTTTCTTCTTCTTCTATACTCATTTTCGCATCCAAGGAGTGCTTGAAATCAAAATTTTGTCAAGGGAGAATGAAAAATTTGTCGCTTGAACTCTTAATTTTGGCTTTTCAAAATGCAGAATAAAAAGCCTTTATCCGACGATAAATTAGATTGTTTCGAGCGTGATTCGCCACTTGATTTCTTTGGGATTTCTCTTCGCGATCTATCTTTCTCTCCTTATTTGGCTCCTTGGATTTTTCTTGGAGTCTTCTTTTTTGAAATATCAATTTTGCTTATTTCTCACCCCAATTTATTGTCCAATTTGATCAAATTTTTAATATATCTCAAAATTTTCCCTAATGCTTCATGGATTTGACCCTTACTCGCCATAATCCTAATAAATTCATGATTAATTATCTAAATTAATGAGTTTGGAAACTGTTTTGACATGAGGCAGTGTTTTCAATGATCTCACAAATTCGTTCCATCACAATGGCAGATTCCATGCTTTTGGATCTAATGTTGGCATGAAATCTCAAATGGATTCGACATTGATGAGAGAGAAAAAATATCAACAACTACAAGAATGTCATATTCAAGGCTTGATATATTAAGATCAAGGAGTTTTGAAGCAAAATCTGATGGGAAGATTTGTCTTTTCACCCTTATCTATCCATACCCTTTGATCTTATAAATGGGCTATCCATACCCTTTTTTATGTTCCTAGCATTTACCAGTTTTAGGAAAGAGATTAGCAACAAATAATCATTTTGTAATTGGATCAACATTATTAGTTAGTTTCTTCATTGGTCCTTTCAAATTCTTTATGTTGGATGGAAAACTCTTAGTATAGAAAAAATGTATGAACTCTTGAATGAATGATTAAAATCGGAGCATCGTTAAAGTGAGTTCTTGACTTAGATCTCTTTCATTTTAATCTTATTTTCTCATAAAAAAATTTCAAAATTGTCATTGACATCCCAAATCTTGAATATTCTCATCTTTGAAAGAAAATTTGGATTATTTAGATTATTGACGTGAGGAGACCACGAGGTCGTCAATTTCACATGGTCTCGTGTCAAAACAAAGTCCAAACTTACCAATTTGATGAAAATATCTTGATTGAAGGGTATAATGGTAAATAAAGGTGGAATCCACAGGGAATTAAGGAAATTTATGATGATCTCGTCGAATTTGATCAAATCGAACGATGAATTGATGATAGAAATTGGGGAAAATAGTATATTATGAAAGAGAACTTCAAGAAGATTCCATGGAATCAAAAATCATTGAATTTCACTATGATTTTGTGGAGAAATTGAAGATCGAAGTGGGAGATAATTTCTGAAACTTAGAATTGCGAAAATAACGAAAATAAAATGAAATTAAGATGAAATTCCTAATCTAAACAAAAATCAAACATGAATAGATGAAATATTAGTAAAAACCGACTCCACTAACCCTCGATTGCGATTGGATTAACCCAATTAATCGCCGGGATTAAGGCTTTTCATCAAAAATCTGGAAATCACAATCGTCGAGTTCAAGCTTCGATTCCTCCTTCGTCTTTCGACCAAATATTGATCTTAAGCACTCCGAGGATGCGAAATTGAGTCTAGAAGAGGTTAGAATCAAGAGATTCAAGAGTATTGGTGTCTAAACATATCAATTTTATTGATTTCTCTCGAATGGTTTACAAATCGGAAGAACATCTCTATTTATACTGTATTTGGGCATAACTGTCCGATTAGATTTAACCGATGGTTCTGATAAACGTTTCATCATGAACCGTTATGATTAAATCACTATCGTCCGATCGTCAATGGAGCGCTCGGATGAAGCCACATGTCACGCGTTATAAAATGCCTTGAAAACGCATCCATCGGATCTTCATCGGACGCTTCGGATGCGTTTAGATCGCGTTAAATCCTGACTGTTATAACTCTCCATTTAAGACACATGCGCAATCGATGATCCGGTGGACTCTGCGTCTACGCGATCCACGCGCGATCTTCACCGCGCTTTTGATCCAACGCATCTCCTTCGGCCACGTCGCCTGCATTCAAAAATTAGAGTGGAACATAATCCCACATGGTAAAAATAAAAGGGAGATCTCGGGTTTAAAAGGTGCTACGGTTTAAAGGGTTAGCGAATTCCGACTACGGAATGCTTATATGTACTATAACCATATGTATAATATAAAATATGTAAATGTGCACACGTGTGACCTCCGCGCCACGTAGGCACTCGTGGCTCTGCCACGTGGCCTTGCGTGCCACGTCACATCACGTGGGCCACGTCAAATAACCCTCCTTTTATTATTTTTTTAATTGTTTTAAACGTTTTAAACTCAAAAATATATTCAGAAAAATCCAGAAAAATCCTTAAAAATTAGAAAATTCATAACTTTCAAAATATTACTCTAAATTAATCCAAATTTCTTTCATTTGATCCAAAATTTAATTATATATCATTCTAAAGAGTTAAAATTAACAAATAATGAGATTTTTTAATTTATATTTCAAAAATATATTTATTTCTTAAAGATTTTAACTTAAGAAAATTAAATAAATATTTATAAAATCATTTCTCTCATTATTTTAACTTTAAAAACACCTAAAATCTCAAGTAAAGATGTGTTAAAAAATTATTTATCTTTAAATCATCATATTTAACCCTAATTTAAAGTACTTTGAGATTATAATGACTTTTTCATGGAATGATAGATAAATACTCATAAATATGATAACATGCATAGAAATGAAATCATTTATGCCTTAATATGCATCAATAATCATATTTTATCATGTCTAATTAGCATGTTATCAATTATCGCTTCATATCATTTCACATTCATCTCTCTTTTCTTATTAATATCATCCATGTTATCCACAAAAACATTTACATTTTCAATTAGATATAGTGTCCTTCTTGTCTGCGGCATGAAATCATAGAAAAAATATTTCATAATTTTAATTTAAACTTTAAACAGTAACTTATCAATCGCTATGATAGATACGGTTTAATCCTTCCAAATTAACAAATCTTGTACTAAGCTACAATAAAACCAGTGGAAATTTTAAATTTTAAAAAGTGATTGGATCCTACTTAATACTTGGTAGGAATATAATCTCTACTTTAGTGTGATAGGGGAAAGGGCGGAAATTTAGAATTTCCAAATAGGGAAGCTGTTTAGGTTGGAATTAAAAAAGACAGATGGATTCTAGGTAGGTTAAGGGCTCCCAAACTTAATCCCACAACTACAGAGACTAAAGGACCATTAAATTATCTTGAAAGGGATCAAATTCAATGCATCAAATAAGGTTTCACAACCAGGGTGAATTGGATCATTAATTATATAATATGTGTATCTCCTATGGATTTTAGGGATTTTATCAAATTTCAAAAGATGGAAGAAGGAAAAGAGTGCCTTGTTGGAGATTGTTGATCTCTTGAAAGCCCTGAATTTGAAGTTAAAGACCTCTTTCTTGAAGGATTCCATGATTTGTAAAGAGTTAAAAGAAATAATAGAATATGGAGAGGGGAATGATTAAAGTGAGAGAAGGTGAAGAAGGATGGAAGGAGAATGAGGAAGATGGACAAGGAAATGGTATTCATGAAATTTCATTCAAATTTAATTCCTATCAAGTCAAAAAATATCTAATTTTGTAGACAAGTTGGTAACATCAACCCAACTTTGCTCATTCTTTGGAGAATGGGTGGGTAGTAGAAAAATGGGTCACCTCAACCTACAAGTGGCCATCCCATTGTGATCTTATGGGTTTAGCAGCAAGTCAAGCAACACGCATCAATCTGTTTGCAATCAGATTTGTGGAAGATTCTTGCGTGCCCACACTAACTTGTTGAACCCTTTGTCATTAGTGAACTAAATTTTTTGATAGTGAAAGGGAATACATTTTTCCCGTAATGTGAATTTCAAGGTATTCCATGTTCTTATGGAATCTTGGGGTCTGATTTCTAAAACTTGAAGCACATTTTTTTAGTAAACCTTATGAAGAGCATTTAAGTTTAAATCAACAAACTTAATTTTTTGAGATTCAAAAGAGTTAAACCATTTGAGATATCCAAAAGAGCTATCTAGTTGAGATTTCCAATTGAGATCCTTTGTTGAAACATAAAAGGAGGTGCTCATAGGAGTCTTATTGGTAGCCAATTTAGTTCTTGGGTTGAAGAGGTTTGACTTAGGTCAATTTGTGGATCACTATTTGATTCTTGAATTTAATTTTTCATCTTGTTGTGCTACCTTATAATCTAACACTTTGTACCCTATCAAATGGAATATTGGCCCTTGTGGGTTAGTTGAGATTCATCTAGTCATTGAACATTGATTTTGATTATTAGAAAAAAAAAATGAATGAGAGGGATCAGATTTATAGATGGTGTGTGGGGCTATGATTGAAAAATTAAATCATAATGAAGATATGTAAATGATGATAATGTCATTGAGGCTGTATTTGTGGATCTCATAAGAAATCCTAGATTCAACGCAAAGGATACAAGATCTAATGAATTAAGCATAGATATTTAGTCCATAACCCAAGATAATTCAAGAATTCTTACATCTAATCAACAGAACCCTATGTATAATGCAAAAGATCATATATGCAATGTTTACCTAGATCTTACATGTCAAAATCCGAGATGTATTGTACTTTTGAGCTATCATAGAAGAATTTCTAGATCTAGTGGATGAAATCCTAAACATATGAAAAGCCTAATTTATTAGGTAAGTAAATCCCAAGATCTCATACCCATGATGTAGGACTAAGAGATTGATGGACGGTTCCCTCAATTGAGATTTCAGAGGGGCTTGATATTGGGGATGAATCCCATATATCGAGATGATAATGATCTTTTAGTCACCTTGATTAAGATTTCTATTTCAAGGGACAAAATGGCTTCTCAATAGGAGTTCAAATCACCTTATGGGAGTATTGATGGATATTCTATCCATGATCACCAATTCTATCGGGAAGAGAGTACTAAAGGAATAAAAAAAACAACACAAGATGGGAGAAGGAAATGCACCTAATTAGATATATAACTTTTCAAATATTCTTGAAGATTCTAGCACACGCTTATCAAAGATCACCAACAATGGATGTTTTGGAGAGAAAATAAAATTGTATGGTGGAATAAGAGAAAGAGAGAGAAGACTCTCATCATTCATTAAGAGAAAAAATGAATAGGCGTCCCCTTAATTCAAGAGGGAAATAAGAGAATAAGGAAACCCCTAATCCAAGAGCACAAGCTACAACTAGAAGATGAAATGCTCCCTCACTGAATGCTTTGGAGATCTCTGCTAAGATCTCCTCAAAGATGATTGACTCAGTCTTTACAAAGTGTTCTGCCTAGACCTCACCTAAGTCTCTCATGGGATCACTACTGAGGAGTCTATGCGATTACCATCTTAGTGTCCATTGAAGCGTCTACTTCAGATTTTATAAAAAGTCCAACCTTGGTTGTTGATCAAGACTCTTCCAAAGTCAATGATGCAGCCTCTATCACAATAGGACTATTTTGTTCATCCTCAGTCTATTCAGTATCTTTTATTAAAAGAGCCTAAAGTATGTATCCAACTAAGCTCAAATACCACCAAGAGTGTAGGGATGACATTAGATGAAGCCTACAAAAAAAATGAAAAAAAATTCTGAAATGGGATGATAAATGTTTACAATAGAGATCCAAAACAACTAGGACAATAGGAGGAAAGAGAATAAGTTCACCAAAGGGACTAACCAAAAAGAAGAGCCACACTTGGTGTTACCTCTTCACAAAGCTTATTTCAAAGATGTTATGTTGTCCCCACTTTTTTCTCCAACTATCCAAGTATCTTGCCTTCAACTCTCAAGGTTGAGCCTTCCTTCACAAAGGTTTCACACCCTTAAGTTGCTCTCGGGTTGCTTTCTTAGGTTGATTTAAGCTTTTAGTGAGCTCCTCTTTTTATAAAGCTCCTTGGAAGCCTCTAGAAACTCTCTCTCTCTCTCAAAGGTATCTATACCTTTCTAGAACATCTAGAAAGATCCATAAAATTTTAGTTGAATTCATAAGCTTCTCAAAAATCTAAAAACTCTACAAGCTCCGAAAAGAAGCGTAGAATTTAAAAGATTCTTGAAAATCTAGAAAATTTTAGAATAGAGAGTTGACCAAGTGAACCCTCACAAATCTCCATCTTTGGCTTGGTCAGCACAGCTTCAAAAGAGCCAAATCTTTAAGCTTTAATAAGATCCAAACTTTTTTGAACTTGTTTTTTGAAGAGTCTCGATCAACATGTCGTAGGTTTTATGTGGAAGGTGGAGTTCGCTGGGGCCTATGACTCTACATTGACGCGCTTCCTGCGGAACGTCCTCTGCGTCGTGACAACATCATTCGCCACCTTGGTGAGCTGATGGCCCGCAAGGGATGGATTCACCCTCGGGGAGGCATCGGTAGGGATGCCCAGCCCCCTTACTCTTCATCCCCTAATAGTGGGCGCCTTGACAATATGCACATCGAATTGTGCTCGTGCGGTGCTCTTCTTAGGATTCTAGTGGGCAGGCCTCCCAGTGGCACATGCCTTTGTTGCAACCCATGCAGACGATACGACATTCTTCATCCATGGATCCTGGTGGCGGTGCGACTCTCCTCCATGAGGACATCTTATCGGATTTCTTTGGTCTTCGGCGAGGCAGGGCCAAGTCCACCTTTGTCGAGTTCGAGTTGCACGCGGAGAGATGGGCTGCTCCCAGTTCTTGCTGAGCACCCATTGGAATTCTCTCCAGTCAGGTACACAGGGTGCCGCTAATCCACCGCCCTTGTCTCCAGGTGGGCATCCGGTGTTCGAAGATGGAAATAGCTTAGGAGGTTGGCGTGCACACTCTTGTCACGCAGTTGCATGGTTACGGTTGAAGACGGTCACGCCGCTACACCCATTTGCTACATGTTGATCTTCGGGATGTTAGCCGGGCGTCGAGACGTCTCGAAGACCATGCAGAGCTTCTTTTGGCGAGGTTCCCTAACTTGTCATGAGTCTATAGAGCTGTGCGTTCGTTGAAGTGACTGTTGTGTGCCGGATTGTGTCTCAAGGCGAGACTAGGCATACATCACCTTTAGCCTAACTGCTTGTGACCCTTCGACCAAGTGGGTGCGCGGATGATGCAACGTCGCGACTTAGTATCTGTGGTGCCTACGTGATTATGTACAAATCCTTGCTAGATTGGGAGATTTAGCGAACCCCGAGAAGCAGAGACTCTGCATTTATATTGAGTGTACGATCAAGTTTCCCGATGGCGCAGAGGTTCTTCCGCCCTTAGTTGGGGGAAAGGGAGACCTTCCAGTTCTAGGATGATGACTGAGTCGGGACACGGCGTGTCCGGGATGTTCCCTTTGTCTCTATGCATGTCACCACCCACACGGTCGGGGTTCGGTGAGGTGAGCTTGGCACGACGCCCTGGGTTCCCAGGAGTTTGCACGTGTGCACGACTAACAAGTGGCTGAGTTGCTTAGTACGTAGGAGCTCCTTGCTCGCCAGCGCCGTCGGGAGGCCGGCCCGCCATGCCGTGTGGGTGTGGAATGGCCCTTGTTTCATCGCTCGGGCTGCACATGCAGAGCTTCTTTGGGATCAGGAGGACGACCGGATCCTCTCCTCTTGCAGCGGTGCCGTTTGAGGTGTGGAAGCGTTATCTCCCTCACGAAGATCAAGATGTTCGCTTGGCTCCATCTACGACGGCGCACGATGACGAGTCCACTGCGGCGGCGCATGGTCTGAACTCCCCATGGAGTGCCCGCTGTGCATAGGGACGAGTGGAGGATTGCTCGCACTTGTTCTTCACTTGCCCCTTGGCCGAGGCAATATGGAATGCAGCATGCATCCAACACCGCCTTGTGGCGACTCGGAGGAGGCCTTGCATGGCGGTCTCTTGGTGGTGGAACATTCCGTCGCGGAGCTAAGTGACCAGAATATTTTTGTCACCCTTTAGTCTCTCTAGACCCATAGGAACAGAGGTCAGCTTTAGTTGTACCCCTTTCGTTGATGCTATTCGGCACAAGGCAAGAGTTTGCGCCTTTTGTGCGTACCGTGGTCCTAGGCCCCTCGTATCATTGTGTGCCAACGCGAGGGACATGATTTGAAATCATGTAGATAGTACATGATCTGTATCCTTCGTCATTGCTTTAATGACATCGTGGGGGGCACCATTTCGGGGTGCCCTTCTCCCATTTCATAAAAAAAATCATTGGTACAACAAATCTGTTAAAATAACCCGAGATAGAATGAAGAAACATACTAAAGAATTGAAGAACTATGCCGCAACTTTTCTTTTCCTTTTACTTTTTTTTCTCATTCTTCTTTCGTTTTCTCATCTTTTTAGTTTTTTATTTACCCATCATCAGTCCAATTTCTTTAATAGTTTACTTTTTTCTCTTTTTTTTTTACTTCATTCTCCTTCTACATCACATACCTTTTCTTGCCCTCATTTTCCTCACACGCTATAAGATTACAGAACGTAAAATTATTATGGAGCAAAACCTTCTTCAAAATAAACGAGTTAAAAATTGATAAAAAACTTTTACCTCAGATGCAACTTTGCAGAGGAGGGATACTCTAAACAACACAACATTATCTAAAGCGTTGTCTAGCAACAAACACAAACATAATGAAGTGTATAGAAAGACATCTCTAGAAAACAAATTGCATATGAAGATATGGTTTCACCATTGGCGCAACAAATCCGTTAAAAAAAGAACCCAAAGCTGAATGAAGGAGAATACTGTACCTTGACATCAGCATTTCATGCTCCCAGCTTTTGATGGATAGGTAGATACACCTCTAATTTTACCCTTCTCGAACTTCACTCATATAGTCGCCCTTCCTTTTTTGTCTGCCTCCACAACTTTTCACTACTTTCAATTTTTAAAATTTTTTTCTCATTTCTTTTTTTCCCCACATCATTTTCCATCTTCCTTAAATACCTTTTGTCATCCTCATTTTCCTCCACTGCTATCAGATTACACCAGAATCAACTCACTAGGAAGGAAAACCTTCAAAATAAACTACTTAAAAAAGCTGATGAAAACTTTTCACCTCATATTACTCCAGAGGAGGGATCAATTGAATACAACAGTATCATCTAAAGCTTTGTCAAGCAACAAACACATATATATTGTAGTGTGGAGAAAGAATTCCCTGAAAAACAAAGTCCATTAGAACAAATGAAGGAATGGTTTCATCATTGGTGCAACAAATCTGTTAAAGAAAAGAATCCAATGTCAAATGGAGAATATTGTACCATGACAATAGCTTTTGATGCATCCTAACAGATTATAATTGGACAATCATGCCACAAGTCTAACGCCAATAGCTACACCGTATTCAAAGATGGATAGGCTGATACTTATTGAGAACTCTTTCTGCCTCAAACGTCATTATTGTGTCATCTTTACATCTATCAACCTCGAATGATCCCCCTGTCCAACTTCATTCAGATATTCGCCCTTTATTTTTTGTTCACCACCACAAATTTTCTTTTCCATTGATTTTTTTGTCTTTTTTTCACTTGCTTCTTCTATGTTCTTCTTTTCCATTTTTGCTCTTCTTTTTCCTTTCTTTTCTTCCAGCATCATCATCCCATATCCGTTACACATTTCTTTCTCCTGTTTTCTTGGCTTCTCTCATTTTTACTCCATTCTCAACCTCTCAATTAAATTTTCTTGTCCTCCTTTTCCTCGGGTGCTCCTCCACTACTATCAGATTACACAAGAATAAACTCATTAGGGAGGAAACGCTTCAAAACAAGCTAGTTCAAAAACTGATGCATTAAACTATGGTTTCATCACTCAGGCAACAAATCTGTTAAAGAAGGAACCGGACACCGAATGAAGAGGAATACTGCACCATGACATTAGCTTTTCATGCCTCCTGGATGATTATAACTGAACAACCATGCCACAAGTAGCCTGCAATAGCATGTATTTGAAGATGGATATGGCCAAGACTGTGTGAGAACTCATTCTACCTCAAACACCATCATTGTGTCATTTTTCCTCTTCTTCAACTACACATATAACTCTTCTTTTACCTCTACAAATTTTCCTCTTCTTTTACCTCTTTTTTCTCATATTTCCTTTTTTCCCTAATTTTTTTTTCACTCTTTCTTTCCGCATTATCTTCCCTTGTCAATCCTGCAATTTCTTCCACACTTTTTTTCTCAAGTTTCTTTTTTTCTAATTCTTTTCACTTCATGCTCCTTCCTCCCCTACCCTTTCTCGTCTTCCTTTTCTTTGCACCCTCCTACACTGCTATCAGATTGGCACAAATAAATTCATTCGGGAAGAAATGCTTCTTCAAAGTCAACCAGTTAAAAGGCAAATAAATTTTTTTTACCTCAAATGTAACGGCACAGAGGAGGGATCAACTGAAAGTGACAGTAGTATCTGAAGCTTTGTCGAGCAACAGACACAAACATAATCAATTGTAGACAAAGACATCCCTGCAAAACAATTTGTATCAATACAAATCAAGCTATGATTCCATCAATGGTGGAATACATTCATTGAAGAAAGAACCCGACACTGAATGAAAGAGAATATCGTACCTTGTAATTAGCTTTTCATGCTTCTAGGTCGATTATAACTGAACAACCATGCCACAAGTGGCCGCCAATAGCATTTATTCAAAGATGGATAGAACTGGATTGTTCGAGACCTCCCTCTATTGACCTCGAATGTTCCCCTTCTCCAACTACACTGATATCATCGCCCACCCTCTTTTTGCCTGCCACGAATACTTTTCCTCTCCTTTAATTTTTTTCTCATGTCTTTTTTTTTCTTCATTTCTTCTTTTTCCTTGTTATTTTCCTTTTTATTCTTCCATGGTCAATCTTGCAATTTCCTCTGCACTTTTTTTCTCTGGTTTTTTTCCTTGTGTTTTTTTTACTTCATTCTCCTTCTTCCTCGCCTTCCTTTTCTCGTCATCCTTTTACTGCTATTAGATGACACAAAAACAAACTCATTAGAGAAGAAATGCTTCTTCCAAGTAAACTAGCTAAAAGGCAGACAAAATTGTTTTACCTCAAATGCAACAGTGCACAGGCATCAACTAAACGTGAAAGCATTATCTGAAGGCCCCAGTTATCCTTCTCTCTCCTATTGGGTATATATACCCCTCCATGTACATGGTTATACTACTATGTCATTATATTCCCTTCTTCTTCATCTCCTCTCACCCTAACCTCGTTAGGGTTCCACGTGGTATCAGAGCAACAAGTGCTCTTGATCCTAAGGTTTGACAGCACCTCTTTGAGACGCAACTCATCGTAGTCCTAGCCACGACGAGAAGCCGACTCGCCCACGACCAGCTGCAGCCCTAGCCGCAGCCAGACGCTCCTTCCAAGCAGAAACGGGTCGCCTGCCCAAGCTGCGACTGGTTGTCTTCAGCAGACCTCCCGATCTCCTCGCGTCACGTCCAAGTCGTCCCGATCTTCTTCCCCCGTCCAAGTCGCGCCGCGAACTCCTCGCGTCGCGATCCACGTCACGATCTGCCCCTGTCGCGTCAGCTTTTCCCACGTCGCGATCCGCGTCGTGATATGCCCGTGTCACGATCAGCCCTTCCACGCTCGATTTTTTTTTCTCTTCTGCAGACCACCCGCGCCGCGACGATACAACTGCCTCGCGCCGCAATCCATCTGCATCGAAATTCGTAAGTCTTCTGCTCGCAGACGGATTGTCATTCGTAATTCGTAAATTGTCTGCATCGAGCTGTCCGCCTACAGACAACCTTCTGCCCGTTTCGCGCTGATTGCCCGCGCCGCGCCGAGCCGAGCCGTCCACCTGCTCGTCTTGTCAGTCAGCTGAAGTCTCTGCACGTATGGCCGAAACACTGTCCACCGGTGCCACCACTAGTGTTACCCCTCCACCTGCTTCACCTCCAATCAGCAGATTCACCGATGTCGATTTCGCCAAGGAGCTGCTGTCACACAAAGTCACTCACCCGCTCCCTCCTCCGTCGGATGCTGCTCGCCTTCGGGGGCCGAACCTGCTCAAGTGGCATCGATTTGTCGAGTCAACCCTTCGGGCTCGCCAATTATTCAAGCACTGTACTGCGTCTCCCTTGCCTTGCACTTACCCTCATTTTGCAGCGTGGGAGGCGGAGGAGCACTTTATCCTCAACTGGTTTGTCACGCAGACACTCGCTCAAGACTTTACTGACCGATTTCCTTACCAGAAGACAATCAAGGGCTTCTGGGATCCACGTTCTGTAACCAAGACGGGGATAATTGGCATTTGTTCGAACTGGTTGCTTGTGCCCAAGGTCTATGTCAAGGTACGCTAACAATCATGGAGTATGCATTGGCACACAAGTCTCTTTGGGACGAAGTTGATTACTATCTTCCGGTTGATGACCCTCTCTGCCAAGCATTCCAAAACACCCTCTGCATACGTCTCCTTGGGTTCCTCAATGGGCTCAGTAAGGAGTATGCTGATATTCATCGTCGGGCCTTACGTAACAAGGGTGGTTTACCGACGATCGACTCCTTGGTCAAAGAGCTTCAAGAAGAACAGAGTGGTCTTCGCGTCCACGGGAACTCGGCTGTTGATGCTTCCCACAAGTCGACAGCCCTCCTAGCCACGCCTTCTCCTCCTCCTGGTGCATCAGACCAGCCCTCCTCTGTTATGATCTGTTCTTATTGTGGCCGCTCAGGTCATCTTCGGAACAGGTGTCGTAAGCAGCAGCATGATAACCAACAGAAGAAGAATGGGAAGGAAGCCAAGGCCATGGTCGCTCAGTCTGCTGCACCCCCTCCTAGTACGTCGTCCTCGGTGGTCGAACAGCTTCAAGCCGATTTGGCTCGTCTTACTGCTCAAATGACCGCGATGCACACTCCGACCCCCACCGCCTTCTTTGGTGCGTCTACTTCTTCCTCTTCCCATGAGTGGTATTGTGGACAGTCTGCCCTTACTTCTCCGTTGGTCTCGGATACCACTTGGGTACTTGATTCGGGGGCTACCAAACATATGACCCTGTTCAACTCTCGTTTGGTATCCTACCAGCGACATGTTGGAGGTCGTCCTGTGCTTACAACTAGTGGAAGTCAACTCCATGTGGCCGGCATTGGTGTTGTTTATGTTGCTGGGCTTGGTGTCGCTCATCATGTTCTTCACGTCCCATCACTTAGAGCTATCCTCTTGTCACCGCAGAGACTTGTAGACACTGCTTTGTGCTCATTTCATCTCCAACCTGACGGGATGTTTCTGTCTGACAAGGTGGGGAGGACTAAACCGATTAGGCGGGCTCATGGACTGCTGCTCTTGGACGACGGGGGCCGGTTGCAGTGCTTCACAGTGCAGCACAGTCTTCGCCCCGTGGACAAGCAGCGGAGGGGATGTCACCAATTAACCCATCAGCGATTGGGTCACCCTCTTTTTTCGACTATTTAGCGTTTGTTTCCTTCATTATGTACGAGTTTGGACCTTCAGACGATTGTTTGTGAAGCCTGCCAGTTGGCTAAACATCGTCATTCTTCATTTCATTCATCTATGTCTCATTCGTCGACCCCATTATATCATGTTCATAGTGATGTGTGGGGTCCAGCACCGCAGGCCAGCTTGAAGGGACATCGCTATTTTCTGATTTTCGTGGATGAGGCCAGTCGGTACACCTGGACCTATTTGCTAGCCGCGAATTCTGAGGTTGCATCTACCGTTTGTCATTTTTGTGCTATGATTCAGACTCAGTTTGGTCGAGGTATTCAGCGTTTTCGGTCTGATAATGCTCGTGACTTTGTGAATGCAGATCTGGTGTCGTTTTTTGCCGATCGTGGTATTCTAGATGAGACCTCCTGTGTGGCCACTCCGGAGCAAAATGGCATGGCCGAGCGCCGTATTGGCTACGTGAAATCGACGACACGCACGCTATTGCTGAACTACAATGTCCCATGGACATATTGGGGTGAGGCCATCTTGACGAGTACCCATCTCGTCAACCGTCTTCCGTCTCAGCAGTTGGCGTTCACGAGCCCTCTCGATCGACTACATGCGGCCTTCCCGGAGGTTCCTCTCCGGACTGGCCTGCTTCCACGCGTTTTCGGTTATACTGCGTACGTCCATGACACGTCAGCATCTTTGACGAAGCTAGATGCACGTGCACTTCGGTGTGTGTTTGTCAGGTACTCATCCCTCCAAAAAGGGTATAAATGCTATCATCCGACCTCTCGACGGTTCTTCATCTCGACCAATGTCACCTTTGCTGAGTATGAACCCTTCTTTGGAGACCACTCTTCCTCGTCTCGTGTTTTGCCCGTCGAGGCTCCCTTGGCTTCTCCCTTGGAGCTCTTTCTGTCTGTGGAGGCCCCTGCTCCATTGTCAACTTCTCATGCCTCGGTGCCAATTCATCCCGCTCTACCTTCTCCTATGCCTTCTTCTCCTCCAGAGCTGTTGCTAGAGTTGCCTATTGATTGTTCGTCCTTTCCTTCGGATGCGTTGGCTTCTTCTCAGCCAGGGGAGTTGCCCTCATCTCCTTCCAGTGACACATTGTTTCCTTCTTCCGCGCTGCGTCCTCCTCTCCTCCCCCTCTTAAGTCGCTCCCCTCTCCTTCCGAGGCTTCCGTTATTCCACCTACTTCCGCGCCTTTGTCTCTCCCCTCTCCTTCCACTCCTCCGTTGGGTGATCCTTCCCCCCTGTCGATCGATGATGATGACCATTTGGGATGGCCTATTGCCCTTCGCAAAGGGGTCCGTCAGTGCACTCGCACACCCCTTTATCCCCTATCTCACTATCTCTCATTCGACCGATTGAGTGCTCCCTACCAGCTGTTTCTTGCTCGCCTCGAGTCGGATCCCATCCCTCGTCGCTTAGCCGATGC
>CM044104.1:9963537-9986879 GCA_024174645.1 Lemna minuta | reverse complement strand
CGATGAAAATGGGGAGCCATTCGGTCTTGGACTGAGTTGAAAAAAGGAGGAAACATATGTTTTTTTGGGGGGGGGTTGGAGGGAAGAGAGATGGACGTGAAGGAGAACATCAGTCTCTGTCTCCACGGACGAGCAATCCCAATGAAGCTGGTTTAGGAGTCAATTTCCAAGCCAAGGAACTCCTCAGTGAGTGGGTTTTGCCTCTTTTCATTGATGAATCCTCACTTTCGCTCACCTTTGACTTGGTGGTCCCCGTAACCATCTTTGGTCTACCCATTCCCAGTTTTTCCCCTAATTTGCTGAATGCTCAGAATCGAGGTGTGGGCAATGAGAAGAAGAATGCCTGGACGTTGTCAAGAGAGGATGAGTTCGGGTTCGAGGCTTTTTACTGGGGAGATAGACCTTTATTCTATTCTTGAGCACAAACAAGATTATGGAGTTTACTGAGAATCTTCACCTGGGCATGGATGGTTGTCCCTCGTTCGCCGACAATTAATCCCTATTTTTTTCCCATATAAAATAAATAATTTTATGATTTCCAATACGTTGGTCATCTTTGTCTCCGTATTTTTGTCTCGGCTCCTCTACGAACCCTTGGCAATAAGAAAAATCTTAAAGGTTTCTAAGTGGGAAAATTGTTGGAGAGCAATGAATATAGATTGATAGATAGAGCGATAGATAATTACTTACATGTAGATAGAGAAATAGGTATATCGACAGATAGATAGATAGAGAGAGAGAGAGATAACCAAATCATGGGGTGAAGGAAAGATCAAGAACTACCGTAGATTGATGTCAGAGAGAAATTTTATAAGAAACAAGAAAACAATTACAAGTCGAAGAAAACACCCATAGTTTGGGATTTTTGATATAGTAGGAAATTGGCAGACCTAGGAAGGCCAAAGATTGGCCGAATCTCGGTCAACCGCATCGGACCGAGACCATCGGTCCCCCAAAATGAGCCTTTGACAGTCTTAGTCCAAGTTCAGTCTGATCCTCTCTAGCTATTCGGTCTTGGACCAAGCTGAAAATATATTTTATTCTGATTGGCAGAAAAAAAAAGCTTTTTATAGTTGAGAACAAAGAAGCCTCTCAATATTTTGATTAGGGTTTAATCGAATAGACTGAAATTAATACTGAACTGAACAGTGATCAAGACCGAGACTCAATTAAGATTTGGACCAAATGGTATGCCAAAAACTAGACCATGATCGAGACCGCCCAACCCTACATACAAGTTGTCACATAAGTGTGCCACATCAGCACAAAAAAAAATTGATTTTTTTATTTTAAAATTCCTAAAAAACACGTCAACATTTTTCAGATAAATAGAAAAATCGTTAAAAAAATTCAGGAAAATTTATTAAACAACCAAAAAATCATTAAAAAGGAAAATTCTAGAAAATATCTTAAACTTAAAATATTCATATCTTTTAAATTTTTGCCACTTTGAACCTCATTTTGTCTTAGTTTTTATCTTCAGCTGAAATAAAATATTAAAAAATATAAAGAAGGTAAACTTACATTTGAAATCACTTTTCTTCTTCTTTAATCTTCGTCCTTGTCGATCTTTTTTCATGCTTAGGATTGCAAAACTTGTGGTAATACAATTAATTCGTCCTTGTTTGACCTTGAAAAAGGTCAAATGTCAATTGTGTATAAAATTAACCCCAATTAAATGTAATTTAGCCTATGAATGATTGTGATATGATGAATATACAATTTTTATCAAAACATCATAACATTCGTCATAATGAAAATCATGAAAGAATAATGAATTAAACTTGTAAAAATGCATGCTATCACTAATTGAGCTTCATATCCCTACACTTTGAATTATGATGTCATCATAATTCATTTAAGTCATTTTCATGCATTTGTGGACATCTTTTTGAAAATATCATACAAGAATGATAATGAATAAACATTTATTTCAATGAATATAAAGGAGAAATGAAAGTGTGATTGATTTGGAGGTCACAAAATATTCCTAAAAAATAAGAGGATATCATCTTAAAGCATCAATGGAAGTATAGGTACATAGGAAAAGAGAGGAAAAACAAATCCTAGATCCTTATCAAGGACTGTAGGGGTTTATCCAGCTAGAACAAGATTGCCTACAAGACTGAAAATGTGTCATTGATGCATTCATTTCGATCATTATTCAGATTTTAATGCATAATTCTTGCTAATATTATTTCATGTTTTTATGAAATCTTGGAATTCATCATCTCATTCCACTCATACGCTCTATTTGCATCTATTTATTGTTAATTGGGTATAAACATGACTATGTCTAATCATACATCATTTCATTTTCATTGCTTATGTTGTGACGCTAACCCCATTTCACTTCTTTAAAGTCAAGGGGTTAAATTCTCACATTTTCTATGAGTTATGTGAATGCAAGGATATATATACTAGAGTAGGAAAGCGCAGATACAAATTATGACGAGAGAGAGAGAGAGAGAGAGAGAGAGAGAGAGAGAGAGAGAGAGAGAGAGAGAGAGGAAAGAAACAAGGATAACATGCAAATTAATATATTAATATCATGAAATTCATTCACTTCTTTACATGACAGTGATCATCAATTCATGTTAGCATAGTTGTAAATGGTTATTTATCTATTTTCAAAGATATTTGGATTGTTATAGATTTCTTTGCATTTTGGAGGAATTTTATAACATTGAAATCATATAGAAAATAATTATTAATTGAAATAATAAAATTTAAAAATGCATGTTATCTTGGTTAAAATGATTAAATATACTTAAGAAGGAAGTTCTGGTTTTTCTAAAGTTTTTTGCATTTTTTTGAGAATTTTCTTTAATCAAATGATTACGAAATTTTTTAAACCGCGAAAATTGTTTTTCTAATTTTAAATATGTTTTTTTAAATTTTAGAGAAATTTTTTGTGTGATCGCACTTCATGGGGCGATTGCAGCAGTCCATCTTAATAGTGATAATCATCGGCCACTGCTAGTGATAAGTGTCGTAACTCCCTAATCACCTCTTTCCTTTCTTTTCATGTATGTGAATCAAAACTTGGCAAAAACGAAGATGGCACTAATACTGTCAAAGCATCAACAAGTGAAAAAAGGCTTCTATTTTTTCATTGGTCACCGGGGGATCCGAGGCTGAGGATTGCTGACCACTAGCAAAAAGAATTAATGCATCGACCTCTAATTTGTCGCCACAAATTTAGATGCAAGAGCGCTACTTACAATAGCACATGTAGTGACATAGAATTTTCCACCGCAATTTTAAATTGATTGATGCCTAACACTTGATTGCCATATTTAAATTGATCAACGTGGGAGAACTTGGTGACATGACATCACGGTAATTCAAGCAGATTCAACAACATTGACAAGGAGAGAGAAATTGATTAGCAATCCACACTTCTCCTAGTTCAAAGCTTCATATGTGATAATCATGTTGGATTTTTGCAATCAAATTTTATGAGCATACAAGTCCCTTCATTCTCGATCCATTGATGCCCTTTGATCTTATATAGCGAAAAAAAGTTTTTTTTGTGTTCCATTCTATGCCTCTAGCATTGGCTATCTAGAGGAAAGAAGGTTGTGATAGATTTTCATTTGCGATCAAATCATCAGTTTTACTCAGTTTCTTCCTTGTCATTCTTCATGTTGGATGGAAAAGGCCGAGTCTAGGTGAAATGTACAAGCTCTCAAATGAGTGATTGAATCAGGGGCACTGCTATGGTAAGATCTTGATCGTGTATAGATTACAAGTAGATTAGAATTTCTTTTCTCTTGCTTGAAGCTTCGTTTATCATAAAAAATTTCCAAAACATCATCCTCATCTTTTTCCTAAAATATTTGTATCTTCGATAGAAGATTTGAGTTTTCTGGATTGTGGCTTGCATTGCTTCCACCATAATACATTTTTAATCTTTTCATTAATTATATCCATTTTCTCATAAAAAAGCTTCCATTTTCATTTTGATCTTGTGACCTTCCTCTCTATGGTTCAATCCTTTCTTACTATTTTTTGCTATTTTTGATTCAGGTGGAAGTTTTAAATTATTCTTACTATATAATTTTGATTTGCCAAAAACGACTTTGTTAAACCCTTAAAAATGACTTATCAAAAACTCTCCGGAAAAATTCTAAAGCCAAGTCAACCCTATCATAATGAAGAAAAGTGATCAATCATATTTACATATGGTAGATGGATTATTCTATACTTTAGTATGGTCCATAATTATTAAATAGGTCAAAATTGGGTTAGCCTCATTACTTTTAAGGAGGTTAGATCATACTATATTGTCTTACATGACCCCTTTAATTATTTTCCTAATTTAAAATCTGCCTTGTTCTTGCTCAGTTAGAGCATGCCACATGGCGCACTTTTTTTAGGCATTTGATCTTTGATCAAACGTGTGCATGCATATGACAAGAGAGATAAAGCTTCCTTTTTAGGATAACACTATCTCTCTATGTCATATGCACCTTATATACGCGTCGATTTTTGTCATTTTTTTCACGTGGGACTTTGTTTTTCTGTTTTAAGTGAGCAGGTGATGTGGTGTTACATGAATAATCCGATACACACATTAAATGAAGACTGTTGATCGTCACTTAAGTCGGGGGGCTATGGGACACAATCTTATTCATCGGCGAATCTTTTTTAAAATGAATTTAATCTCAGCCGTCAATCTGAGGAGTTATAACAAATGAGATTAAAACCGATGAAACGCATATGGAGTGTCAGATCAAGATCAAACAGCGAGCGTTTCATGTGTTACTTCTTCGCACATGACGTGGCGAGATCTCGGCAGTCCATCTGCAATCCAATGGACATGACTTAATCATAACTATTCGAAGCCTTGCATTTCATCAAAGCCATTGATCGAAGATTGAAATGTCAATCCTACGGTTATGCCCAATTTTCCTTATAAATTGAGATGTTCTTCGACATTGTCAATCATTCCTGGGTTCTTTGAGTAATTGAACTGTCTAGACACCAAAACCTTTGAATCTCTTGCTTCCAATCGTTTCTAGATCAATTTCCGCGTCAACAGAGTGTTTGAAACTAAGATTTTGTTGAGAGAATATGAATAAATTGACTCTTGAATGCCAACGATCAGTTTTGAATTCGTGAATGAAAAGCCTTTGATCCGGCGAGGAATTGGATTATCTTGGGTTAGAATTCGAGTTTTTTTCCTAATCTTTCTTTTTATAACATTAGATTTCAATTTCGAATCATAGATTTAGTCAATTTCTATTTCAATTTTGGTTTTTTGAAATTATCTAGTTCAGAAATTTTATCTACTTTACTCATTGATTTCTCCGCGAATCTTGATCAAAATTATGCGAGTTTTGATTCCGTAGATTCACCTAGGAGTCTTCTTTAAAAATCTATCAAATTTCTTAATTTCTCACTACATTTCATCGTCTGATTTGATCGAATTTGAAAAGGTATCTAAAAAAATCTCTTGATTCTCCGTGGATTTGACCCTTATTCACCACTATGTTATTCAATTCATGATTATTTCATTAAATTGGTGAGTTGGGTATTAATTTTGACACGAATTTGGGTGTATTCAATGAGCACACAAATTTTTTTGTCAATGTGTTCCTCTCTGCCTTGTTGCACCACCTCCATTTCTCACAATGCCTCTCTCTCTCTCTCCTCATCTCTCTCTTTCTTTCTCGTGTGACGGAAAGTAATTTCTGTCACTCCTAAACTCTCCTTCTCCTTCCATCTCCATATTCTCTTCTCCTCCTCCACCCTTTTTCTTCCCACTTTTCTCTCTCTCGCTCCCTTGCTCCCTCACCATCTCTCCCTCTCTCCATCTTCTTCCTTACTCGTTGGCCTCTCTCCCCCGCTGTCTTGCATGCATGAGTAAGCGGGAAACTTTCTTCTTCCTCACTTCTCCTCACCTTCTTCTACCAAATCACTCTCCATCCAGTGCCTTCTTGTAAATCATCATCTCTCTCTCCTCATTGCAGCTTTCTCTCTCTCTCACTTCGGTTACTCTCTTGTGTGCTAGAAGATGGAAGCCTCTGCTCCTTTTTTGTGTTACACCTTCCCCTCTTCCACCATCACACCTCCACCATTGCTCTCCCTCATTTTGAGATTCTTTCTCTCTGCCGCTCTTTCCCTCTCTTGCACATCTCTCTTGCTCCTTTTTCCCCTCTCTTTCTCTCCATCACCACATCTCTCGTAATCCTTTCTCTTGTATGTGCAATGGAGAAATTGTCCATTTTAGCACTTCTTTTTCTCTTTTTCTATTTCTTCTTCCCTTTTCTCCACTAGCAAACTGTTTTTCCTCTCCTCTATCCACGAAAGGAAGCACATCCTCTTCTTTTCTCTTCTCTTTCCTCTCTCTACCTCTTCATCTTTGCTTCCTCTATCTCTCGTAGGCTCCTTCATTTCCTCACACACTCTTTCTCTCTTGCGAGGGAGAGGAATTCTCTAGCATGATGAGAGAAATGCTTGGGCCGCTTTTCTCTTTCCCTCCTCTTTTTTTCTCACTTCATTTCTTCTCTCATGAGTTTTCTATTCCTGGCCATCTTGCTTTCTCTCTCTCTTTTCTCTCTCATATGTGATGGATATTATGTGGCCTCCAATCCAATCACAGTTTCGTCTTTCATTTATATTCATTAAAATGAACTTTTAATCATTTTCTTTCTTAGATAATGTTTGCAATGATGTCCATGAACATATGCAATGATCAAGTGAATTATGATAAGGTCATAATATAGTGATCGCTAGTATTTAAACATATGTTCTAAATATTCCTATTTGTGAGATATTTGAGAAGGACATCGAATTATCCGGAAAGAAAAATACTATATGATCTGACTCATATGACGAGTAAGGCTAATCTTGTGGCCGTTGATGTAGAGACACTAACGGTAGATAGTGGGTGCTCTTTGAAGAAAGAGTTCACTGAATTAATATATATGAATCCCAGAATGGTACTATGTCAAACTATCAATCAGGTTGATTCATGTCATGGTTGTGTATATGGTCCTTTGTGTGAGGGTTGACTTGGTCAACTCTCTATTCTAGAAGCTTACAAAACGTTCTAGAGCTTTCTAGAATCTTCTAGATGCTTCTAGAATCTTCTAGATGTTTCTAGAATCTTCTAGATACTTCTAGAATCTTTTATGCTTCTTCTAGAAGCTTGTGGAGTCTTCTAGATTACCCTAGAAGATTATGGATATTTATAAAAGCTTGTTGAACTTTCTAGATGTTCTCGAAAGTTATGGACATCTTCTAGAGAGAGAGTCTCTAGAAGCTTCTAAGGAGCTCTATAAAAGGAGGAGCTCACCTCAAGCTTAGGGCAACCCAAAAGGAAGCAACTCAAGAGCATCCTAAGGGAGTGGAACCCTTGTAAAGGAATGTTCAAGCTACTTGGATAGTTGGAGAAAAGAGAAGGGGCAACATAGCATCTTTGGAAGAAGCTTTGTAAAGAGGTGACACAAGTGTGGCTCTTCTTGTTGGTTAGTCCCTTTAGTGAACTTGTTCTCTTTCCTCCTTTTGTCCTAGCTGTTTTGGACCTCTATTGTGAACATTTTTCATCCCATTTAAGAAGTTTGTTTTTCTCCAATTTGTTGGTGGGTTTTGTCTAATTTCATCCCTAGACCCTTGGTGGATACTTAAGCTTAGTTGAATACATAATTTAGACTCCTTTATTCTAAATATTTCAACACTTTGACCTGAGACACCAAAGACATCTTGTGGGTGAATGATCATGTTTTGACTATGACTTACGAATGACGGCAGTGTTCTATAAAAGAGTTCTAATATACTCCATATCTCCTAGAGCGCATGATGTAGCTTGGCACCCACCGGGTTGGCGACTCAATCTATCGATTGGGTTAAATCAATACTTAGTCAATTAATTTATATGTTGATATAGTTAATTGATAAGGAAGAACAATAAGTGTTATTGGGTTGATAGAGTCATTAACTGGTGAGATATATGGACCTAGAGGGTCACACACATAAGGTCAATATATATCAGGGGATATAGACATAATAATAAGGATTTTTGTGAAAATTTCACGTTCCTGAAGTCTATAAATAAGGAGAAAAAGACCATAATAGAGGTGCCCATGTAAGCCTAGTGGAAATTCTTCCCTCACTTCTCATTGTCCGGAGACTGTGTGGATACTGCTAGAGGCCGAACGATTGAACGGTTGAAGAAATCTTTTGAATGATCCTTGTAAGTATGTATTTTATTTTATACTATATGATAGGATCACCTATAATGGATGATGAGATCATCTATTCTTGGTGCTTCAACTCTGTTGAATGTTTTGATTCAACATCTTCCTTTGCCATCATTTTTTTGGTAAAAAACTTGGAGAGCTTTTTAAGCTTTAGATCCCAGAAATGTGCTCATCAAAAGAGGAGAGAAGAGAGAAAAGAGAGGAGAGAGAATATAGAGAGAAAAAAAAGAATACTAACTTTTTATGTGGCTTGGAGCAGTTGAGCGACATAGAATTTAAGCTGGATGATGGGGAATTTAAAATACCCTAATATGCTCTAAGGAAGTCAACCTAGTTATGGAATCTAAATCACCATGGTCTACACTATGATGAAAAGTAATCACACATTCATACACTTCACTTCTTTAGCTGTAGAATCAAAGTATGAAAGGACTTTCTAAGGAGAGTATATATTGAATTCCTAAGAGACTAGCAATTATTCAAGTTGAAGGGTGTGATAACATGCATTTTATACATGAATTTACATGATTATTAATGCAAATAAAAGCATTAATTGTTCCAATTGTATGCATGTTATCATATTTTAAGTACATTTCTATCATTGTATGTAATTTCATGTTATGATCTAAAAATACATCATTTTATGGATAATTATGCATAATTAAATAATGTGATTCTAATCCTATTTATATTTAAGATCATAATTATGTTTTCATGATTAAATGATAAGAGAAAAGATGTTTATTAACACTCATGTATTTTTATAAATTTATTTTATAAGATACATGAGTGTATCTATTTAATTAAAATTCATTCTCTTACTATTTTAATATTTTGACTTTTTACAATGATAGATAATTCAATTTCTGAAAAAAAAAACAAATTTAAATTAATTTGGACTTGTATTTTGAAAGTTATGAATTTTCCAATTTTTAGGAATTTTTTGGAGTTTATTTAACTCTATTTTCGATTTTAAAATAATTAAAAAGAATAAAAAAGGTGTGAGACATCCGACGCACGTGATTAATTGACGTGATCTTGAGGGTTATCTTGCGTGAGACATCCAATCACGTCAATTAATCACGTGAGTCGGTTGTCAATTATTCAAGGGGTACGTGGCAACATCATATAAGGCATTGATTTGATTAAAGGACGGTTAATCTGAGCAGTCCATCAACTTAGTTATAACGGTCACGATTAATCGCGCTTGATGGACCCTTGATTTTATCGCGATCGTCTGATGAAGATCCAACAAACGAATTGAAGCGACACCTTCTCTCTCACGCGCGACGTGGACTCCTCCAGACGCTCCATCAACGATCAGAAGGATGCAACTTAATCGCGTTGATTCATCAAACGATCTGTGATCTCAGTCGTTGATCGCGATGAACTGACACATCCGACGGTTACACCCAATTTCTTCTATAAATTAGAATGTTCTTTGCGACGGAAGATCATTCTTGGATTTTCGAGCAAATCAAATTTTCTAGACACCACAATCTGAAAGTCTTTTGATTTCTTAAGCTTCTTGACTCATTTCTGCATCCGAGGAGTGTTTGAAATCAGAATTTGATCGAAGGAATAAGGAAAAATCACATCTTGAACACCATATTTGTCTTTGAAATCACGGAATGAATAACCATGAATCCGACGATTAATTGGATCATTTTGAGCGCAGCTTTGGGTTAGATTGAGTGTTTTCATCTTAATCTTTCATCATTTGGTATTAGATTTATATTTTGAATCATAGATTAAGTTTAATTTTGGTTTAATTTCATTTTTAATCAAATTTCGTGATCTAATTTTCTCTCAATTTTAAACTTCAATTTCTCTACGAATTCTAATACAAATATCTTGATTTTTGATTCCGTGGATTCGTATTGGAGTATCTTTCTTAATATACTAAACTGCCTAATTTATAAACTCAATTCATCGTCTGATTTGATCGAATTTCAAAGATATCTAAAAAAATCCCTAATTCTCTCGAGATTCGACCCGTATTTACCATTATACCCTTCAATTCATGAATTAATCTTTGAATTTTTAAGTTTGGAGTTTATTTTGACACAACATTTGTGTATTCAATGACCGCACGAGATTGTTTCATCAATCATCATGTTATTTACTTCATATGGATGACCTTGAATCCTTGCATTTCTCCTTAAGTTGTAATGCTTTGTTGCCTCCTTGGGTGCTTCTCTTGTTATTGAGGTGTCCCCACCACATGAATATTGTAAGAGTTATATTTTCAAGGTTTTGAATGGTTTTATTCAAGGGTTTTATCCTTAGGAAGGCCCTTCACTTTTTTAGGTCTATATAAGGCCCCCCATTGTAACCCTTGAAAATAGAATTTAAGTTATTCCTTTTTGGGAGCTTTGTTGATGTAGGATATTTCGAAATATGATGATATGAATGAAGATAATAATATAATAGGGAAATAATCCTACAAGTAAATGGTGGATCTATGAATGATATCAAGTAGGAATGAATGTATATAATTTAGAGAATATTTAATAGAATATATTAGAATTTTAGGAATAAGGGTAGTGATGATTATGACGAGTATTTATAGGAGGTAAGAGTTAGAGAATAGGAAGTGCTTTAGTTAATGAATAATAGTATTTATGAAGATATATTTTATAATGTGGAGAGAATGATAACGATAGTGGATGTGAAGAAAAGAGATATAAAAGAGAAGATGTCGTGAGTGATGTAATGAATGAGAGGATAATGAGAAGGATCGGAAGAGTGAAGAGAAGAGAGTAAACGGACAGTGAAATGGATATTAAATAATTTATGGAATGACGGGGAAGAACCGTGCGGAAGAAACATAAAAAGGATATGAAGGTGAACGCGGAGAGAAGACTATAAGATATATTATAATATAGAGAATAGCGAAAGAGAGAGAGAGAGAGCGACGAAAATAGATATAGAATAGAGGAGAATAGAGGTAATGGGGAATCTAATGTGGACTGAAGATCTCGGATTGAACTTTTAGCCACTGTGAAGGGAAGAGAGGACGATTACCTGATTCGGCGAGGAAATGATGCTCCTGAACTCGTCGAATGATAACAGATTTCCTCAGAGGGGGAGGGGGGGAGGCCTCTGACGGCAGTGATTGAAAGCGACAGAATGAGAGGGAGGATAGAATAGGGGGATAGAACTCGGGAGACGAAGGAGATGCGGTAGAGGTTGATGGAGATACGGGGATGAACACGAAGACAGAGGGTAAATCGTAACCAATCGTAACCAAAATTTTCATTCAATAAATCTGCCATTCTCTTCTTACAATTTCCTCTTTTATGGAATAGGGAGAGAGAGAACGAGGATGAAAAGGTGTGTCGCGATCAGTAGAAGCAGTTACGGCGGCCTGACATCTCTTCGGGACTTAAGTTCTTGCTTCGTTGTTGACGTAATCTTCACGTGTGTGGAGATACGTGGAGATTTCAGAACCTTCTTCACTTTCTTTGCTCAGCAGTCGTAACTGTCGTGACGATATTTTTTTTTCTCAGATATTAAGGATCCGGTTGAGCTTGCAGGGTCGTCAAAGGTCGTGGAAGATTCGTTCACGAGATAGGTCGCCGCTGATGCTACACGTTCCACATCAACCTTGTTTGCCGAAAGTTAATCCTACTTCCATGTCGCCCACGATCCCGATCGCCTTCCCTGAAATTCATCTGGCGACACCAACTAAAATTATTCTTCCATTGATCGGCGGAGGCCCATCCGTGGAGTCAACGACTGGAGAAACACCGACTCCGGAAAGAGGAACAATGCTTATCGAGATCCCGATTATTTCGTCCGAAAGGTCAAACTCTGGATTGGGTTGATAAATGGTTTCCGTGACTGGTTTGGAATTCCCGTGGTTTGCAAGTTTGATCTTCAGAATTCTGTTCTACTCTTCTGACGTATTCCTCGATGATTTTGTGGTATCCGGTGGACGCTGCATTTCCGTCATCTTTTAATATTATTTCTTGCAGAGTTGCCGGTGACAACGATCGGCTGAAGACAATTGACGAGTTCTCGCCGATCGTTCGTCTTCATAAGCCGTTGATGTGGAAGCTCGATCTTCAGCCGTGGAGGGGTTGCTCAGCAACATTACTCTCCGTTAGGGACATCCTGAATCCTTCTAGAGAGCTAGGGATGAATATATGGAGATCATGGATGAGACTCGGTGCCCTGTGTTTGCTTTCGTCCGTCAAGCTCTCCAGTCGGCTTTCGTCCAATGCATCAGAAAAAACGCTGCTCAGTCCTCTCAGGTCGATTTCCTTGTTGGAGTAGAACATCTTGAGGATGAGACTGAGGAGCTAATTAATCTCCGCTCGATCGGTTAGCCCTCTTTCGTGGTAGAGATCTTCTTCAATTTGCTCATCCATTGTACAAACTTGTTATCGACTTAGCTGTCGTAAGACTTCTCAGGATCGGGGATATCTTATCTCCATCAGAGGTAGTTAAAGTATGATCGGGAGGTCTTCTTGACTCTCTTCTATCACATATCGGTAGGGAGAGAGGGCGTGAAAGTAGACTTTGATCTCCCGATGGCTCGTGTCTGAGATGGAGCTTGTCTTGAAGAGTCTTCAAGTCAAGGTCTTCAGGGGTATTGAAGATCTATTGACTTGGTCAATCGACTTCAAGCCAATCCTCATCGTTCTTGTGTTGGCAAAAGGATAAGTATCATTTTCTTCTTCAATTGTGAGGCTTCTTTGTTGTTAGTCATCACTGTATTCTTGGGCTTGGACTTGAGCTGTCACTGAAGTTAACTTCTTCTAACAGTAATAATATATAGATCTCTTATAAAATCCTCACTATAGATGGTAGTCAAAGGTAAAAGGAATTTAATAACAAAAGGATTCCTATTGATTTTCTTTTGGAGATCATTAATAAAAATGATATAAGGTACCTATGATATGGTGGATAAGGTTTGGAGATTAAGGACCCTATTTCAAAGTAAGATGGTGGTTGACTTGGTCCATTCAAGGGATTCTAATTATCTAAGGATAAGGCTAATTTCTTTTGACCAAGTCAATCTTTAGATCAATATAAAATAAGAGAAGGAGGGAAGATAATTCCCTTAAGATCTACACTCTCTTTAATTATTTAGAGAGGTCTTATTCGTCCATTTAATGAATGGATAATTTCTCACACTCATGTGTAAGGAGGAGAATATTGGTTCACTTGGAACCCTTGTGTTCATCTTTTAAAATAATTCTCCATCATTTGCTTTCTTCCTCTTGAGTGTGCTTTTTGTTTGAGAGTGATCAAGTGCTTGTGGATTTAAGTAGAAGCCTTTGTGTATTCAAGGGTTTAAGAAGTTAGTTCTTTTGTTTTAGAATCTCACCTATTTTATAGAGCAAGTCTTGTTGATCCAAGTCATTATCCTGCATTGTTTCCGCACTAAGGTTATGTTAACATGGGCCACCTATGATATAGGGGTATTTTGGTCATTTTTACTTGTGGATGCCAATAGAAGCCATAGCTTCATTGAATTCAATTGTGTCCATTATAACCTTTTACCTTTCTCAACATCATCCCTCGAATTTCCACCTCCTCAATTTGACGTCTCTCAATGTGTCAATGCTTCTTTAGCATTTTCAGATGGTATGGGAGCTTCTTTGATGTTTACATTTAGCATTGTTAGGATGGCCCAATGGGCCATAAGTAGGGCAACCCACAAGCATTCTTGGTCTAACCCACTTGGCCTACATTCTAGGCCCATCTCTCTCTATCTCCTCATCACCTTTGTCTTACTTGCCTTTTGTATCTCCTCATTCCTCTACGTATCTCTTCCCCTTCATATACCTTCTTCCTCCTCTAAATACTTGTGTATTCAACCTCTTGAGTAAAAGGATCAAAGATTTATCTCTTCTACTCTCCACTTCTTCACACATATTGGGGGTAAATTCCAACTCTCTCATTGCCATCATGTATTCCACTTTTTCTCATCATGTCATGTTCCTCATATTGAAACTATTTGACAATATCATTGAGTCTCATTTCTTGTCAATCATTATATGCCTCTTCTATGACCTCATTTCTATGCACCACCGCAACACCATGTCAAAATATGAGAAGTAGTAGTATTGAAACTCAGTGCGGATTTTTGGAACATCTTATTTAAAAATACTTAGGCACAAGATCAAAATATTTCAATTGAATATGACTTTAAATAGGTATTTAACTGCCTTTAAAATTCCTTTGTTATAATATATTATAATATGCTTTTTAAAATGCAATGAGGCCAAAATGGGCAAAGGAAAAATGGAAATGGGCGCTGAAAGTGTAAAAAACCCCATTAAAGAGGGAGGGGGAACAATATATATATTTAGGGATATTATTTAGCTCTCAATTGGATCAAAGAAAACCTTTTTACAGTGTTCAATAGGATGCGCGACCAAGCCATTTCTTTTGTGCCATTGGGGACCCATCTATTAAGCCATAAAGACATTCTTATATATCACCACTTGGAAGTCTCTTTTGGGCCATAGGGCTACATCTTTTAAGCTTTTAGGCTACTTACTCTCATGGAGCTCTTTTGGGTCATTTTTGATCACCTCCTTGGGCCTATTAGAGATATCGTTTTTTACTCCATTCAAATCATGTGTTTAGTACTTAGTGGAGTCATTTCCATTTATTCCTTTTGGGTCACCAATTTTGTGATCACTGGAGTCATCTCTTTTGGGTTCTTTTCGGCCACCTCTTTTATGCATTTTGTTTTTAGATTTTTGGCCACCTCTTTTGGTCTATAGAAGCCACTTTTATTTGTCCATTGAGACTCAGATTTTGGATCTATTGTAACTACCTTAGATCATAAAGTCATGTTTTGGATGCCACTTTTTGTCGATAATTGTGAACCCAAATTTGATCGATATTGGGAAGGATTGTGACCTCATCTAGTTCCCATCATTTGTGTGCTTTGGCAGCTTGATTTTTATTATTAATTTAGATTGCATATCTTTGATTTTATTTTACATTCCTGTCATGTAATACTCTAATCCATGAACGGATAAATTTATCATTGGTACAACGGGTATTGTGAGTGTCTGAAAATGGTATTAGGCCCCCGACCCATTTAGGGCACGTCATCTTCACTCTCTACATAAGGACCTATGTATTGTCTTTTGCGTTTGCAATTCTAGGGTTTCTTGCTCTCATCATTAACACAGTATAAGAGCAATAAATCCTCTTGCCATCGACACCATCATCAAGCATTGCAATCACCATTCTCAATGTGTTGCCTCCTCCCACTCCAACACACTCTCCTCTCAATCATCATCTCTAGCCGTAGGTACCGTCAAGCTTCTCTTTCGTCGCTTCACTCTAGAGGACGCACTCGATGACGCCTACATCCATTGTGATGGATATTATGTGGCCTATACGTTAATCACACTTCCATGTATCTCGTTTATGTTCATTGAAATGAAATTTATCCATTGTCATTCTTATGTGATGTTTGTAATGAAGTTCACGAGCATATGCAATGACTAAGTGAATTCTGATGAGATCATACTACATTGATCACTATTCTTCAAACGTATGTTCTAAACATTCATGTTCATGGGATATGTGATGCAGGACCAAGGGGTTAAATTCGGTCACACCCCAAATACTAAAGGAGAATCTAAGGAAATGGAAATCCTCAGGTAAACTACTATGATATAATGACCTACCAATGCCAAAAAGCATTTGCCTTCCCGCACCTCGTCTATGGAAGTTCTGGAGTGTGCCGAGTAGTGTCAATGTGGGAGACCTCCCGGTCCACGTCCACACACGCGGGAAACCTCGAGTCATCGAGAGGAAGCTCGACAATCAACCCGACGGAGGAACTGCATTCTCAATCCACTCGAGTCGTCTAATCACTCGACCTAAACTATGGTCCGATGACGGTAGCAACAAGCGCGGGAAGTACTGAAAGTGATAACCAAATTCAAAGTAAAGAGGAGGGGATGAGTGCCTAACCTGGGGGCCGCGAGCCCAGTCGATCGCGACGATGGAGGCCATTCGTACGTAACACGGACAGTCGGCGGAAGAGGGCCGGGCGAGCGTTACTGAGTTCACAAAGGATCCTTGTAGGCAACGGGCAACAATGGTCACTGATTCGGGCACGGGAGGATGACCGTCAGCCGGCATCGTCAGCGAGAAGAGGGTGCGGTGTCTCAGGCGGAGTGTAATGGGCGCCTCTAATGAATCACGACGAGGCAGCGCGTCTGGGGCAGAGGGATCCACAGACCGAGCGTGGCGGGTCACCAGTAGAGTACGATGGTTCCATAGGCAGGGTGATCGGGTGCAGGAGTGCACGTTGCACGCTTAAAGGGTGCGCGTGGGGAGGTGTGCACGCCGAGTGAGCAGATCACGTACACTAAGTAAATGGGGCGTGCGCCCAGTGTGTGCGGGAGGTAGCACACATGAAGTTGTCTAGGCGCGCACGGGGCGAGTGGGGTGCTCCAATGGTGTGACGCTTTAGGAAGAATGCCCAGTTGGGATCCGTGCATGATGAGGGAGTGCGTGACAGCGAGTTGAGGTCGAGCGCGGGGTGATCGGGTAGGTGGGAACTTCCGGGGTTGAGTAGTGGCACGGCTTGTGGAAATTTCAGGTTCACGTTGATTGCGCACGTCCTTGAGGAATTTAATCGTGGCACAGTCTCTCGACAACGATCGTGGGCAGAACGATCGAGCAATAGAGTCGGGTAGTCGGTGGGACGAGGGGTTTTGCGGGATGGTGGGGAAGAATTAGTCACAAGGTGACGAACGAAAAGTCGGAGGGGATTGAATTTGGATTTGGGAATGCGGACGGGTTGGGATTCGGGAGGAGTTCCTAGAGGGAGGTTGACGATTCGGATCTTGTCGGATTGAATTCGCAGGGTGAGAATGGGAGAGTAGTCGGCAGGAGGAGGGACGGGTCGACGGAGAAGGATGGGAAATCGGAGGGCGAGACGATGTTTCGTGGTAGGTGAAGGTGAGGAGCGCGAACGGGCACGGTCAACTGGGAGGTTGAGTGGGATGACCGACTAGAGTGGAGTGACCGACTAGAGTTTGACAGTTGACCATACCCTAAGTCATTCATGAGTCTCATGCAGATGAATGATTACACATAAATAGTAATTAATGACAAAAAATTTTCATAGGAGAGTTCTTGTATACTCCATGTCTCCTAGAGTACGTGGTGCAGCTTAGCATCCAAGGTGGAGTGACCGACTAGAGTTCCTCAACCACTTCCCTAGTTCCTCTGAATTTCCCCTCACCCACCCATCGCTCTCCTCGAATTCAATCCACGACTTTGCTCTTCCCCTCCACATCGCCTCAAACCTTCCTCCTCCCGACGCATTCCTGATTTACCTCTCCTGATTTCAGGCTAGAGTTTGACAGTTGACCATACCCTAAGTTATTCATGAGTCTCATGCAGATGAATGATTATACATAAATAGTAATTAATGACAAAAAATTTTCATAGGAGAGTTCTTGTATACTCCATGTCTCCTAGAGTACGTGGTGCAGCTTAGCATCCAACATGCTGGCAACTCAACCTATCGATTGGGTTAAATCAATCTTTGATTAATTAATTTATATATATATTTATGGGGATAATTAATTAAGGTTGACCAATAAGGTGTTATTTGGTCTATAGAGTTATTAACTAATGAAATTAATGGACCTAGAGGGTCACACACATGAGGTCTATGGATGTTGGTTGATATAGACATAATTATGAGGGTTTTTATGAAAAATCCACATACCAAACATCTATAACTAGGAGGAGAACGATCACAACTCAAGGTGCCCATGAAAGCCTTGTGAGAATTCTCTCTTTTCTTCTCTTTCTCTCTTGGTGAAGAGCTTTGAAGGCAAAATCCAACCATATGGAGATTGTGTAAATACCGGTAGAAGCTAGATACTTGAATAGACCCTTCAGAAAACCATGTAAGTATGTTTTCTTATACATACTAGATGATATGATCATCTATTATTGGTGCCTCAATTTTTATAATATATGATTCAATGTATTTCACTACATAGATATTTTGATCAAAATTTCAGAAAGTTTATCGACCTTAAAACCCAACACTTGGTTTCTTGAGGGACTTGGACCTTGGTTCCCCATTTGGCGGATGACAAGATTGTCACGTGCAAGTGGGTCTTCAACCTCAAATATCATCTTTATGGTACCATTGCACGTCACAAGGCTTGTTTGGTTGCTCGTGGCTTCACCCAGTCGTATGACATTGACTATGCCCATATATTCTATCCCATCGTTCATCTCCACTCCATTCGTGTGCTCCTCTCTCTCGCCATCAATCAGGATTGGCCTCTCCACTAGTTAGATGTTTCTAACACCTTTCTATATGGTGATTTTGAGGAGCAGGTCTTTATGGACCAACCTCTTGGGTGTATTGCTCATGGGGATTCATCCAATGTGTGTTTCTTGCGATGAACTATTTATGGGCTCAAGCAGAGACCGTGTGATTGGTTTGAGAAGCTTAATAGTTTTCTCTTTGCCTTTGGCTTAACATCATGTGCTGCCAATCCTATCGTGCTGACTAGCAAGAAGAATAAGGGTATTATTGTCATTCTTGAAATATATATAGATGATATTCTTTTGACTAGCAATGATGACACTGGTATTCATGCTACTAATGCTTATTTACAACAACACATGAGTATTTGTGACTTGGGAAGTCCAAATAATTTCTTGGGATTGAGTTTGTGCATCAAGACAGGAAGTTAGCTTTCACCCAATGAAAGTATGCCCTTGACATGCTTTAAGAGACATGACTTTGTCTTGGTTGTAAGTTGGAGACCTCGCCTATGGAAGCTTGATAACATGCATTTATAACTTGAATTCCTATCTTAATTAACTCATATTCATGCTTATTTTATGTGAATATGATGCATGTTATCATACTTTTTAGGAATTTTCTCCATTGGCATGTCATTTCACTAAAGTTGATATTTATGCATAAATTAGGGATAATTTCATGCTTAATAGATGATTAAGCTTTTTTTTTAAATTAATAGAAGTTAATCTCTGTTATTGAATGAGTTTTGACTTTAGTAAATGTTTGGAAGGATGATTTTATGATGAATTTATGATTTAAAATGTTTAATGAGAAATAATTTAAGTAAATTATAAGTCATCTTAATTTCTTCTTTCTAAATATATTTTAAATGACATGATATTAAAAAGAAAAGAATTTGTGATCCAATGGAGAAAATTTGGATTAAAAAGGAGTTGTATAATTTAAGATATGATTTTTTGAAGTTTTATGCCTTTTTCTGGTTTTTATTTAATTTTTAAATTGATTTTTTTGAATTTTTATAGTAAAATCGCGAAAAAAGGGGGGTTATTTGAATTCATGATTTAAAATGTTTAATGAGAAATAATTTAAGTAAATTATAAGTCATCTTAATTTCTTCTTTCTAAATATATTTTAAATGACATGATATTAAAAAGAAAAGAATTTGTGATCCAATGGAGAAAATTTGGATTAAAAAGGAGTTGTATAATTTAAGATATGATTTTTTGAAGTTTTATGCCTTTTTCTGGTTTTTATTTGATTTTTAAATTAATTTTTTTGAATTTTTATAGTAAAATCGCAAAAAAAAGGGGGGTTATTTTGGTCCACAGGCCCCCGACTGCTGACGTGGCGAGGCAGTGACGTGGCGAGACAGTGACGTGGCACGCGGGACCACCGGCAAATGCGACGTGGCACTGAGGCCACGTGGCAGGGCCGCAGGTGGCCCACGTGTGGCGCATGAAGGACACGTGTACACGTGTCACAAGCGTAATAGATATAATATAAGCCTATTCTTAGAACTGGCTAAGGATATAATGCGCGTCCCTATTTAACCGCAAGCTTTCCTGCTATTTCCTCCGTGTGGGACTATGTTCCCACACGGTATCTGTTTTGCAGGACGCGTGGCAGTGTGAGGAACGTCGGATGCGGGCGGAACGGCTGAGATCGCGTGGACCCGAGTCCACGCGATCACCGATCAAAGCACGTGCGTGAATAGATCGCTTAAGTGACGCGATCAACGCGCTTACCTGACGCCACGTGGCGACGCGAGGAGCGTCGGATCGTCGTCAAAAGGAGAAGCCGCTTCATCGTGATCTAGCCGTCCATTCTTCTGACGTTTCATCGGACGACGGTGGAACATCACGGAAGAACACGATCTTAGCTCGATCGAGCCTCGATTGTGGCGCGATCGAGCCGCGATCGAGGAGATTGTGGCGCGGGATCGGCGCGGATTCGTCTCCCATCGATCGGCAAGTGATCGACGAAGCACGAGCGTCATGATTGACGCCCGATCGCGGCCCAATCGTGGCGCGATCGGGCAAAAATTGCAGCGGAAATCGGGGTCTCCTTGAGCCCAAATTGAAGCTAAATCCAAGCGGATTTTTCGCGGGATTGAACCCACGACGCCGCATCCGAAGACTCGTTCCCACGACGCCTTCAAACGACGCCCACGACCGCTAACAATGGCCACGATTTCGGGCCTAATTCCCTCTTTAAAAGCATGTATTTCCCCTCTCTTGTTCTTCAACTTTTGATCGATTCGTGAAGGAATTAAGCGAATTTTGAGGAAGATCTTTAGTTCATCGTGATCCCCCTGCGTTTAGACTCAATTCCGAAGGGATTGGAGCGGGATTGATCACGAATTCCTCCTTGATTTCATCGAATTTTCCCCTTGAATTCCGAAAATCCGTGAGAAAGGATCCGAGCAAATTCACTCCAATTCGCGCAAATTAGAGCTTAATTCTCGTGGCAATTGGGTTAGTAGTAAGATTCGATCGATTATCAAGAGGTAAATTGAGTTTTTATTAGATTTAGAAGTTTAATTTTGCAAATTAGTTCATAGTGTTCTTCATTTTCCCCAATTTTAGGTCCAAAAAGTTGCTAATTTTGAAAATAGTATATCTCTCTGATTATAATTCCAAATCACTTGATTTTAGTTTCATTGGATTCCTCTTTTCATCAGATTTCCGTGGATAGCAAATTCATCAAATTCCGAGTTTATTTGGCCCTTCAATTTAACGTTTGACCACGGACTGTTCATCTTTTATCAGAAGTCAAATGTTGACTTTCGGGGTCAATTACGTTTTATTGACAAATCAGAATTTGATAATTTCAGTCTTGTTGGATTCCTCTGGTTCTTAGCTTTCCATTGACATATAAATTGCAAGATTCGGATTTCATTGGTTCATTCAATTTGAAGATTTCCTCTGAGGTGTTAATTTCGGGGATTTTCTGATAGTTGATTTTCAATAATTCATAATAAATCCATTGCTTATCCAAAAATTACGAATTATATATCAATAAATGCCATTTTCTCTCTAGTTTCCAAATATCTGATTTTCGTAATCTTCTGACTCTGTTTGATTCTCTGATTTTGCAGAACACCTACTGTTGGTCAAAGTCAATGCTTTGACTTTGACTTTTGACTTTTCTCTGTCAAATCCGAGATTTCAATTCTTAAAACTTCTTATTTACCTTATTTATATCATTTCCATATTTTAAAGCTTATTTTCTCTTATTTAAAACCCGTTTTAAACTAAGTTTGACCAAGTCAACTCTGCGATTAAAGTCAACCCTGCTCTCTGTGGATCGACCCGATACTTACCCAATACTTGATTATTATATCTTGTCTTTGTGAGTTTGATTTTATAAATTTTTTTTGACCATCGTCTTTGTGTTTTAACGCCGCACAAAAATGACACATCAAAGCTCATCCCTAGTTTTGGGATACTTTGTCTCCACTCCTTGAGAACGCTAATCAATATTACAAATTGTTAAGCAAGTTGATATATCTCACCATCTTTTGCCCTAACATCATGTACTCAGTTAGTATTCTGAATATGTTCATGTATGAACCTTGACGAGTCTACTATGAATGAGCTCTATGAGTTCTAGCACACATCAAGAAGAGGGCATCTATCAATGACATGGTCATCTCTGTATCGAAGCCTACTCTAATGCCAAGCATGCAAGTGACAAGGGAGATCGTAAATCTACTACAAGCTATTGCACATATACTGGAGGTAACCTCGTCACCTAGTAGTCATAGAAATAAAAGGTGGTATCATACTCTAGCGTGGAGGTTGAGTATTGAGCTATGCCTGAGACCACACGAGAGATGGTACAGCTTCGATAATTTCTCAAAGATCTTGGCATATCCTCTCCCTCTTCAATACCCATACATTATGATAATCAAGCTGTTATATTCATCATTGGTAATTCTACTTTTTATGAGTGTATGAAGCACATTCAGATTGACAATCACTGCATTGAGGACAAGGTTACATCCGGAGTTATTTTCACCTCTCATGTGGTATCATCTCATCAGCGTGCGGACGTGTTCACCAAGAGTTTAGTTGGGATCTTCTATGATCCCATGTGTACCAAGCTGGGCATGATTGATTTATATGCTCCAGATTGAGGAGAAGTGTTAGGTAGTAGTATCAGGCCCATTTAAGGACCTATGTACTCTCTTTTGCATATGCAATTCTAGGGTTTCTTGCTCTCATCGTCAACAATGAGTCTATGTGTATTTTTTATTATTTACTAGTGTAGGGACATGTTACTCATTTATGCTTTGTGTAGTTGAGTATATAAGGCATGTCTCTCTTTAATACAATTTAACACATCTAATTTAACTCTATGGGTACTTGGGATCCTCCCCAGCCCAATTAACTCCCTCAGTTTCTCCACTTATGTTGTCATGACTGGATTTTCAGAACTTGTGATTACTTGACTAGATGTCATTTTCATGGAAAGAATATTTGTGCGAGAAAAATATTTTGTTTCCATGGAGAAGATGACTATATACACTAAGTATTGAATGCACAAAAGAACAAGGGGGTAATGGAAAGAAACCCATCAAAGATGCTTTAATATCATGTGATAGTAAGAAAGATTAGGATTCAAATAGGGTTCGCCTACCGTCATCCGGTACCAGTATCTGCCGATACCGGTACCCTATGACCGGTATCCAGTACTCGATACCGTCATCCAGTTCTGGATGACGGGTATCGGATTAAAGGGGGGACCGGGTGTGGTACTGGATGCTTCCAGTACCGATCTGGTACCGGATGACGGTACTGGATGACGGTATCGGGAGATATCGGTACCGGATGACGGTA